>CM059189.1:55231237-55558701 GCA_030323885.1 Branchipolynoe longqiensis
TTACGGGCCGTATGCAGGAGTCAGTGTTAGCGGGTTTTGGTGTTAGAGCCTGTTACCGTTTAGCTATCACCGAAATCGGGAACTGTGTCAAGTCGTATGCAGGAACGCTTAACACTTTCATTTTAGCTAAACGTGAATGTATTTATAGATTTGGGAAATCCCTCTGCGTCTTTAGCGATATATTAGGCTTAAATATATTAAATGCGATCATATTTAACAGAATTAAATACGTAATAAGTGAAATTTATTCAAATTAACCCTAAATTCGAACCCTCCTTAAGGCTAGCGCCGCATTGGCGGCGATATTAATAGTTATATTTTCGAATCGACGAACGTAAAGTAAACAAATCGCCGCCGCCGCCAGTATGGATAGGGAGGTCGATGCGGCGGCGGCGGCGATTTGTTTACTTTACGTTCGTCGATTCGAAAATATAACTATTAATATCGCCGCCAATGCGGCGCTAGCCTTAAGGAGGGTTCGAATTTAGGGTTAATTTGAATAAATTTCACTTATTGCGTATCTAATTCTGTTAAATATGACAGCATTGAATAGATTTGGGCCTAATAAACTCGCTAAACCTAATATTTTTTAGGGGTAAGGTAACACCGGTTAAGCCTTTGGTGTTAGGCCTAACACTGACTCGTGCATACCATTTTTTCGCCGCTAACCCGGAATTCCCGCCAAACACCGTTTTGCCTCCCTAACACTGACTCCTGCATACGGACCCTGATTTCCATCATTTTTAAGCTCATTTTTATCCTGAATAATTAGGTGAAGATTGCTGAACCCGGATGTTGCTTCCTTCTCCCTAGTCCACGATTACCCGAGGCTTGTACCTCGGGAAAACAAGAGTTATCCATCATCTGTACCCAGGTAAGATTTGTATAACTATACTATATATATATATATACATATATATGGGGCCTAGCTTGGGATTTTCAGGTGGCAGGCTACGCAGATGAAATAAAATGCTATTACTATTAGAATAGACTACATCGCCATTCCAGCCGTGCAGTGCATTGTGGGATTCGTGGAAGAAAAACAAACCCGCGAGAAGCACATGGCACATGCTAATACACTGGGTCCAGCTATGAAATGTGCTAGTTTCAGCTCATCTCAGCTCTTGTTTAAAACATAGAATACCAACTAAAAATATATATATAATAAATTAAGATATTAATCTTTTATTCAGCATTGCATTTACATCAATATATATATATATATATATATATATGTAGGAGGGGGCAGACCAACACAGAAACTAATAGGCGAATATAGTTAGTTTTATTTGGCTTATATCATCACACCGTAACCATGACTCAACCGTAACCATATTTGGCTGGGCAACCCACCCTACCCATAATAATAATAATAACAATAATAAGCGATCCAGGCTAATCAGAGATAGTGTAGCATAAGCATCAAGACCATAACAATAACATAAATGAAATAGCAATAATCACGTTATAATACCTATTAAAAAAAATTGAGAACAGGACAGGAGCAGGTGTTGCCCGGTCGAGGCGAGCGAGGGAAAGGCCGAGGTGCTACAGGGAGGGGCCCGAGGAAAGGGCCGAATATATAGCTACTACTGGCGCATGGTGACCAAGAATTTTCGCAAACCCGTTAAACTTATCTATAAATTCCAGCCACCAGCCAATTTCCTCTTTGAATTCGTTAGTCAACCGCCATTTAAAATAGGGTAACTTCAGTATTGCAATACCATCGTAAATCCGACTGCAGAACGATCGGCCCCCTTTAACAACCATGGCACAATGTGCCAGCCGACCAGCTAGCTGTTCAAGTTGCTTCTTTGTCGCCTTACGCATCTCCATAAATGGCCGTAGCTGGATTTCTCTATCGATTTCTATACCCAAGAATCTTGCACACTGGGTCGGTGACCGTGATGCGCGAAAAGGAAGACAGAACTCGGAGCTGGGAAACTGAGGCGTTTATTGAGACGCCTCGGGCAATAATATGAACAAAGCAATATACAGCAACAAATATCAAAACATATAGAAAAGATATACAGGGTAGGTATCACTCTGAAGTACATATCAAACATAAGAGAATATCGAGGGTAGGCTATAGGCTGAAATGAGTGTCCGAGGGAACGGCCCGAGGAGGGAGTCCTGAGGGTCTATGAACGGGGGTGCGCCGAAGAGCCCTCCACCTGAGGGAAAAGGAGCTAGAAGGAGATAGTTGGGTGGGTGGGTGGAGAAGAAGGGCGGCGTGGTGGAGACTGGAGGCGAATGGCTGAAGGAGGCGGGCGGGCGGCCTTATAAGGGAGAAAGTGAGCAGTGGCAGGGAAGGCGTGAACGCTCAGGGCCGGGGGAGGGCGAGGGTGAGCAGCGGACGTCGCGCGAGGCGCGAATGCTGCGCGACAGCGCGGGGTTAGGAGGGGGGGGGGGGACTCTTCCTTTCCTCGCATCAAACGTAATGCTTCGCATTACGACCGATGCGCGAAAAGGAAGACAGAACTCGGAGCTGGGAAACTGAGGCGTTTATTGAGACGCCTCGGGCAATAATATGAACAAAGCAATATACAGCAACAAATATCAAAACATATAGAAAAGATATACAGGGTAGGTATCACTCTGAAGTACATATCAAACATAAGAGAATATCGAGGGTAGGCTATAGGCTGAAATGAGTGTCCGAGGGAACGGCCCGAGGAGGGAGTCCTGAGGGTCTATGAACGGGGGTGCGCCGAAGAGCCCTCCACCAAAACGGAGGAGAGGGCTCGAGGCACGCCCGAGGGGGCGAGGCGGGGTACATAGGAGTGCACCGCCTCGGAGGTCCAGGTCCCCTGGGCCATGATGTCGGGGAGGGGCACCCCGGCGCGCTGGCAGGCCTGGGCGGCGCCCCGGCGGAGGCTGTGGAGGGTGAAGGCCTCGGGCGCCGGAACGCCTTGGGCCTTAAGGGCGCCCCTCAGGAGTTCGGTGAGGGAGCGCGGGTCGAGAGGCCGGCCGGAGGGCATCAAGAAGGCCGGTGCGTCTTGGGGCGCGGGAGACTGGGCGAGGGCGAGCTGCCACGCCGATACCGGGCATAGAGGCGATCCGGGGATGGCAGGGATGAAGAGGGCCACCGCTCCCGAGGGCCCGGAGATGGTCTTGGAACTCCTTATCAGGAGCCGGAGGCCCCCGGGTGCGGGGCGGACGTCAGCGCGGGTCAGGGTGTGGGGGCCCGCCCCCCCACCCCTCGGGGCTCGGAGCCAGGAGGTTAGATTGGCGTAGCATGCCGAAGTACCCGAGGAGGAGGGCGGCCCGAGGAACGAGTGAGGTAGGCCCTGCGCGGGCGAGGTGGTTGATGGCGAGCGTCAGCTGGTGCGGCGTGAGGGGCGGGGCTTGACGCGGGACGTGGGCGGAGGAGCGCTCGCCCCCCCGGCAGACGTCCTTGGCGAGGCGGGCGTCGAAGCCCGAGGTGAGGCCCCCCGCCCCCTCCACCCAGGTCCGCGCTCCCGAGACGGCGTTCTTGACGGAGGCCGGGGCGAGGGCGCGGGCGTAGAGGGAGGCGGTGAAGGCGGCGACGTCGAAGGCCGACAGGGCGAGGGGGTCCACACCTCGGGCAACAGTGAAGCTGACGAAGTCCTCGGCCTGGCGACGGCGGTTCTTCCAGGTCGCCGGGGCGAGGGCTGCGAGGCGGGGGCGGGCGACGTCATCGATCTCGGCGGGCAGGTAGCCTACAAGCCAGGATGGAAAGGGAAAGCGTCATGTGAGGCGGCAGTGGGGGCGAGCCCGAGGCGAGCCACCTCGCTCCGGGCCGTTTCGGCCCAGGGGCTGGCGAGATGGGCGCGGCTTAGGGCATCGGCGAGGAGGAGGTCCGCCCCGGGCTTGTGGGTGATGTGAAGGTGAAAGGAGCCGGAGGCCGCCAGCAACCAGAGCCCCCGTGCGCAGGTCCCGAGGGTGGGGTCTCGGGCGCGTCCCAACTCGAGGGCGGTGGCCGAGGCCATGTTATCGGTGTAGACCACCACCGTCACCCCCGCGATGTCTTCCGGGAGGAGAGAGTGGAGGGCGACGACGAGGTTGACCGCCTCGAGTTCGTGGATGGAGGGGAAGCGCGCCCGGAACCCCGAGGAGTACCCTCGGGCGTAGTAGTGCGTGGGGGAGTGGGCGCCGCCCCCGGTGAGACAGGAGTCGCACTCGATCACCCAGCGGCGGCCCTCCGGGGCTCGGAGGAGGTGGATACCATTGGAGATCCGTCCATAAGCGGCGAACCACCTCAGATCCCGGAGGGCGTCGTCGGCGAGGGTGATGGAGGCGGCGCCGAAGCAGCTGCGGAGCGCCCCGAGGAGCCGAGCCATGAACTTCCGGGAAGAAGGGCGGCGTGGTGGAGACTGGAGGCGAATGGCTGAAGGAGGCGGGCGGGCGGCCTTATAAGGGAGAAAGTGAGCAGTGGCAGGGAAGGCGTGAACGCTCAGGGCCGGGGGAGGGCGAGGGTGAGCAGCGGACGTCGCGCGAGGCGCGAATGCTGCGCGACAGCGCGGGGTTAGGAGGGGGGGGGGGGGAGGGACTCTTCCTTTCCTCGCATCAAACGTAATGCTTTGCATTGCGACCAATTTCTGGGAATTAATAAAAAAAAACTATTTTCTTATTAAGGTAATTACTATGTTCTGATATTGTGCGCATGACTCCCAATCGTGGCCGAGCGATACAAAATCATCCAGATAATTAATCGTGCAAGGAACCCCCCAACACGCTGCGCAACGCACAATGCAATCCCCAATCTCTGAAAAAAATAAAAGGACTCGATGACAGGCCCATACACATTCTATTATCTAAATAAACCTGTATAGCTAACTGGAACACCCATATGTGACTTAGTGTGGTAGTACTTGTATCCCTTATGACAAACTAAGTGTGAAGTTTGTCGTTGGCCTAATCACCCCACGCCGGTATATATATATTCACATATCATTCACAGATGTACATATGTACCATTACTATATATATATATATATTTATATATACCTACATATGCATATATACACACTCACGTGATATCAAGGTCGAGTTTGATTCTGGAAAGGCCTGGCAACCTCAAGACCTGATCGGTGATTTATTAGTAAACACGCGCTGACCTTGCCGTTCAGAAACTGACTGCGCTGACCTAGATAAGAAGTGGGTCGCCCTGAGGAGTCAGACCGACTGCCTGGAGTGCATGGTCGTCAGAAGGAGGTGGTACATGGTGAGGGGAACACCAAGGACACGCCTACACCCACACAGCCTGACAGTACCTGTTGCTGACTGCTCCAGAAAATGGGTTATTCTTTAACGAGGACCTGTGATGACCTGCGAGGATTTAATAGGTCACCAGCCATGCATGTATGTGTAATATGTGCTCTATAATATATCATAGGAATATAAACAAGGTCACTACGGTGACTACCACACCTCAGTTCCCTTTACGATCTGTAGGCCTACTATCTACTATCTACTACGACAGTAGATGAAAGGTTCACCCCTACCCAGATTACTCAGGCTACTGCAGTATGGGGTGAATCCTGTATGTACAGGTACTACCACAGGGGTTAGTCACAGCTTCGGCCATATTTGGATTATAACACAAGGCCTGCTTCCTTAGGCTTCTGCCTACCTCTCACACAGCTGGGAGAATATCATCATCATCACCATCATTTTTTGTTGTTGGTACATTAGTTGTTTAAGCAGGGGAAATTTCAGTCGCAGACGACTGGTCTTCCTCATTCCACTGCTCCTTGCCCTATCCTAGTAATGCCAAGCGTCTGGCTAGGAAGCAACAAGTATCAATTTTTAAGTCATTGGTTTGACTCGAACAGGTTTCGAGCCCACGATCTACCAACACGGGAGACGGACGCTCTAACTCATTCGGCCATCCCGTCTGGTTAATCATCATCACGCACACTGGATAACTGGACACTACACTTGACTTGACGGTCACTGGCTGCAGAAATGCAGCATTAGAGTTGCATAGTCCGATGGTTTTGAGTTTTGGTAATTTTTCTGAGAAAAATATATTAAATTGATCGTTATAATCTACCTTATTTCAGGTTAAAGTAACTTTTATTTTAAATGGGTAAACTTGGAGATATTTGAAATTCAAACATGTCAAATTATAGTTTTGGCAAGCATGCCATAACTCTGACACCATAGGCTTCAGCAGTAACAGGTTCTATTAAATGGTCACAGTATTCCCTTCTATGTAAAAAGAATGCTTAATAAGTGCATCAATATCTCAGTTAGATATGTAGCCTCGAACATATATAATTATTTTGGTTTTGGAAATTTGATCCTTCATCGGACTATGTAACTTTAAGAAACGGCGCCGTTAAAACGGCACGTTTTTGGTAGTTGTTCTTTTTCTTTTCTATTCTCTTCTTCGGGGATGGCAGGAGGGGGACATGGGTCTCTTGGGACGACATCATACCTATTTAGGCCTTAGATAAAAGATTGCACCCCTACCCAGTGTACCTGCAACTTGCAAGTATCGGGTGAATCTGTTATATATATATAGGCCTAAGTCAGATGCCTCGTGTTGGTAGACCATGGGATCGTGGGTTCGAACCCTGGTCGAGTCAAACCAATGACTTAAAAATTGATACTTGTTGCTTCCTAGCCAGGCACTCTGCATTATTAGGATAGGGCAAGGACTGGTTGGCTGAGTGTCAGGATAATGTGACTGAGTGGGATATCGATCAGGTCATGGTGCTGGTGGCCTGGTCGTCCAGTGGGCAGCACTATAAAAGCACCATGATTGCGCACTGTCACAAGACGGTACCCGTCCTGATATGACCTTAGATATTGCTAGGACGTAAATCAACAACAAACAAATCGTGTAGGCCTAGACAGAGGTGGGGTAGGTTTATTTATTAAGTGTCCATGTGAGAGTTTTTGGAGTCTGAACCCCACGTGTGTTTCAATGCATACATCTTGTGTGATGATTAATGTAGAATATATACATGTTTATGTGAGTCTAAAACAAGGTAAAGTCACGCTTGGGTAACTGATACACTTCGCCTACACAACAAACAGAACAGACTTGTCTAACCAGGCCTTGTCATAGGCTTGTGCGCATTATTTTCAAACATCCAGTATGTAAACATGGGCCTAAGACTGCTATATTGTGTTAGTAGGCGGTGCATGGCTTGTGTACTATAGGGCCTATATATAGAACCAGGCGGCGCAAGCCTATGTAGGCCTATGCGGCCCCGAGGCCTGATTGTACTATTTAACTTCTTATTTATTAAAGCTGCATAGTCCGATGAAATATCAAATTTTCAAATCCAAACCAATTATCTAGATTTGATTTTACATATCTAACATAGATACTGATGGACTTATTAATCATTTGTTTCTGCGTAGAAGGCAATACTGAGTCAATTTAATAGAACGTGTTACTGCATAAGTCTATGGTGTCAGAGTTTTGGCAAGCTTGCCAAAACTAATTTTCCATGTTTGCACTCAAAATATCTAAAAGGTTTACCATTTAAAATAAAAGTAACTTTGAACTAATGTAAAGTAGATACTAGTGATCGATCTAATATATTTATCTCAGAAAAAAATATATATATAACCAGACGGGATGGCCGAATGAGTTAGAGCGCTCGTCTCCTGTGCTGGTAGATCGTGGGGTCGTGGATTCGAACCCTGGTCGAGTCAAACCAATGACTTAAAAATTGATACCAGGGCAAGGACTGGTGTGCTCAGTGTCAGGATAATGTGACTGAGTGGGATACCAGGTCATGGTGCCGGCAGCCTGGTTTCCCAGTGGGACAGCACTATAAAGTTGTCATGAGTGCGCACTGTCACAAGTCGGTACCTGTCCTGATATGACCTTAGATGTTGCTAGGACATAAAACAACAACAAACAAACAACAAATACAGAAATTCAAAACCATCGGACTAACTTTAAATAAATAACAAGTAGCACTTCAAGCCATGCGCTGTCATTTATGTTAGTCACGTGGCCACAGTTAAGTGCGCTGATACTGTGACAGTGGAGTGATTGACAACTGGCGACGGTGACAGTCATAAGCCGTGTTCACACGGGGAATGTAAATCGATTCGTAGAAAGCGACTTGCCTAGTTCGACGCACATTTCGCGTGTGAACGGGCATCTGAGTCGAATTAGGGCTCAATCGATTTCTGTGATGCACATACTGTAAACCACCTCTCGAGGTAGTTTACATGAGGCGATTTCCCGTGTGAACGCACTGAGGCGGATTAAGCACCTCACACGCATGCGCAGTCGACACCTTAGTTTGTTGACTTTCCGGTCGATCAAAAGCGCATATTATATAATTTGGTCTATGAACCTGCTAGAGGTGCACAGATATTTTTTTCATCATTTATTTTTAGGGTTTCACTGCCCAGCAGAAGTTTTGACCGTTCCAAACCAATACGATTCAGTACATACATATCTAGGTCGAACCCACTGGCGCTGGTCAGACTGGACTTGCTCATGCGCAGATATCGACTTCCGGCCCAAGTAGTGCCCGTGTGAACGGGCGGCTAATTCGACTCCTGCTATCCGCCTTGGCTGAATCGCTTTAGATTTTGCCCGTGTGAACACGGCTTACACTTGCTGAATTTCGCGGCATGTAGCGAACTAAAAATATATATATAGACAAACCCTTCTCTTGTGTGTGTGAGTTCAGACATATCGATGACTGAGAGCGCCTTAGAAGTGGACAAGCCTTCACAAGGTGCTCGTCAAATTTTGTTTTTGTTTTTGTTGTTGTTTTAGGTCAAATATCCCATACGTCTGAACTTGTCCTTAGATTAATGTGATCTGCATTTAGATCCACACTACACACATGTCAGTGACAGCGGTGGGTGCCTACAAATGTGACTGTGAGTACATCAACAACAACAACAGAGAGCGCCTCAAAGAGGCCTACTCATTTTGCAAGTCACGTGACTCCAATTTGTGACAGGCACTGGTAGGCCCTAGTGAGCGATGGGCGATAGCATTTGACAACTGCTGATAGTGATCATTTAGGGGCCTACTTGCATATTTCATACTATGAGTTCTGAGATAGCTACTCTCAGCTGAGGGTGGTACTTCAGATGGGACGTGGTGTGCTTATACACCCGGAAGTGGGGTGAATATCCCTCCCAGTCCTTAGCCGTGTTTACACGGGCAATTGTGAAGCGAATTAGGCAAATCGATTTATATGAAGCGAAGTAGTGGTGGGTTTACACGAGCGAGTTTGAAAGTGTGTCGGCGACCGGGAACCAGCTGAATCGCTTCATATAAACCACCTCGCAAGGTGGTTTACATAAAGTGAATCATATGAAGCGAATCAGCCCTAATCCGCCTCAGAGTCGCGTTTACACGGCGAATGTGAGGCGAACTAGGCAAGGCGATTTATATGAAGCGACTTAACTCGCCCGTGTAAACACGGCTTCAGTCTTCACTATAGGCCCCTACACTTCAACGCGGCGTTGAATACATCCACATCTAGTTCCGGACGACCAAAGTTGGTAATGTTTGTGCCCTATATTTGTTTCTGAATTGGGTTGTGGTGAAATTGTGCTAACTGCAACTTTCTGTTAAATTAAAAGACCGCTTCCTGCCTGGATGTGTAGCAGTGTGCCATGCTGCAACGTACTTCACACCTACCCTGGAATACATAACCAGGGGCTATAGTGAGTGAGTGGATGGGTACGCACCAACTTCAGTCACTCGGAAGTGTTGTATTGAACAGCACAACAACATTGGTAGCATAGTGGACCTGATGCAACGACAACAATGGCAGGATAATGCACCAAGTGCAATGACAACAATGGTACCAAAGTGAACCCGATGCAATGACAATAATAGTAGCATTGTGGACCCGGTGCAATGATAACAATGGTAGCATAGTGGACCCGGTGCAAGGACAACAGTGATAGCATAGTGGAACCAGTGCAATGACAGCAGTAGTAGCATAGTGGACCCGGTACAAGGACAAAATTGGTAGCATAGTGGACCTGGTGCAACGACAGCAGTGGTAGCATAGTGGACCCGGTGCAAGGACAACATTGGTAACATTGTGGACCTGGTGCAACGACAACAGTGGTAGCATAGTGGAACCGGTGCAATGATAACAATGGTAGCATAGTGGACCTGGTGCAACGACAGCAGTGGTAGCATAGTGGACCCAGTGCAACAACAACATTGGTAGCACAGTGAACCCGGTGCAAGGTCAAAAGTGGTAGCATAGTGGAACCGGTGCAAGGATAACAGTGGTAGCATAGTGGACCCGGTGCAAGGACAACATTGGTAGCATAGTGAAGCCGATGCAAGGATAACAGTGGTAGCATAGTGGACCCGGTGCAAGGACAACATTGGTAGCATAGTGGAACAGGTACAACGACAACAACAGCAACATAGTTTACCCTTTGCAACAACAACGGTAGCATAGGTTATCCTGTGCAACAATAACGGCAGCATAGATTACCCGGTGCAGTGTGCTCGCTGATTGCTGGCCGACATGGAGCTCTCTGCTGGTGCCCACATGGGGTACGTAAACTGCTCGCTGGTTACCGGTGCCGTAGTGTGTAACGGCACCACGTACACCTTCACGGACGTCCCTCTCAATTACATGGACCCCTGGTTCTGGGGCTTCCTGGGAATCTACGTCGGACTGGTGTTGTTTGCAGGTCAGTACCAGTACCACTGTAATCAGTAGCTGTATCATTAGATGTACCACTACCGCTGTATCCAGTTACTGTATCAGTAGATGTACCAGTATCAGTAGATGTACCAGTACTGCTGTATCCAGTAGATGTACCAGTACCGGTGTATCCAGTAGCTGTATCAATAGATGTACCAGTACGGCTGTATCCAGTAGCTGTATAGGTAGAGGTATCAGTACTGCTGTATCAGTAGATGTATCCAGTTACTGTATCAGTAGATGTACCAGTACCGCTGTATCAGTAGTTGTATCAGTAGATGTACCACTACCGATGTATCCAGTTACTGTATCAGTTGATGTACCAGTATCAGTAGATGTACCAGTACTGCTGTATCCAGTAGTTGTATCAGTATATGTACCAGTACAGCTGTATCCAGTAGTTGTATCAGTAGATGCACCAGTACCGGTGTATCCAGTTACTGTATCAGTAGATGTACCAGTACCGGTGTATCCAGTAGCTGTATCAATAGATGTACCAGTACGGCTGTATCCAGTAGCTGTATAGGTAGAGGTATCAGTAGATGTACCAGTACTGCTGTATCAGTAGATGTATCCAGTTACTGTATCAGTAGATGTACCAGTACCGCTGTATCCAGTAGCTGTATCAGTAGATGTACCAGTACCACTGTATCAAGGAGCTGTATCAATAGATGTACCAGTACGGCTGTATCCAGTAGCTGTATAGGTAGAGGTATCAGTAGATGTACCAGTACCGCTGTATCAGTAGATGTATCCAGTTACTGTATCAGTAGATGTACCAGTACTGTTGTATCCAGAAGCTGTATCAGTAGAAGTACCAGTACCACTGTATCAAGGAGCTGCATCAGTAGATGTACCAGTACGGCTGTATCCAGTAGCTGTATAGGTAGAGGTATCAGTAGATGAACCAGTACCGTTGTATCCAGTAGTTGTATCAGTAGATGTATCCAGTAGCTGTATCAGTAGATGTACCAGTACCACTGTATCAAGTAGCTGCATCAGTAGATGTACTAGTACCGCTGCATCCAGGAGCTGTATCAGTAGATGTACCAGTACCAGTGTATCCAGTAGTTGTATCAGTAGATGTCCCAGTGGTTGATGTAACTCCCAACATTTCCCGACCAGCCACTGCAGGGACAAATAGTTTTGCGCCTGTCTTGACATGTTCTTGCCGGTGTGAAACCTCTATTTGCTCCCTGAGAGATTGCCGCTGGTAACTTGCAAAAGCCAGCAGCACTTCAACACTTTTGCAGGCAGCTTTCATGAAATGTTTAAGACCGACTCATGGACGCAACTCTCACAGCAGAGAGCTAAATGGAGAGCGGCAGTCAAGTAATGAAAGCAGTTTTTGTCGCATCGCGACCGACAGCATGATGATGATGATGATGATCAGTACTAATGTACCTAGATAAAAGATTCACCCGATACTTGTAGTACATGGGTGAAGACCAGCCTTATATAAAAACGGTCGAAAAATCAGCCTAATGAAATCAGTCTTCATGAGAGCCTAATTTCACAATCTAAGAAGCAACATTTATTCTTTGTATGTGTCTTCATGTTTACCCGCTACTTTTGAGTTGGAAAATATAACAAAACATATACCTTAATGCAATTTAAAAGTGAAATCGACGTCGTTCTCTGGCCGCCATCTTGTCTTTTTGCATTCTCTCCCATTTCACCAAATCTGTCCTGATATAAGTAACCATTTGACACTGGTGCCAGGCATTCTACTTGTTGTTCCATACTAATGCTATTTTCGCCCATATTTAGACTACGTTGTCGTTCACCCCTGTACTGGAAGTACGGGGTGAATCTTTATCTATAATGTACCCAGTATCTGTATCAGTAAATGTACCAGTAAATGATCAGTACCGCTGTATCCAGTAGCTGTAATAGTAGATGTACCAGTATATGTACCAGTACCGCTGTGTCCAGTAGCTGTATCAGTAAATGTAACAGTAAATGTACCAATAGATGTATCAGTAGATGTACCCCTACTGCTGTAGCCAGTAGGTGTATCAGTAGATGCATCAGTCTCTGTACCCAGTATATGTACCAGTATATGTGTCCGTAAATATATCAGTAGATGTACCAGCACCACTGTATCCAGTAGCTGTATCAATAAATATATCAGTACCATTATACACAGTAGCTATATCAGTAAGTGTATCCATACCGCTGTACCCAGTAGCTGTATCAGTAAATGTATCAGTAACATTGCACCCAGTATCTGTATCAGTAAATGTACCAGTACCACTGCATCCAGTATCAGTAGCTGTACCAGTATATGTATCTAGTACTAGTTACTAATAATACGATTAGTACTAATAGTAGGTGCACCAGCGACTGTACCAGTATTAATGTCTGTACCAGTATATGTACCAGTATATGTACCAACATATGTACCAGTATCTGTACCAGCATATTTACCAGTATATGTATCAGTATCTATACCAGTATATCTACCAGTATATGTACCAGTATATCTACCAGTATATCTACCAGTATTTGTACCAGCATATGCACCAGTATCTGTACCAGTATATCTACCAGTATCTGTACCAGTATATGTACCAGCATATGTACCAGTATATCTACCAGTATTTTTACCAGCATATGTACCAGTATCTGTACCAGCACATGTGCCAGTATCTGTACCAGTATATCCACCAGTATCTGTACCAGGATATCCACCAGTATCTGTACAAGTATCTGTACCAGCATATGTACCAGTATCTGTATCACTATTTGTATCAGTATATGTACCAGTATTGTTGTATGTGTCAGTATATGTACCAGTATATCTACCAGTATCTGTTCCAGCATATTTACCAGTATATGTATCAGTATCTATACCAGTATATCTACCAGTATATGTACCAGTATATCTACCAGTATATCTACCAGTATTTGTACCAGCATATGCACCAGTATCTGTACCAGTATATCTACCAGTATCTGTACCAGTATATGTACCAGCATATGTACCAGTATATCTACCAGTATTTTTACCAGCATATGTACCAGTATCTGTACCAGCACATGTACCAGTATCTGTACCAGTATATCCACCAGTATCTGTGTCAGTATATGTACCAGTATATCTACCAGTATCTGTTCCAGCATATTTACCAGTATATGTACATGTACCTGTATCAATATATGTACCAGTATTATTATGGATTACAGTACCAATATATCTACTATTATCTGTACCAGTATATCTACGAGTATCTGTACATGTACTTGTACCATCATATGTACCAGTATATGTACCAGTATGAGCATCTGTGCCACTACCAGTAACTGTGAATTCCAGCCATGATTTCATTCACACATTATAGACCTCACCACTCCCCCCCCCTTACCCCATACCCCCCTCCCCACACACACACACATATTAGGTTGCATAAATTGACCAAAGGTGTGCTTGGAGGGTTTTTGTCGGCATTCAGCTGTGGCACAAATTAGAACTAGAACTATTCTGAGTTTGTTTGTTTCTCAGTGGGCTATATCGGGAGATTCGAATGGAATCCCGGCTTAACACTGCCGAAAAAACCCCAAAAGCAATTATCTAAAATTGTTTCTACATAATCTAACTTAGATACTGGTGCACTTATTAAGCGTTTGTTCCTACATATATAAGGACATAGTGAGACAATTTAATAGAACCTGTTAATGCTAAAAGCCTATGGTGTCAAGAGTTTTTGGCACGCTTGCCAAAACTAATTTGACATGTTTGCACTTCAATTATCTAAAAAACTGAGCCATTTAAAATAAACAGTACTTGAAACTAAAGTAAGGTAGATTATAACAATATATTTATCTCAGAAAAATGACAGAAGCTGAAAACTATCGGACTATACCACTCCAGCACTGACACTACACTCAACCTATCCAGGACTGATTTAGTATGAAATACGCCTGTATCAGGACGTTTATCACGTGAGATCGATAAGATCTGGTACATGTACTTTGTTAGTTGGTATCAGTCACTAATTTACTGCGCAGTAAAGACTTCAGCGAGCCCTGTGATCGGCGAAACCCGATCAGGTGCAATCAATTCTACAATACCGCCAGGCCCGCGCTCTACCGATTCGGCCGACAGAATGAGTTGGGCGTCCGTCCCCCGTTTGGGTAGATCGTGGGATTCGAACCCATGGGTTCGTTCGAACCATGGTAGAGCCAACCATCATCATCATCATCATGCTGCTGGTCGCGATGCGACAAAGACTGCTTTCATTACTTGACTGCCGCTCTCCATTTAGCTCTCTGCTGTGAGAATGATGTCCATGAGTCCGTTTCATGAAAGCTGCCTGCAAAAGTGTTGAAGTGCTGCTGGCTTTTGCATGTTACCAGCGGCGCTCTCTCGGGGAGCAAATAGAGGTTTCACACCAGCAAGAACATGTCAAGACAGGCGCAAAACTATTTGTCCCTGCAGTGGCTGGTCGGGAGATGTTGGGAGTTCCACACATCAACCGCCCTTGATGCTGCCACAGTGACATGATTTTCTGTTCAGGGTTTGCTCCCTTAGCCTTCGGTTCTGTCAAGAACCTGTACCACAAGGCAGTGGTTTACATTGTTAGGATAGGGCAAGGACTGGTTGGCTCAGTGTCAGGATAATGTGACTGTGGCCTATCAGGTCATGGTGCTGGCAGCCTGGTCTCCCAGTGGGGTACCACTATAATTTATAAAGTCGCCATGAGTGACTGTCGGTACCCGTCCTGATATGACCCTAGATGTTGCCAGGACGTAATACTCCAACAACCAATCAGCCGATTCGGCCACCGCGCCCCTTCCCTCTGGACAAGAGGTAGATAGATCTACTCTTTGTACAACATTGAAAGAAAATGTAAAAAACACTGTGAAATGACTCCCTTCATCACTCCTCACTGCCCTCTCAACCCAGGCTTGATGTCCGGGCTGACCTTGGGCATACTGTCCCTGGACATGATGACCCTGCAGGTACTGGAGGAGGCTGGTTCCCCCAGGGAGCGACGCTACGCCAGCCGCCTCCTGCCCGTCGTCAGGCGGCACCACCTGCTGCTTGTCACCCTCCTGCTCGCCAACGCAGTCGCAGTCGAGTCGATGCCGCTGTGTCTGGACCGCGTCTCAGACCCCATCACCGCCATTGTCGTCTCTGTGACAGCCGTCCTCCTGTTTGGCGAGTAAGTGTTGTTGCGCTTTATGTAACTTACAGATTAACTTACACTTACAGATCCTCGTCTGGCTGATCTAGGTCATATTGGGCATCTAATGCCAGCTCATTATGGTAACAAAATAAAAATAAACAACGTAAAAATTCCACTCACATTTGGAGGTGGACGGAGCCTTGAAGTCATGTAATTGTGGGTGTCCTCTAACATGTCTATCCAGCCTTCTACCGTTGGTGCTTCAACCACTTGGTCTGGAAGATTGTTCCATGGATCTGTCACTCGAAATAAAAATGAGTGTTTCCTGACCTCAAGTCTGGGCCTGTCCTTGAAGATCTTATTCTGCTGACCTCTGGTGTTGCTGTCTATTCTGAGGCTTTGAAGGCGTGGCTACGCAATACATACATGGGTCATTCTCAGAAACTGTGTACCACATTTTTGGGTTCCACATTACATTGTTATCGATTTTGCCTTCTTTTTGGGGGGTTAGTCAAATAGTTATTGTTGACTCTGTGTATTAAGTATGTTAGCAGTACTACATGTATTTAATAAATCCCACAAAATGTATCCAAAATATGCTTATATGATTTTGTGATAAATTGAAAATATGAGAAATGGCTATATCCACACCATACATCTACCCAAAAGTTGTTTCGACTTTTTTCTTGTAAGAAACAATTCCTTTGGCCTAACTGTAATCAATCAAATCTTGCTTGCCTGCCTGTCCACAGTCTACACTCAATACACGCTTTATAGTGTTGTCAATCTTGAGATGATATAACCACTCAGTCATACTATTCTGATAGTGAGCCAAGCAACCAATCCTCCTTGTTGGGTGAATTGTTTGTTTTCAAGTAATTTTTAAATGGATTTTCTCGTAAAAAAATAAAATATAGAAAAAGAAATTTAATATAATTTAAAAAAATAAAATTTTATAAAGATCCTGGCTAACTAAGACTAACTAAATTGGGTTTCAGAGCTCATATGTAGCCGAATTTCCATTTGTTCCTCTGCATTGTGCCAGTTTGCGCTGATGCTGTGTTTCTCCGTCTTCATGCAGGGTTTTCCCGCAGTCCTTGTGCTCCCGGTACGGACTGGCAATTGGGGCAACAATGGTGCCGTAAGTAAACTTCACCGGGTTGTCATTATGTAAATGCTGCTAGCGCTTCACGTTTTGTCATTTTGTAAATGCTACTTAAAAAGTAGGTACCGGTGTGGCGGTTTCAGCCGTGTGCCAGTTTCAGCCGTGCGCATAGACTCAAACTCTAGGCATTGTCATTGGTCGTGAGTCACTAACCTTATAAATTTAATATAATGTTTTTGGTAAAGATGTTTTCTATATGTGTACCAAGAGATTGGTTTCTAAGTGGTGTGGTTTTAGAGATATTTCACTTTTCCTGGATTTTCTGTATGAAGATTGCTCACCACCATTGACAATGCATTGAGTTTGACGGTACGCGCAGTGCAAAACATTAGTTTTATTCAAAATTAATAGAAATCAAGAACCCTAACCTTATAAATTTAATATAATCTTTTTGGTAAAGATGTTTTCTATATTTGTACCGAGCGATTTGTTTCTAGGTGATGTGGTTTTAGAGATATTTCACTTTTGCTGTATTTTTTATAGGAAGATTGCTCACGACCATTGACAATGCCTTGAGTTTAAGTCTATGCACACGGCTGAAACTGGCGCACGGCTGAAACCGCCACACCGGCAGTACTTTAAAAACACTAGAAGAAAGTATGAAAATAATGAAAAATTGCTAGTTTTTAAACACTCCTATTTGGGTGTATGTTTAAATTAAAAATACCCAGAAAGTACTGTGAATGAACTAAAGCTCTACTCTATATTTAAATTCCGAAATTACTTGGGCTGTATATTAAGATAACACAGAAAAAAGGGCACTTTATTATGGGCACTTTTGCAAATTAGCGCATTCTTTTGCATCACATTAATCAGAACACGTACCAAAGCATGCAGTTTTGTTTCACTCGGCACTTAACCGACATTGGATACACAGGCTAGTTTTAATATATCCTATCAGAAAGACCACTAAATGAGCTTAAATTTGGTATATGATAGACATATTTATAACAAAATAAAATAATTCCAAACAAAGAAACACCTCATGTTTCATTCAGTGTTAAAGGCAAATTTTGTTTACGTAAATAAAGAAAAACCTAAAATGTGAATATCTTGAAAAGTAAACAAGATAGAACCTTTCTGCGTTTGTGTGTCTTATTGTGCATTTAACTAGCACCGTATGATTAAACTTAATTAACTTCCCAGTTTAAAGATCTAAAAAATGACTGCCGCTATTCAATAACATGCTACCTTTATGTAACTAACCTATACTTGTGTATGTGAAGACCAGTTCCTCAGTACTGAAAAAAAGATTAGTTTCGGGGAATAAGTATTTTTTTAAGAGGACTACAAATTGCCTATCCGCTGCCCACTACCTGCAGGCTAGTGTTTGTTTGTCAGGGTTTTACATCCTGGCAACATCTAAGGTCATATCAGGACGGGTACTGACTTGTGACGGTGCACACTTTTGGTGACCTTATAGTGCGTGCTGCCCCACTCGGGGCACCATGGCCCAATATCCCACACATTCCCATTATCCTGACACTGAACCAACCAGTCCTTACCCTATCCTACTAATGGCAAGCGTCAGGCTAAACAACGACAAGTATAAATTTGGTAAGTCATTCGCGTCGCTCGGGACGTGATTCCAACTCCCGACTCCTGACCTTCCACACCGGGGGAAGCCACCAACACTTGTGATGGCGTTCCGTGTCTGACCGCAGGCTGGTGTACGTGCTGATGGTTCTGCTGTTCGTCGTGTCCTGGCCCATCTCCAAGCTGCTCGACTGCATGCTGGGGTCCGACCACACCACCTTCTACCAGCGGGCTGAGCTCAAGGCTCTCGTCGGTCTGCACGGGTCTCACCAGTCCCAACACCCCGGCCATCCCGGCCACGGGGGCCCGCTCTCCCTCGACGAGGTGCTCATCATAAAGGTAGGTCACACACAGGCCACGTAGGATATTCCCTTTTTCCCGATTTTTAACGATTTTCCCCCCGATTTTTAACGATTTTCCCCCGATTTTCTCCCTAGATTCTTTTTTTCTATTTTTATGTGTAAAGATTTTCCCTCGACTTTTTTTTCTCCGATTCCCCCCCCCCCCTTCGATTTCACCCCTCCCCCGATTTCCCCCTAACCGATTTGTATACCGATTTGCTATACAATAACAAAAATTATATTTTCCTTCGACTTTTAAAACGATTTTCTCTCCAGACTTCCACAAAATGTCCGAAATTTTCACCGAATTTCCCCCCTCCCTATTTTCTATTCTGATGTTCTAAACAAACCAAAAAAAACGATTTTTGTTATATATTTGTCTGATTTCTCCCCCTCCCATTAATTTGTCATTTCCCCACAGATTTCTGGGCAGGGAAAACAGTCATTGTGATGTATATATTCACTGAGCATGTATTGGCAACACTATCAGGCATTTAATCAAACACGAGCATGTGTTGGCAACACTATCAGGCATTTAGTCAAACACGAGCACGTGTTGGCAACACTATCAGGCATTTAATCAAACACGAGCACGTGTTGACAACACTATCAGGCATTTTGGCAACACTATCAGGCATTTAATAAAACACGAGCACGTGTTGGCAACACTATCAGGCATTTAGTCAAACACAAGCACGTGTTGACAACACAATCAAGCATTTAATCAAACACGAGCACGTGTTGGCCACACTATCAGACCCAGTGATAAAAATATTATTTAAATCCCTTAAAAAATAGAGGGGGTTCCAGGGAATTCCCCCCCCCCCCCCCTCTCCGGAAATTTCTTTAAACCTACGATTAAAATAGTGCAATCTGGCACCTTCTTAGACATATTTTGGCCTTGAAATTCCAACTGTTTTAAGATTTCAAGACCAACAAATAATTCAAAGTAAATGTTTTTTCGCGGACAAAATCTTTTCTCTCGCTGATTTTGAAACTCAGTTTTTCCTGAAATCAGCGACTTTGCTGAGAAATGGGATCGCTGCGGAATTTAATCAAACACCTTCTTTCAGGGCGCTCTCGAGATGAGGGATAAAACTTCCCAGGATGCAATGCTTCCACTGGACAGTGTGTTCATGATAGAGGTGAATAGCAAAATGGACCGTTCAATGATGAAAAAGGTGAGCTGACATTTAATGCATATACAGTGGGTACAAGCAGTCATTTTTTTAAATCTTTAAACTGGGCAGTTAATTAAGATTAATCACACTGTGCTAGTTAAATGCAGAATAACACAAAAAAAGTGGAAAGATTCTATCACGCTTACTTTTCAAGCTATTGTTGCGTCTCATCTGTAGTCCTGGTGTAGTTCGCTCCAGGGCTGGGAAGGACGAGTCTAATTCCTAGTGTATAGGTTGTGTGGACATGTTGTCCATTCTCTAGAAGTCCAGCTACCTAGGCCCTTCCCTCGGTCTACCCAGGGGTCCTGGGCTAACTGGTCTTTATCACACGGGGCACTCGTGCACCTAAGAGTCTTGTAGGCACGGCAGGCTCGTGCCTATAAGAGTACCTGGGGGAACCCCTGCCTCAACCTGATTCAATACTGGGCCCTACCTAGGCCGCCACAATATTAACATTTTAACATTTGTTTATTTCCTTGAATAAAATTTGCCTTTACCACTGAATGTAACATGTGGTGTTTTTTTTGCTTGGCATAATTTGATTTAGTTTTAAATATATGTATGTCATATACCAAATTAATGCTCATTTAGTGGTCTTTCCAATATGATCTATTAATAGTAACCAATGGCGGTTCAGTGCCGAGCGAAACAAAATCTTATGCTTTGGTAATTGTTCTATTTAATGTGATGGAAAAGAATGCCATAATTAGCAAAAGTGCCCATAATAAAGTGCCTCTTTCGTGGTGTCTTAATGTACAGCCCAAGTAGTTTTCATATCAAAATAAAGAGCAAAGCTTTTTGGTTCATTCACAGTACATTCTGGGTCTTTTTAATTTAAGCATTCACCTAAATAGGAGTGTTTAAAAACTAGCAATTTTTCACGATTTTCATACGTTCTTTCAGTGATATCTAAGTATTCCGGTACCTACATACAGTAATGTAAATCCACAGTTAAAGGGCTACTAACAGGACGAGAACAACTTTATTTATTCACAATTAATATGAGCAAACATGATTAGTCATAATTTATACAGATTGAATCAACCTATTCCTTAGGGTTTATTTAGGCCCTAGCCAGGGTTTGAGAGTTTCTGTGGTCAAGCTGGAGTTATTGACACAAGCCAAAGGCACGGATACTGTGGGCAAATGTGCTTACACAGTCATATTTGACAGGGTGGTCACGAGTGGGGTTTTTATTTGTTCAAAATTTGTATTCCAGTTGAATTTTTTGTTTCAGCACCGAGGCGCAGGTCTTCCGGCCTTAGCAGTTATAGTGCATATAAACTATTTATGGATGAGATGATAGGATCATATGAACAATATAGACAGGTTGAAATCAGGCATTACAAATAGTATGGGGATCTTATTTTGTACAGGTAGACTGGAGAATAGCCGTTTACCTTGACACTATATTGTGATGGGTCCCTTGTTGGCCGCCCAGCACTTGACCCTCACGACCCCCCAAGCAAAGGAGGAGGAACTAGTACACTTGCTTCCAACATATTTCTTATTCCCTCCGCTCACCGCAGCGTCCATCATGAAGTGACCCACCCCTGCCCTGACAGGTCCCACATCAACTTCCTCGGGTGGGTGGGGGGGGGGAGGTTATGCTAGCCGCATGCAGTAGATGGCAGCCCTGCCGCGTTGTTGCCCGGCGGCTACCGTACCACCACCTAGCATAATACTGTGATGGAGCAGTCCTAGCTGACACCATATGGTAGTGGAGCGCAAGTCTGGACTACTAATCTATCATTGATTTGCTGATCGTTCATGTGAGGAGACATTAATACAATGGGGATGACTTGATGTTACAGGTTAAGATGATATATTCTCTAGCATAGGGAATATGATGCCCTGGCCATAACAATGACAACAATTTCACGTGTGAGTGACAATATGGTGCGTCCGTTGGGGATAAGTCAGACCGGTGGTGGTGCCACCGGTCACTTGATTGGGAGATGTGAGCCACCCCAGAGCATGTAGAGTAACAGTAATGGATAATAATAACAATAGTCCTCGTCCGTGCCTTTATACTGACATAATGCTTACGCATCACATAAATATATAAAAGCCAATTTAAAATTGTAATTAATAAAAAAAAAATTAATATGGCCGACACCAGAACCATCGTATTATGTACCTTTAACTGCCTTGACGCCTCCGCTCTCGCCCACAGATGTTGCAGGCTACCCACTCGCGCGTTCCCGTGTACGAGGGTTGCCATGACAACGTGCTGGGGGTGCTGCTGGTGAAGACGCTGATTCTGCTGAACCCCGAGGACGCCGTTCCCGTGTCCAAGCTGGTGCATAGTTCCTGCTTCTCCCGCCAGGTGGTCTACGTGCGTGAAGACAAGCCTCTGTATGACATCCTCAACGAGTTCCAAACCGGCAAAAGTAGGTCACGTGTTGACAGCAGAGCGCCTTCTGTATATTTAGGGTTACTCAACTGGGTTTTATTTTCGGGGTTGTTGGGGGTTTACACCCTAGTAGCAATCTATGGTCACATCAGACCAGACGGGATGACCGAATGAGTTGAGTTGAGCATCTGTCTCCCTTTTTGGTATATAGTGGTATTCGAACCCATGGGTTCGAACCTTGGTCAGTCAAACCAATGAGTTTAAAATTGATACTTGTCGCTTCCTAGCCATGCACTCGGCATTAATAGGACAGGGCAAGGACTGCCCGCTCCCCTCACCCCCACCGAAAGCTAAAGGCCCCTAGCTGCTATCTTACAATTATCTACTGAAATACATGCAACATATTCTCATCTTCACAGTTCTCTGCGTACTTTAGTTGTCTGTATCTCTGCTGATCTATCCACAAAGGCTGTAGTCTGAGAGAAAGATTTAAATAGAAATTGAATTGTATTCCAGCGATGCACTGTAACTTTGTACAAAGCATGTATTCGTTGCTGCCTAATATTAATAATGCACAAAGACGTTTACTATGTGACAAATAAGGTGCATTTGTAAGTATTCTTTGCTGCCTAATAATGCACAGAGACGTTTACTATGTAACACATAAAGTGCATCTGTAAGTATTCTTTACTGCCTAATAATGCACAAAGAAGTTTACTATGTGACAAATAAGGTGCATCTGTAAGTATACGTTACTGCCTAATAATGCACAAAGAAGTTTACTATGTGACAAATAAGGTGCATCTGTAAGTATTCTTTACTGCCTAATAATGCACAAAGATGTTTACTATGTGACAAACAAGGTGCATCTGTAAGTATTCTTTACTGCCTAATAATGCACAAAGATGTTTACTATGTGACAAACAAGGTGCATCTGTAAGTATTCATTACTGCCTAATAATGCACAAAGACGTTTACTATGTGATAAATAAGGTGCATCTGTAAGTATTCTTTACTGCCTAATAATGTACAAAGGTGTTTACTATGTGACACATAAGGTGCATCTGTAAGTATTCTTTACTGCCTAATAATGCACAAAGAAGTTTACTATGTGACAAACAAGGTACGTCTGTAAGTATTCTTTACTGCCTAATAAGGCACAAAGAAGTTTAATATGTAACACATAAAGTGCATCTGTAAGTATTCTTTACTGCCTAATAATGCATAGAGACGTTTACTATGTGACACATTAGGTGCATCTGTAAGTATTCTTTATGGGGCTGTCACACTACGACGTAACGACGTCAACGTAGGGAGAACGTGAAGAACGTTGAACTTCTCGGCGTAGTATGCAAATTTGGGCACAAGTTGAACGTGGATGCAGCGTAGTGGACGAGAGAGTAACGTCGGTAAAGCGTAGTGATACCGTCGTTCGACGAGAGAGGTCAACGTAATGACGCTGACGGAACGTTATGAACGTTATTCCATCGTCAGAAGAACGTTACGTGACGTTAGCTACGTCATGAGACGTTGAACGTACGTTGAATGCACGTTCTCCTGACGGTCTCCTGACGTTGTCCTGACGTTCCCATTACGCCCCGTGGGCATTTGCACTTGGTTTAATGGGGGTCAACGTAGTGGAACGTAGTTGAACGTAGTGAGGAGCGTTGGAATAACGTCCGTTTAACGTCATTGACGTTCGCTGAACGTGAACAGAACGTACGGCGAACGTAAACCCTTACGTTCGACCTACGTCGAAACTTTTGAACATGTCCAAAACCTCGACGTAACTTGACGTAACACGACGTAATGTGACGTAGCTCGACGTCACTCTAACGTCATTATGACGTCATCATAACGTAATCCAACGTATATCAACGTAATGACGAAATATCACCACGTTAGGCTCACGTTGGCTCATTACGTCGTAGTGTGACAGGGGTATTACTTCCTAATAATACACAATGACGTTTACTATGTGACAAATAAGGCGCGCCTGTAAGTATTCTTTACTGCCTAATAATGCACAAAGGTGTTTACTATGTGACACATAAGGTGCATCTGTAAGTATTCTTTACTGCCTAATAATACAAAATGATGTTTACTATGTGACAAACAAGGTGCATCTCTAAGTATTCTTTTCTGCCTAATAATACACAATGACATTTACTATGTGACAAATAAGGCCCGTCTGTAAGTATTCTTTACTGCCTACTAATGCACAAAGAAGTTTACTATGTGACAAACAATGTGCATCTGTAAGTATTCTTTACTGCCTAATAATGCACAAAGACGTTTACTATGTGACACATAAGGTGCATCTCTAAGTATTCTTTACTGCCTAATAATGCACAAAGGTGTTTACTATGTGACACATAAGGTGCATCTGTAAGTATTCTTTACTGCCTAATAATGCCCAAAGATGTTTACTATGTGACAAATGAAGGCGTATTTTTTATATGCTTTATCCTAATTAGGTCATTTGGCATTCGTCCTTCGGAAAACGGAAGACGCCGAGGTCAGAGCGGAACCTGAGAGCTTGGAGTTCTGCAGAAGTCAACCACCCGGAACGGTATGATTAGCACATGGGTCGTTCTCAGAAACTCTGTGCCACTTTTGTGACATGGAAACCCAAAATGAAAACATTCCAAATAATAACAGAATCCATGTTCATATGAATGTTTATATGTTGCGGATATGTCAGAGTTTACTTCTTTTTTTTCACTTTTTGATTTTGATTTTATGCAAATTGAGAAAGCTGTTAAAATTAACCATGTAACATCTGCCCATAGCATCATCTCAAAACACAACCATGACATCATTTTAACACTCACAGCAAATTCAAACAAGATTTGATTGATTACAGTTAAGCTCAATTGATTATGTTTTACAAGAAAAAAGTTTAATAAAACGGTTGGGTAGATTCATGGTGTCGATATGCAAATTTTCATATTTTCACTCGAGCACAAAAATCGTATTTTGGATACATTTTGTGGGATAGATTAAATACATGTAGTATTGCTCACATATTTAATACACAGAGTCAACAATAACTATCTGAATTACTACCACCCTACAAAAGGCAAAATCATTAATAATATAACGTGGAAACCAAATATGTGGTACACAGTTTCTGAGATCTCCAAAAATGTGTCTGCTTTAAGTTTGCACACCCATACACCCACACACCAACGCCCCCCCCCCCCCACATACACACGCCCACACTCAGACACGCCCAAACACACACACACGTCCTCACACACACACATCCACATGCCCACACACACCCCACAGACACGCCCACACACACACATGCCAGTTACCAGTTGCAGTGTTATCCCCCACCAGAATGGCGTAGTAGTCGGCACTGACCTCTCAGGAACAAGTCACATAGATAGGGTGGGTGTGAGTAAAGTGATCACATCAGGGAGCCTAGGTAGTGTAATGGTTAGCATGCTAGTCTTGGAATGGCAAGAAGTGTGTTTTGAAAATCCTGCTCTAGGTTCAATATTTGCCATTTTCATCACACATGCCCACGATACTGTGTAAAGTCCACGGCTGGAATCTGTGGTTTGTGTAGGCAGGCTATAGTGAAATCAATACAGGCAAGAAGAGAAATGAAGAGTATAAAGAGTGAAAGTAGAGAGAGCCAAGCCCTCAGGTTTATTATTTATAGTGGGACATGGATCTGGTATGGCACACCACCTGACCTTATTCTCCAATGAGAATCAAGCATCTAAAGCTCCACCAATGAACATCAAGCATTCCTGTGTCCCCATGGTTACAGTGCTCTGCCCACCACCACCATGTGGCGTGGCTGCCTTGCCCACCACCTGCCCTGAGCTTAGTGTGTGGTGATCCGTTACTAACAGAGGGGGGGAGGGGGTAGTGAGTAGAGCTCTAAGTGCCCCTTACACACTATCTGACTAACACACACTGACTATTGAACATGAGTACAGTATCACCAGCAACTACATAAATACATTCATGCACCTGGCCCTATATACCTTTTACACCAATAGACCATTTGCATTCCCCGACCAATGCATTTTATCGGAATATTTTACGTGTTTCTGTGACCTGGATCCAATACAAGCTGCATGCTGTATGGTTGTTGAACTTAGGTTTTATGGAGTGGAGTTTTATATACACATATATGTAGAGGCTGTTACTCACTCACTCTGCCAAGTGACACAGTTTAGTCTTGTACTTCTAAGGGCCATCTCACCTGAGCCTAGTTCTATTACTTAGCAGACACATTTTTGCTTTTATAAATAGAATATATGTATTATATATATATACTATGTATAATATATAGTATATATAATATGTAATCTATATATAATATATATAGTATATATAATATATATAATGTATATTGTGTATAATATATATATATAATACATATAACATATATATTGTGCATATATAAATTATCACGATATGTAATAATATATAGAAACAAAATATACATGTATATATTTATATGAATTGTATAGCTTTTAATGATTTTACCTCTTATGGTAATATGGGCGTTATCCGCATAAGATCAGCCAGAAATGAGAAAGATCGCCTTTAAGTTTGCACACCCATACGCCCACCCCTCCACCCCACCCCCCCACACACACGCCCAAACTCACACACGCCTAAGCCCACACACACCCCACACAGACATATATCCACACCCCCACACACACCCCATAGACACGCCCACACACACGTCCCACAGACACACACCGACAACCCCCACACACGTGCCCCCACACACGCGCACACACACCCCACACACACCCACATACACATGCCCCACGCTCACAAGCCCACACACACCACACAGACACGTCCACACGCCCCACTCACGTTCACACACCCACACACACGCACCCACCGACGTCCACACGCCCCACGCCCACACACACTTTCACACACCCACACACACTTTCACACACACAAGGACTGACAAGCTGCCCTATTACAGACGGTGGTGGGGATCTTCACCCACCCCACCCCCACATACACACGCACCCCCCCCCCCGACACACACCCCGCACACAAGGACTGACCGGCTGCCCTGTTACAGACGGTGGTGGGGATCTTCACCTACCCACCCCCACATACACACGCACCCCCCCCCCCACCGACACACACCCCGCACACAAGGACTGACCGGCTGCCCTGTTACAGACGGTGGTGGGGATCTTCACCTACCCACCCCCACATACACACGCACACCCCCCCCCCCCGACACACACCCCGCACACAAGGCTGACCGCTGCCCTGTTACAGACGGTGGTGGGGATCTTCACCTACCCACCCCCACATACACACGCACACCCCCCCGACACACACCCCACCACAAGGACTGACCGGCTGCCCTGTTACAGACGGTGTGGGGGATCTTCACCCACCCCACACCCCCCACATACACACGCACCCCCCCCCGACACACACCCCCACACACAAGGACTGACCGGCTGCCCTGTTACAGACGGTGGGGGATCTTCACCCACCCCACCCCCACATACACACTCAGCCCCCTACACACACCCCCACACAGGCTGACCAGCTGCCCTGTTACAGACGGTGGTGGATCTTCCAACCCACCCACCCCCACATACCACGCACCCCCCCCACCCCCCCCGACACACACCCCGCACACAAGGACTGACCGGCTGCCCTGCTACAGATGGTGTGGGGATCTTGACCCACACCACCCCACATACTACGCAGCCCCCCACACACACCCCCACAGACAAGGACTGACCGGCTGCCCTGTTAAAGACGGTGGTGGGGATCTTGACCCGCACCACCCCCACATACACACGCACCCCCCCCCCCCACACACACACCCCACAGACAACACTGACCGGCTGCCTGTTACAGACGGTGGTGGGGATCTTCACCCACCCCACCCCACATACACACTCAGCCCCCCCACACACACCCCACACACAAGGACTGACCACTGCCCTGTTACAGACGGTGGTAGGGTTCTTCACCCACCCACTCCCACATACACATGCACCCCCCCCCCCCCCGGACACACCACCCCTCACACAAGGACTGACCGGCTGCCCTGTTACAGACAGTGGTGGGGATCTTCACCCACCCCACATACACACGCACCACCCGCACATACCCCACACACAAGGACTGACCAGCTGCCCTGTTACAGACGGTGGTGTGGGATCTTCACCCACCCCACCCCCACATACACACGAACACCCCCCCCACACACACACACCCCACACCCCAGGACTGACTGGCTGCCCTGTTACAGACAGTGGTGGGGATCTTCACCCACCCCACATACACACGCACCCCCTCCCCACACACACACCCACACACAAGGACTAACCGGCTGCCCTGTTACAGACGGTGGTGGGGATCCTCACCCTGGAGGACATCATCGAGGAGCTGCTCCAGGAGGAGATCATCGACGAGACCGACGTCTACATCGACATCGAGAAGCGCCTCCGGGTTGCGCGCGCACGCTCCCACCATTGTGTCCACAGTACAAGCGCATACGGCACGCCCTACAGCACGCCCAACCGGACACCCGTGCCCAAACGCAAGGTACGCCATTTAAAAAAACAATTGTACTGGCTTATTTACCCTGTCCATGACGAATAAGTCACACCGCGGCTTGTTTTCTTTGTTGAACAGCAATAGTCTCAATTTGGTAGTTGCCTTGTCATCTTAGTTGTTAGTGACTATCCTTAATTAGGTGTTTTTTTAATATAATTAGTTTAGGTTTTTTTGTGCCATGTTTACCACATTTTTGTATTTACCTACCCCATTTTAGTGTCTGTTAGTGTTAGTAGTATAGTGGTCTGCACTGACCTCTCAGGCAAGGAGCCGCATAGACAGGTAGGTGTGGGTAGTATGGTGATGTCAGGGAGCCTAGGTGGTGTAATGATTAGCACACTGGCCCAGAATGCAAAGAGATGTGGGTTCGAGTCCCACTCTAGGCGCAATATTTCCCATTTTCATCACCCCCATGACACTGGTTGCCGTGACCATGATCCTATACATGCTACGCGTTGTATGGTTGTTGAACCTACCCTGTGTATGTAAGTGTGTTTGTTGCAATGCCTGTATGTATGTAATTGTCAGTATTAAAAGACTTACAATTCTAAGGGGACGAGTGTAGTGGTCTGCACTGACCTCTCAGGCAAGGAGCTGCATAGACAGGTAGAGGTGGGTAGTATGGTGATGTCAGGGAGCCTAGGTGGAGTAATGGTTAGCACACTAGCCTGGAAAGCAAAGAGATGTGGGTTCGAGTCCCACTCTAGGCGCAATATTTCCCATTTTCATCACCCCCATGAGAGTAGGGATACTCAGTTTACGCTGTGACTTTGTCAGGTCGGGGTATGAGGTCATTTGAAGAATTATTCGAAGTTAGGTCTTAAAATCAATAAACATAGGACATAAAGCAATAAACAAACATATTTTATCTACATAGTCTAATAAAAATATCAAATTTTCAAAACCAAAGCGATTACTTAGATATGATTCTATATATCTAATTTGGATACTGATGCGCTTATTAAGCAGTTGATGCCACATAGAAGGGGATACTCAGTCAATTTATTAGAACATGAGTTCTATGGTGTCAGAGTTTTGGCATGCTTGCCAAAATTAATTTGGTATGCTTACCCCTAAAATATCTCAACAGTTAATCATTGAAAATAAAAGTTACTTCAAACTAAAGTAAGATAGATTATAACAATCAATTTATAATATTTATCTCAGAAAATGACAGAAACTCAAAACCATCGGACTATGCAACTTTAACCGGGTGTGTTTTGCTTTTAGGGTAAGATGTTGCGTTCAACATCAAAGGGACCCGTGGACGAGCCGTCGGCAGAGAGTAGCACGGACAGAACCCCACTCCTCTCCAACACGTAACCACGGTGTTTGTTGTGGTTTTCAAACCCAAAATCATATCAGGACAGGGACTAGAAAAACAGATTCACTCCTGCCCAGAGTATGGATGAATGACAATGTACTTCAATCAATCAATCAATAGTCAAGGGTTGGATTCAATGGTTCTCCACTTGTCCCGATGATATGCTGTTCTGATAGACTGTGAATAATTCAAGCCTGTCCACTGTGACATATTTGTAAACCATGATGTTCTTGGTCTCCCTCTGCTGCCATTCACCTTCCCTTCCAACAATGTACGGTATATTGAACTCTGACGAATGATGTGGCCAAAATAAATAAGTTTCTTTGTCTGTATAGTGGCAAACAAGCGTTTCTTATTTTTAATTTTTCTGAGGACTTCTTTGTTGGTGATCTTCTTTGTCCATGATATTTTCATCATCCTTCGATAAGTCCACATCTCAAATGCTGCTAAACGTTTGTACATTTTCTTAGAGATTGTCCATGTCTCAGCCCCATACATTAGAGTAGACCACACATAACACTGAAGAATACGCTTCCTTGTTTGTATTAATATCTTACTTGATGTTAACACTCTATACATTTTGGAGAATGTTGTTCGGGCTATTGTTATCCTTCTTTTAATTTCTTCCTCACATCTCCCATCATTTGTAATCTTTTGTCCGAGATATATGAATTCGGATACTTGTTCTATGTTTGTGCCATCTATGGTTATATTGACATTTGGTTTATCTGTCTTTTTACTTATAACCATTGTTTTGGTCTTCCTGGCATTCATCTTCATGTTGAATAGTATTCCAGCTTTATTGATTCTATTCACAATATCTTGTAGGTTTTTCTCACTGTCTGCTATTATTACACTGTCATCGGCATATCTAAGATTGTTGACGTTCATGCCACCTATTGTCCCTTGCAAGCTTCAGTGTGTCTGAAAATCATCTCTGTGTACAGGTTAAAAAGACATGGTGACAATACACACCCCTGTCGAACTCCTCGTTTAATCATAACATCATCCGATAGGCCCTGCTCCATTTTTATAAATGCACGTTGTGTCCAGTATAAGTTCACAATTAGTTTAATGTATTTGCCATTGACACCAATATCTGGTAAACATTTGATTAACATTTCATGATTGACTTGGTCGAAGGCCTTCTCATAGTCAATAAAGCAGGCATAAACATCCTTGTTCATTTCACAATAACGTTCACAAATCATTCTCATATTGAAAATCCCTTCACGTGTACCTCTTCCAGATATAAACCCACTTTGTACGTTACTGATTTGTTCTTCAATTTTCTGTCTGTTTCTCAGTAAAATAATTTTCAGGATCATCTTCAACATATGACTCATCAGGCTTAGTGTTCTGTAATCAGTACACAATGTTGGTTTTGGCTTCTTTGGGAGTCGTACAAATATGGATTCATTCATATTCAATGGTATAAATCCAGTCTCATAGATGTCATTTACTAGCTTATGAATGATTCAAATCCTTACTTACCTTCAAGGTATACCTCTGAGGCAGCTCGGAGATATTCCTGAAGACACGCTAGTTTGAACAACCTTTAGCTGGCGGATACCTCGAAAATGGCGGCCTCCATAGGGTGCCGCCATTTGCAAATGAAAAGAAGAGCTCTGATTGGCTGAAACCACTGAATTTGGCAGCCATTTTTTAACCGCTTTTTGTCTCCTGTCTGAAAAGGGAGACGTCTCCGAGATGACTCTGAGGCGCACCCTGAACGCAAATAAGCCAAAAAGACATCACAGAGTCGACTCAGAGGCATACCATGAATGCGGCCCTGGTTCCAGGATTCAGTGGCTACCTATATTGGCATAGAATTGGTGCAATGGCAGAGGATGTAAACAAGCAAGATGGCGACCCAAGAATGCTCTCGCTTTGACTTTTAACTCTGGGTAGGGGTGAATCTTTTATCTAGACGGATATGTGATGGTCGTGTACTCTCGCAGTTCACTGGACAGTAACTGGGGCCATATTCGATTAACACGACCCGAGCGACTCGGGTCACCCGAATTGCTAGAATTTCAAATCGAACACCGCGAGTGGAGTTGACAAAAACATGTGCTGTGTGCAAAAAGTCCTGACCCAAGTAACCCACGTCCTGGCTGGGGCTGGCTAGGAGCGATGACGTCACATTTGTGTTGGTAGCGTCCTGTAGCAGTACAAGTCCTATATGGTGTTTTGGGGTGGTTAAAAAAAAATAATAATCAGGTTAATGAAATGGAAATATAACTAAACTATGCAATCAACAAATATTTTAAATCCTATTTTGCGGTAGTTATATCGGTTATTTTAACAAAAGAGCATGTTTTGGATTAAGCCACCATTTTTCCCACCTCAAGCATGGAGAAGCGTGTTCGTTTATTCAACCCGAGTCTGTAGGATGTGCGCATGCACCAAAAAGTAGCTCTGGTGACCCGAGTTGATTAATTGAATACGCCCTGGGAGACCATGCTGGATCCCGGTGGTGCGGTTTTGGGCCTCCGTCGGTCTACGCTCTACGCATCGCTTCTGTGCATGCGTCAAAATCGAACGCCATAGTCTGAGCATGAGTCAGAATCGAAGCACAAATATTGCCAGATTCAAACCATGGCCTAAGACAGTTGAGTTAAGTGACACTCATACTCTCACTATAGTGTCAATGTCACATCCGCGTGCAACCTCCTTACATGCGAATAAGAACACTACCGTAGTGCAGAAAACATCTATTATCTAGCACTGTCCGTGGCTTCTAAGTAATTAATTATTGTTTTATATATTTCGGGAGGGGGTCACTTAACAATGTCCTATCTCGGGATGGGGGGGGTTATTTAATTAAATAAGGCTCAATTTCAGAGATAGAAAACGCCATAACTTCCTTAATACTCCACCTATTCTCATAATCTTGGTGTCATTTTAAAGGGCTTTTCAAGCTCTTTCCAGTGATGCCTTTTGTTTTATTATTGAAGGAGTTTTAATTTTGTTGGCACATACCTACACTATGTGCCACGATTCGTACAGCGGCTGCGCAAATACTAGTCCATGGCTTCTAAGTAATTAATTATTGTTTTATATATCTCAGGCGGACTGGGGTCACTTTACAATTTCTCCTGTGTGTCTTGTTTATCCAAGTGTGGTAATATAACTGGAATGCCCGGCCGTCTGAGCCCCAGATATACCACTTACTCTCCCCAGGTGCGTTCTGACAACTGTCTGTCAGTTCACACCTGATGCCCCTCTCCAACAAACTCATAAGCAAGAAAGGGAAGACAAGTCGTGCAAGATTGACAGTGAAGAATTTGTGCTTTATTAGCGTCAACTACTGTTCACCTACTAGCGACCTATTACCCTCACTCCTATGGTTGTTGCACACAGCTCAGTTTGTATATGAAAGGTGGGGCCTCAGGCAGAGTGTCTGGGTCCCTGGCCAAGAGAAGAGTGTGTCTCCCTCAAGAGTCAAGAGTAGAGTTCTTCTAGTAGTGCCTGTAGCATCATATAGATCAGAGTCTCCAGAATAATCTATCTCAGAATGAGGCTTAATTGTGTGGTAAAGGGGTGCAGGTGACTGGGCCTGCAGGTGACTGGGCCTCCCATAGCCAGCCAATCAGACACTCTCTACAGCCTGGGGGGGGCAATGCCCTAATAGGGGCAGTTGTCACTCAACCCCAGCTGCAGGTGGTGTCCATAATGTATGCAGAGTGGCTGGGTGTGCTTGCCCATCGGTCCTGTGGAAACAGGTAGTTGCAGACAGTTGCAACAAATATATATATTAAAAATGTCCTTCTCCACTTGCACTCTTACTGGTGCATAGAGGGAACATTTCACCAAACATTAGCTGTCTCTTACATAGGAACATCACGTCATAATCTCGGGCACCTTGTGTTATCATATTTTCCACAAAGTCTCATATGTCACACAGCGAGTGGGGCACCCATTGCTTTTCTGTTACATAACCTTGGTCCCCACTCCGTCGCCCGAGAATAATAATGCTCTCTGCTAATATATAATTCCGAACCGAAAATCCGTATACTTTTACACCGAGATATATGAAACAATAATTTAAATAATTAAATAATCCTTCCCTCCTGCGGTAGCAAATAGCAGAGAAATGATTAAAATAATCCCCACTCCCAAGAAAAGATGAATAAAAGAACCCCCCCCCTTCAGAGATAACAAAAAGAATTATTAAAATAATCCCCTCCCCCTCCCGAGATAGGAACAAAAATAAACAAGAATTACCCCCCCCACCCCCTGTCTCAGAGATACAAAAAGAAATATTAAAATGATCTCGTCCCCTTCCCGAGATAGTACCAAAAAAAAGAAGTACCCCCTTCCCCGAGATATATGAAACAATAATTAAAAGAATGTAAAAGCCCCGCCCCAAAAAAAAACACCAAGCCAGCCGCTGCTGTGTGAATAGAGGTAGGAAATAACCGACCCCCCCCCCCCACCAAAAAAAAAACCATGCCATGAAAAGATAAATGAAAGCCCCCCTCCCCTCCTCAGAGATACAAAAACGAATTATTAAAATAATCCCTCCCCCTCCCAAGATAGGGGGGAAAAAAAAAAAAACAAGAATTCACCCCCCCCCCCCCCACCCCCAGATACAAAAAGAATTATTAAAATAATCTCCTCCCCCTCCCGAGATAGTAAAAAAAAGTACCCCCTCCCGAGATATATGAAACAATAATTATAAGTAAGAAAGCCCCCCCACAAAACCAAGCCAGCCGCTGTGTGAATAGAGGTGGGAAATAACCCCCCCCCACCCACACCCCCAAGCCAAGCCATGAAAAGATCAATAAAAATCCCCCCCCCCCGGGCGATTCGCAGAAGCGGCAGCGTAGAGCATAAACCCACGGAGACCCAAACCTGCAACATTCTGCAGCTTGAAAGCACCGGTCGATTTTGGCGCATGTGCAGAAGCGACAGCGCAGAGCGTAAACTGACGGAGGCCCAAACCCGCTGTGGTGGTTTCAGCGTGTTCCCGTGCTCAGCCGTCTCCCGTTGCTTCTGCGCATGCGCGGATTTCGCATCAACTCGGATCACCCGAGACACTTATTGGCGCATGCGCACATCCTACAAACTCGGGTCGAATAATCGAATACGCTTCTCCGCGCTCGGGTGGACAATTTTTTTTTTTTTTAATAACCGATAAAAAATACAGCAAAATAGGATTTAAAGTATTTTATGATGGCCTAGTTTACCTATATTTCCATTTAATTAATCTAAGTTATTCTTTTTTTGCACACGGCACGTGTATTTGTCGACTCCACTCGCCGTGTTCTATTTGAAATTATGACAACTGGGATGACCCGGGTAGTGTTAATCGATTACGGCCATGTTTATTAGATTCTAACGCATGCGCAGAAGCGAGGTACATGTCTGAGCACGGGAACACGCTGAAACCGCCACACTGCAACATCGGGAGTCATCAAGTTGTGAACTCTTTATTTTATCACTAAGTGGCAGCACCATAGATCAGTGGGTTAAGTATGGTGGTACAAGTGTAGTGTATATATCATGACAGTACGGACTTATGACAGTCCGTGCTCATGACAGGTTTTTGCAGTAGTACAGATTCTGTGTTAGTGTATATGTATGTCACTGTACTGGTGTCAGTGTACTGGTGACAGTGTACTGGTATAAGTCTACTGGTGTCACTATACTGGTGTCAGTGCACTGGTGTCAGTGTACTGGTATAAATCTACTGGTGTCAGTGTATTGGTGTCAGTATACTGGTGTCATTGTATTGGTGTCAGTCTACTGCTGTCAGTGTACTGGTGTCTCTGTACTGGTGTCAGTCTACTGATGTCAGTGTAGCCTACTCGTGTCAGTCTAGTGGTGTCAGTCTATAGCTACTGCTGTCAGTATTCTAGTGTCAGGGGCCGTATGCATGGAGCGGTGTTAGCGACACAAAACGCGTTTATGGCGGGATTTCTGGTTTAGCACCGAAAAGTTGGTAAGCATGGAGCAGTGTTAGGCTTAACACCGAGCGTTTAAACTCGGAAATTCTAACTCTGCTCATAGCAGGTTTACAGCGGTGTAGTGTTAGGTTAGTGTCTACTCAATGCTATCATATTTAACAGAATTACATATGCAATAAGTGAAATTTAAGCAAATTAACCCTTAAAACGAAGCGATATTAACGCAGCAGCCGCATTGGCGGCGATATTAATAGTTATATTTTCGAATCGACGAACGTACAGTAAACAAACCGCCGCCGCCGCCAGTATGGAAAGCGACGTCGATGCGGCGGCGGCGGCGATTTGTTTACTTTATGTTCGTCGATTCGAAAATATAACTATTAATATCACTGCCAATGCGTCGGTAGCCTTAATAAAGCTTCGAATTTAGGGTTAAATTGATAAAATTTCACTTATTGCGTATGTAATTCTGTTAAATATGATAGCATTTAATAGATTTGAGCCTAATATATGGCTACAAACGCAGAGGGATTTCCCAAATCTATAAATACATTCACGTTTAGCTAACACTCACCGTTTAAGCACCCATGCATACGGCTTGACATAGTTCTCGATGACGCCAATAACTGGAGATAGGTACCCAGAGTTAGAGGTATAACACCACATGCCACAAACACCGCTCCATGCATACGGGCCCTGGACACTTGTGGTGTTCAGACTGTGTTCAGTCGAGTTATGTCTGCCCAGACTGTGTTCAGTCGAGTTATGTCTGCTCATACTGTGTTCAGTCAAGTTATATGTCTGCTCAGACTGTGTTCAGTCGAGTTATGTATGCGCAGACTGTGTTCAGTCGAGTTGTGTCTGCGCAGACTGTGTTCAGTCGATCTGCTGTGCTCAGTTAACCTGGCTGTTTCGGGCTGTGTCCATTCTCTGTCACATCCTCATTCTCATCACTGGAAAGAGTTCACCAGAAGCAGCAAGTTTAAAGCCAGTATCATGTTGCAAACATCACTTCTCATCCGAACCTTGAAACTAAGGGCAAACAAACTCGTTAAATTTAGTGATCGTCCCTGCCCATGCCTGAAAAATCGCCTGCCCCTAATTAACTTTTTTTAAATAAATGTTATTAACTATTAAAAATTCATCGGGCTAGCAGCAATTCAACTTTCATAAGCACACAATCTGTGCAACATAGTCACCATATTATGGTATTTCATGGTTTAACCCAATATCCAAAGAAACATACATGCATACACACACACCTTGTATATGTGACATCGTATACACAAGTAGCCTGAACTGAGACTAGTAATCATGTGTGGTCTAGTGGTTAGAGTGTTGTACTTGTAATCTGAAGTTGTTTGGTGGAGTGGGTTCAAACCCCATACACTCCAAAATCTTTTTACATTCAACAACAACTTTTTTTTTTACATCTATATGTGTTTCTCATTGAATTATGCAATGTAATTGTACTAACCAAAACACCAACAACCAAACCACCACCAACCAACCACCAACAACCAAACAACCAACAACCAAACCACCAACAACCAAACCACCAACAACCAAACCACCAACCAACCAAACCACCAACAACCAACCCACCCACAACCAAACCACCAACAACCAACCACCACAAACAACCAACCACCAACAACCAACCAACCAAACCACCAACCACAAACAACCAACAACCAAACCGGCAACAACCAAACTGCCAACAACCAAACCACCAACAACCAACCAAACCACCAACAACCAAACCACCAACCACAAACAACCAACAACCAAACCACCAACAACCAAACCACCAACAACCAAACCACCAACAACCCAAACCAAACCCAAACACAACCAAACACAACCAAACACCGCACCGTTGATCTAACGACTAACGTAGCCGACGCATCCCTCGACCCTCCCGCGGGGGGCGCGCGTGAGTCACTCACCCCGGCCCAGCCATAAAATTCTGACCTAGAGAATCCAGTCAAAACTGCCTGACACCAACTTTTGGCTGCCAGATTCTAGAGTTGCGATTCCAGTTGTAGTCATTGTATGACCATTTTTAGGAAGAAAAAAATGCTAAAGTTTCACATTCTCATAGTTAACATGGACATTCCTGGCAGTCTTAACTCTGATTTCTGCATCTGAAGACTTGAATGGCTTGGTAAAATGCCTTTCAAATGTCACACAGCACTGAAAATGGTCTCTATCTGTGCTTCAGTCTGTTGTGCTTCAAACCCAGATGTAGCAGTCAATGCTGTGTGCCTGTGCTGCACGCGTGGTGCCGTTTTCCGACATGGCCGTGCAGCTCGGGAGGTCGCAAGAAGTTGTACGAGTTTTATCGGACCAGCGACAGTGGCGCTCCCGGCGGATTCCGGGTTACCTATCTATGTCATAAGCCAGAAGAAAAACTGCTCGCCAAACCCTGAGTTCTGTGATCAAAAGGACGATCACCAACTTTTGTTGTTATTTGACCTAAGCAGCATTGAACCTCGTTAGTACTTGCCAGTTGACCACCTGGTAATGCAAGGTGCTTGTGACATGCTGTAAAGTCGTCGTCTGGCAGCCGTAATTGTGTAGGCAGGCTAATAGGAAATCAATACAGGCAAGGAGAGAAAGGAAGAGTATAAAGAGTGCAAATAGAGTGAGAGCTTGTACCCTCAGGTTTATTATTATATAGTGGTACATGGATCTGATATGGCATACCACATGACCATGCTCTCCAATCAACAACAAGCATTTCTAGGTCCACCAATGAACAGTAAGCATTCTTGTGTCACCATGGCTACTGTGATCTACCCACCACTACCATGCCTTGTGGCTGCTTGGCCTGCACCTGCCCTGTTGTGTGTGTGTGGTGATCCGTGACTAACAGTTGGGGGGAGGGGGTAGTGAGTGAAGCTCTTGAGCTCTTTCCACACTAACAGTAGTTCCCCTCTCACACTATCTATCTAATACACAATGACTATTGACTACAAGTAAAGAGTCACCAGCAACTACATGAATACATTCATGCACCTGGCCCTATACATCATTTACATTAATAGACCATTTGTACTCCTTTATAGACCATTTCACATTCCCCACCAATGCGTTTTATTGGAATATTTTACAATGCTACATCCTGATACAGGTCTATGGCCTGTCAAATCAGTAATGGATAAGTAATAAACCTGATACAGGTTTATAGTCTACTAAAACAGCGTTGATAAGTAATAGCCATCCTGATACAAACATATAGCCAATCAACTCATTTGTGGATAATTAATTGGCATCCTGATACAGGCTTGTACCCCACCAAATCAGTAGTTGGTAGAAAATAGTTGTGCTACGTCAGTATTCAGATGGATTATCGGCTGTGCTGTAGACAACGTGATATGATAACCAGAGCCGTAGCTAAGAATGTTTGTTTCAGGTGTAGATTTGCTTGGAGGGTACAGATAAAATCTTGAAATGAACTAGTGCCAAAGATGCAAGATACTAGAGGTGGACGGGGTTCTGGGGTAAGCCACCAAGGAATTTTTTTTAATCTAGAGGCTCTGAAATGCCATTTACAGCCTTTTTGAGGAGGTTATATGCTGGTTTTTATTTGTTTGTTGTGGTTTTTGGGGGGTTTTCAGGGGAGGGGTAACTTCTCCCCTAGGCCCCCGCTAGCTACGGCCCTGTGTAACCCACCAAACTAAAACTGGATAACTAATAATAGACGGCAAACAAGGATCCAATAAGGAGCACCTGCCTTTTACTGTATAACCAGAAGCATCTCATCCTGAGAGTGGTCGCAAAGGTTCTATTTAACCAGGTCTTTCGATTGTGAGTGTTACACGACACACATAGCGTGGATTTGATATTGTGGTGGACCACATTTTACTCTGCCTGAGGAATAAGAAGGTAATGCAAAAGTTGCTTCAAATACCCCGGTTTATTTCACCAACATTAGAATAGACGTGACCAGGGCCGTGTGTTCAGGGTACACCTCCGAGTCATCTCGGAGAAATTCCTGACGTCATGCTAGTCTGAATGGCAAAAGCAGTCGAAAATGGCCACCGCCATAGGGGGAAGCCATTTGCAATGGAAAAGAAGCCCCCTGATTGGCTGAAATCACTGAATTCGGTGGCCATTTTCGAGGCGCTGTTTTTCTCCAGTCTGAAAAGGGAGATGTCTCTGAGATGACTTGGAGGCATACCCTGAACGGAAATAAGCGAAAAGGCGTCTCGGGGGCGTACCCTGGACACGGACGACCCTGCTGCTGCCCATCCAGGTTGTGCCTAACCTCCTTCTGGAGGGTTGCCGCTAGCCATGGGTGGAACAGTCCAGTATCAGAAATGTTCCTACTAGCATCCCGCCACCTGCCACCACTACTTCTTATCAGTAAGGGTGTGGTAGTTGGGCTCACAATGAACTACTACAATAGTAAACCAGATTAATCCATATAGTGGCTGAATCTAATTAATATATATGTGTATATATAAATATATATATATATTTGTAATAATAAGCACTCTAACCTAAATAGTAGAAATGCCATGTTAATTATGTATTACACCACCCTAGTATTCTGCTTATCATTAGCTAGAAATGCCAAATTTGTGATAGGTTCTTTTGAATTGGGAATTTAGCTTGAAATTAACAGGGGCTGTTTTGAACCCATGTAATGTCATTGTTTCTTGTCCCAACTATATATATATATAGCCAGAGATTGTGAAATGTTAGACTAGCTCAGTTAGAACTGGTGTAAATCAAAAGTAGTACCAGTCAAATTGTAAAGATATACGAATTTTCGGTTTGGATTTATATATTGGCAAAGAGCATTACTATTCTCGGGCGACGGAGTGGGGACCAGGATTATGTAACAGAGAAGCAATGGGTGCCCCACTTGCTTTGTGACATAAGCGCCTATGTGGAAATGTGATAACACATAGCGACCAAGATTGTGATGTGATTTTCATACTTAAGAGATGGTTAATGATTATTGAAATGTTCCCTCCATGCACCAGAAAGAATACAAGTGGAGGGGAAGGGCATTTGTAATATATGTTTATTGTAACTGTCTGCAACTACCTGTTACCATGGGGCTGATGGGAAAGCACACCCAGCCATCCTGCATACATTATGGACACCACCTGCAGCTGGGGGTTGAGTGACAGCTGCCCCCTATTAGGGCGTCGCCCACCCAGGCTGTGGAGGGTGTCTGATTGGCTGGCTGTGTGAGCCCAGTCACCAGCATTCCTTATACCTGACACACAGACCCCACTCTAGGCAATCTTGTCTGGGACTCCAGTTTCTACACCCAAACGAGCAACAGCTATTCCAAAGACACTGAGATGTGTGCAACAACCATTGGACTCGGGTTCAATGGGCTGTAGGCACTGGTTCTGATATTCACAAGCAAGAGTCATGTGGATCTGTGTGGGCAGTTGGTAAGGAGTGAGGGTGATAGGTCGCCAGTAGATGAATAGGAGTTGATGCCAATAAAGCACAACTAATCTTGCGTGACTTGTCTTCCTTTCTTCCTTATGAGAGTGTTAAGAGTAACGCCAGGTGGGAACTGACAGACAGTTGTCAGAATACACGTATGGAGACTAGTGATGCTTGAGACTCAGACGGCTGAGCCGCCATATTATTACAAAATGGTACTAGTACCATTAGCAGAGAGTAGCGGAGTGGTGGAGTAAAGACACACCCGCTTCAAGCATCACCTACTGAATCAGTTGTTGAGGGTTTTATATGCTTTCAATATTAGCTAAAAGACAATAAGTAGTGACCGTGATGAATGATGTTATTTAATTTTTATTCTTGCACAGTTTTTGTATTCCCATCTTGACATTTGTTTATTCATTTATTCATTGGGGACATTGGTTGGAGCAGCCAGCCAATCAGACACTCCCCTACAGACTGGTCAGCGCAATGCCCTAATATGGGGAGTTGCCACCCAACCCAGCCTGCCGGGTGTGGCCCTAGGGAATGTGGTATGGCTGGTGTGCTTGGCCCTGTGTCCAGTAGGGGCAGGTATTTGTAGACAGTTACAAATAGCTATATATATGTATATACCAAAAATGTCCTTTTTCTCCAGTTGCATTCTTAATGAATACATAGAGGAACATTTCATCAACCTTGAACTGCTTCTTTATTAATTTTAGCCATCATGTATGAACATATATCTCACATAGCTTATATCATGTCATCATGTGAGTGGGGACACCATTGCTTTTAGATTACATAACCTTCTCGCCACTCCATCGCCCAAGAATAATAATGCTCTCTGCCAATATATAATTCTTTACCGAAAATCCGTATATTTTTACAGTGTCTATATAACGACAGTAGCATTTAAAATAAAACTGTAATATGGCTCCTCCTATAATTTACGAAGACGGAGGAAGGCAGTTACATGCAGTGTTTTTTTTAATTATTTTCATGAGGAACAACAAGATTAAAGTTGCATAGTACAATGAAAACATCAAAGTTTCAAAACCAAAATAATTATCTAGATTTGATTCTACATATCTAACTTATATTTGATACTCCAAAGTCGGTGTATACGGTGTCCGCAGCGCGAAATTTGACCTATTTTAACCCTTTTAAAAAGGCTTGAATGTCCACTAATTCTGCTTGGTTTGAAATAAAATTTATATCAAATTAAAGCTTGTTCTTTTGTCTTTTAGGGTGTCTAATTTTTAATTATCATTATGAAATAAATCACAGTCAATGGACACTTGTTGGCGGGTACCATCGGCAGCTCTGAGCATGCTCGCCGATTTTGTTTTCATCCAGTCTGAGCTACTCCCTTCCCTAAACTTGATGGCTTGGTGAGTACATTGACCTGAGCTAAAAATAACCACCAATAAAAGATAGAGAAGAATCTAGGCTTCATTAGCATATCAAGCATGAGTGTTTCTGAGTGGGAAATTTGATTGAACTGAAGGAGTGAAAACATTAAGACATTAATCCTCCTTGAAAATTGATCAGGATCGTTTTGAAAATTATATCATCAGAAAGCTTAAGTCTTCCTCTACCTAACCAGAACAATATTTGGTTGAGATTTATATCATGCGCATCAAGCTTGGTCTGAGAAGTGACTGCTGCAAGAATTTGGCTATTGTCAGCTTGCGATGCTTAAAAGTGAATGTTGTCTTTCTTTCTCTGATCAGTTAGAAAATGATGTCATCATGTAGAGCTTTTAATTCTGGTTATTTTGGTATAAAGAGTGCAGTGATCGGACAATTAGAATGGGAGTTATGCTATTTTTCTTAATTTTATTGTCAGCTCGCGATGCCTAAAATTGAATGTTGTCTTTCTTTCTCTGATCAGTTAGAAAATTATGTCATCATGTAGAGCTTTTGATTCTGGTTATTTTGGTATAAAGATTGCTGTGATAGGACAATTAGAACGGGAGTTATGCTATTTTTCTATATTTTACTGAATTTATTATTGGTGCTTGCTGGAAATTAAGGAATTTAGCAAGTTTGACATGAAATTTCAGAAAGAATAGTAACAGTGATGGTCTGTAAAAAATTGAGCTTCTTATTTGTACTATAGAGAATGAGATTCTTTAATATTGGACAGATCATATGCAAAATAGCTTCCAGGGGGACCCTAGAATCCAAGATTTGGCTAATTTGGAAATGTGCACAAATCGGGGCAAAAAAATCAATCTTTAAACACTCTTTGCAGCTATTCAATCCATCTAAATGATTTTTATATCATTGAGATTCAATTTAAAAGATCTGTACAGATATATAAGATGTAATACTGACCTGTTGAAAATAGAAATCACTTTGGAGTACCTACTTATATACTGCTGAGCCTGTTAAACATTTTCTGTCGCATAGAAGGGAATACTGAGTCAAGTTAATAGAACATGTTACTACAGAAGCCTATGGTGTTAGAGTTTTGGCAATTTTGCACATTTGCACTTCAAATATCTCAAAAGTTAGCCATTTAAATTAAAAGTTACTTCAAACAAAAGTAAGGTAGATTATAATGACCAACCTAACATATTTATCTCAGAAAATGACAAACTCAAAACCATCGGACTATGCAACTTTAGGGCACAGTGTGATCTTACCCCTTCTCGGGCAAAGTTATGGCCCTGTAGAGCACCGGAATCGAACCCTCAACCCTACCCGTGAGTCAGTTATCTGCGGGGTGGGTGGGTGAAGAAAGGGTGGCGGATGTCCTTCCTGTATGGCTGCTGGAGGGGGAGTGGGACCGTGGAGTGGTTTGAATTTCGGATCACGTGTGGTTTTGGCGGGAAAGGCACTGAGGCTCCAGCGTCGATAACATAGTTCGGGTTTAAAACGCTAGGCGGCTCCACCTGCGCGGCAGTGCGGAGGTAGTTCGCCAGAGATCCGTCAGGTGGCGGTTAACTCAATGGTGGTTTCCGCGCCTCCGCCCGTAAATTACCCATGTTACGAATAACATGAACAATGAGTATGGTGTATTAGATATCTATGATTATATCAATAATACATATATATATATGAAAAAAAACTGAAAATAAACTCAGAACTATGCGTATCAAATGTGCACTTAATTTTATATCTGTTAAAGCTGTATTTATACTCTGCCAATTTGGATTTCCACCGCTGTGTATAACTTCCAGCGTCATCAAAGGCCGGTTGCTCTCATACCATGTCTATGTGGTGTGGGAGGTTAAAAATCCCTTGGGTCGGTAAAAGTGTAGGCTCGGGCTTTCTATCGACCAGCAGTGGAATGAGGAAGACCAGTCATCTATGACTGAAATTTCCCCTGCTTAAACAACTAATGGACCAAAAAAAATATATATATATATATATATATATATATATATAAATTAATATTTCTGTTACTGTGAATAAAAATCCTCGGTTGACTGCACTAAAATTCCCTGTTTCCAGCGTTATGCATTACAGTAAAACCTCTTTAAATAGACCGACCATGGGAATGACTTTAAATGATCCATTTAGGGGGGGGGGGGCTCGGTTTAGGGAGGTTTTTTAAAAATCATTACCGTGAAAGTACGACGTCTGAACACTTTGACTCCTGGATACTGAATGCTTTATTCACCGCCCAGAGACCTGAACCGCCGGCACCCTGTGCCTCTGACGTCATCTCATTTACATATTCCTTTGTTCTCTGCTCGTGGTTGGATGTCTTTTACGCATATAATACAATTACTATGGAATTTTATAGTTGATCGTGTGAGACCCAAATAAAGTGATCGATATAGGGGAGTGGTCGATATGTGGAGGTGGTCGGTTAGAGAGGCTTTACTGTATATGAAACAAACAAAGTCTGATATGTATTTCCCATAACTGTTTACGTGTAGATGGGTCGTTCTCAGAAACTGTGTACCACTTGAGGTAGTCTACTAGAAATGCATATTTCAAAGAAACCCTTTATTGGAGTGTCAATATTTAGATTTCATCAGTTAGCCAAATAATGTGGGAGATAGTTTAGATCAAAAGTAAATGTTAATATTGTGTATTATGTATCTTATTGGGATGGATGTAGCTAAATACATAGAAAATTACATCACTAATTTGTGACATTGTCAACAGCATTGAAAATAAAGTGTCACAAACTTAATGAAAACCTCTGAACAACAGCTCATTTCACTTCAAATGGTCATATACAATGTCTTCATTAGGTTGAAGACATTTATTTCTAAATTTAAAAAAATAAATGATGAAATAGTTAACATTTTCTGGAGTCATTAACATCGTAACATTTCGTTTCCACTTGCAAGTACTATGAAACTGTATCAAACACTGAGTACAGATACAGTACAGGAACTATTTTCACCATTTGACACTATGCATGGACCCAGTTATGGTATAGTAAAAGATAAATCCTGAAATTGCCCCTAAACATTGAAATTTGAGCCGAACATTTGTGTAAAATTGTTGTTTCCACTTTGTTACTCTGCTAATCTGTTACTCTGCTAATATTTTCTTGCTTTTCTCTTTAATATTCACAAATAAGACAAAACCATAGCAATGAGGTTTCAAATTATTATTACTACTGTTTATAAAGCAAGTGGCATGTGAAATGTCCTAAAAATGTCAAGTTTTGTGTGGAAAATATTTGATTTTGGAGTCAGATTGGTTTCCATGCTATACTGCTATTTATTGGGTGTGAGCATCATTTGACCTACTTAAAAATGCCAGAATATGTTTATTTTCAATTATTCAGATGCAAAAGGACATACACATTGAGGAAACTTGCTTATAGGACTTTGGCAGCATTTTGATTTTCTGGTACTGATGTCACACTATTGGTACACAACTTCTGAGAACGACCCAGATACATAGATATATCTGTTATGTATTCGACTATGTGAGTAAAAATAATTATAACAAACTCTATGTGTTAGCTCCAGGGGTTGTTTATTTGTTGGGGGTTTATATCCCAGCACCGTCTAAGGTCATGTTAGGATGGGTACCGATTTATGACAAACGCACTGGGACGAGTTCAAATCGACCAGACGGGATAGCTGAATGAGTTGAGCGTCCATCTCCCGTTTTGGTAGATTGTGGGATTCGAACCTACGGGTTCGAACCCTGGTCGAGTCAAACCAATGACTTTAAAATGTATGCTTGTTGCTTCCTAGCCAGGCACTCAGCATTATTAGGATAGGGCAAGGACTGGTTAGCTCAGGGTCAGGATAATATGACTGGGATATCAGGTCATGGTGCTGGTAGCCTGGTCTCCCAGTGGGGCAGCACTATAAAGTCACCATGAGTGTGCACTGTCACAAGTCGGTACCAGTCCTCATATGACCTTAGATGTTGGCAGGACGTAAAACTCCAACAACCAACCGAGTTCAAACGCGCTGTTCATGCTATAAACGTGTTCGCAGCTCTGCCTTGCCCGCCATCCGTTGATCACGCATGCGCAGTAGTTAAAGCTGCATAGTCCGATGAAGCATCAAATTTTCAAAATCAAAACAATTAATTAGATTTGATTCTACATATCCAACTTAGATACTGATGCACTTATTAAGTATTTGTTGTCACATAGAAGGGAACACTGAGTCGATTTAATAGAACCTGTTACTGCAGAAACCTATGGTATCAGAGTTTTGGCGTGCTTGCCAAAATTATTTTCACATGTTTGAATTTCAAATATCTCAAAAGGTAGCCATTTAAATTAAAAGTTACTTCAAACTAAAGTAAAGTAGATTATAATGATCAATTTAATATATTTATCTCAGAAAAATGTCAGAAACTCAAAACCATCGGACTATGCAACTTTAATTGCGACATTCCTTCAGTTCTACACTGCAGACAGTATGCATGACCTTTTTACTAAGGTAAAACAGGAATACATTTTAGCCTTTTTGAGGGCAGCTGGACTGTACCACCTTATATAGTTTACTAAATGGATTCTATTAATTATTAATAAAACTTTTCTTTTTCTATGGGAATTTGTTTCCCTTGACCACAGATATATGATTGTGAGCTTTCTAATTTAATTAGTGTCTATTGGCACATAATTGATTGTCTGCTTTTACATGTAAAAGCGATGGTTTGAACAAAAAACAAACATTTCTCGCCGTGAATATGGCCTATGCTGCCGACACGGCGTAAAGCAACCACCAATCAATCAATCAATCAATCTCTACCTTCCTATCATGCCTTCTGACTATGAATAACGTGGTTAGTTTTCTTCTTTCTGTACACCGCCCTTCTACATGCAAAATAACAAATAAAGATTTTTTAAACCTCCTACCCGACCTGGACAGATTTTAATGTGTGGACACTAAACAAGTTTTTGTTAATTTATGTGGCCATATATATATATATGTATATAAAATTGGGCTACGGGAAAGGATAGAGAGAGACACACATGAGTAGTGGTGGGGAACCTTCTTTATTTTTGCTAGATGGTCCTTGGCCGGGCAAAATAATAGCCCTACCTAAAGGTTCAAATAAGTGCTAGTGCGAGTGCAGTTCAAGTGCGACTGGGCCAGGTGGGAGTGGTGTGGCAGTCGCGAGGCAGAAGAGTGGCCAGCAGTGAATATAAAGTGAAGAAATAAATAAGATAAATATAATAAATAATTAATTAAATACAAGCAGGAAAAACTCCACCTCTTTATATATATATATAATAAATTATATTCTGCATATATATATACATATATATATATCATCATCATCATCATGCTGCCGGTCGCGATGCGACAAAGACTGCTTTCATTACTTGACTGCTGCTCTCCATTTAGCTCTCTGCTGTGAGAGTTGCGTCCATGAGTCGGTCTTAATGTCTCTCAGCTTCAGGTTTCTCTTGATGGTATCCTTGAACCGGAGACGAGGGCGGCCTCTCTTTCTGTAACCAGAAGACAGTTGAGAATAGAGGATCTGCTTTGGTAGCCTGTCTGATGACATCCTCATGAGGTGTCCAGTCCACCGGAGATTCTTTTTGATCAGAAGATCTTCCATAGAGGGCAGCCCCGTCCGTTCGAGTATTTCCTTATTTGTCACTTTGTCCTTCCAGGTTAGCCTCAAGATTGAACGCAGATGTCGCATCATGAAGGCATGCAGCTTTTTCACCTGTCGTCTGTACACTGTCCAGGCCTCGGCTCCGTATAGTAGGGTGAATAGCACGATTGTACGGTAGATCTTGCCTTTGACCCGAATGGACACATGGTGGTGGTTCCAGAGTCTCTGGCGTAGTCGGCCGAAAGATGCGCTAGCCTTGGCCATCCTCCTCTGTATTTCAACATCAATGCGTCCATCACTTGATATAGTGCTTCCGAGGTAGGTGAATTCCGGAACAGAGTTCAGCTTGTTTCCGTCAACCATGATCTCCTCCTCTCGGGTTCTTGTAGAGTTGGGTTGGTACAACACCCGCGTCTTCTTGATGTTAATCTTCAGGCCGAACTTCTTTGATGCATCGGAGAAAGCATCCACTATTTTCTGGATCTCTTCAGCAGAGTGGGAAACCAGTGCACTGTCATCTGCGAATAGTAGCTCTCTCACCAGTACCCGAGAAGTCTTGGTCTTCGCTCTGAAGTGTGCGACATTGAATAGGTCAGCGCTCTGTCTGGACTGTGACATTTCATGAAAGCTGCCTTCAAAAGTGTTGAAGTGCTGCTGGCTTTTGCAAGTTACCAGCGGCACTCTCTCGGGGAGCAAATAGGGTTTTCAAACCGGCAAGAACATGTCAAGACAGGCGCAAAACTATTTGTTATATTTGTATACTATTTGTATATATATATACATATATATATACATATATATATATATATTTATATATATATATATATATGATGTGGGGAGTTGGACTTGGCTATATGAGGTGGGGATTGGCTCAGACCACATCTTCCTGTGTGCAGGTGATTTGGTTGGTTGTTGGAGTTTTTCGTCCTGACAACATCTAAGGTCATATCAGGATGGGTACTGACTTGTGACAGTACACACTCATGCTGACTTTATAGTGCTGCCCCACTGGGAAATCATGCCGCTGGCACCATGAACCCGATATCCCACACGGTCACATTATCCTGACACTGAGCTAACCAGTTGTTGCCATATCCTATTAATACCAAGTGCCATGCTAGAAAGCAACAAGTATCAATTTTATAAGACATTGGCTTGACTCGACCATATGCAACCAGACCGTGACTACACATATGTGGCGTATCTGTGCCCCAGATCCCGTTAGTTTATACAGATTACCAATCCCAAAGCCCTATGATTTGGTTTTGGTTTTCAAAGTATTATCAGGGACTGTTGGTAAAATGTATTTTACACACAACTATGAATATATTTCTTGTTTATGCACTTTGAACACCATTGAGATTTGTATATGCATAAAATCCCTTATGAAGCCTTGGTCACATACACGTTAGTGAATGTAGTTGAACATAGGATAGATTAACGTGGGTCAAAGGTGGTGTAAGTACGTTAAACTACGGTGAACAACGTTAAGGTATTGCAGGTTTTGGTATGGATAAATACATTATGGCACAGATGCCGGTACGTTCAATTACGTTCAACTATGTTCAACTATGTTCAACTATGTTCAACATATGTCAGCCTCCACTACGGTCAACTATGTCCAAGTGTGTCCAAGTACGCTAAAGTATGCTAGAGTATGCTAGAGTACATTAAGAGTACGGAGACTTCGCCACAGTACATTAGCCTCTAAAGTAGCGCTCTTTTGAACATGTCCACAAATTAAATCAGAACTCATGGCCCACCCACATTATTACCAAGTTAGCATGATGGAGAAGTACAGATGCCGATACGTTCAACCATGTTCAATTACATTCATCTACATTCAACTACGTTAGCCTCCTCTATGTTCAACTACGTCCACTAACGTGTATGTGACCGGGCCTTTAGCATTCAAAAGTCTATATCCTTGTGAATTTAGTACCTTAATCGTAATACAGCTGTTGTTGTCCGGTTTACATTGATCTATACTGAAGTTATACATAGACAGATGTGCAAAGGATTTAGAAAACGTGACATCTCTCAAACTTGTTTATAACTAGACTGTTACTGTCCAAGCACATATTTCGCTATGTAGAGAGACAAATTATGCAAACTCTGCTTGCTGGAGAGCATATGTGATATATGCGTAATAGACGTCTAGACCTGTGGTTAATATATGTTAACGATATGCAGAGTTGGGGACAAAGAGATATGCAAATGAGATGACGTCATGGAAAGTTTAGCCGGCGGGTCAAGCGTGCCCTACGCCGTGAATAAACCATTCAGTAACCAGAAGTCAAAGTGTTCAGACGTTGTACTTTCACAGCATATGATGAAAAAAGAAAAAAGGGGAAAAAAAGATATTAAGCTGATAAGAACAGACACATGTCTATGTGGAGAGCATATAGTCAACATAGATGTAGTGTATACCAAACACCTTCATTTAAAGGGACCTGATATAGGTCGCTTAGACACTACCTGTACTCCGACAAATGCTCTCCAAGCATATGTTTGCCAGTTTTCAGTTTGTGCAACTACATATGTGGGGGGAGAATGCTAACATTGGTTGCTTCTGTTGTGTTGTATTTAGTCCAGCAGCACTCACACTTTTGGACAACCATATAGAGAAAAGAATTTTAGAAATTGCAATCTAAAATGATAAATATAAAGTTCAAATGTTTATTTATCATAACCAGCTACTTTTTATGTGAATAATTGATTAAATCATGTAGATTAATGGACTTTAAAAGTTGAATTGAGAGCTTTCTGTGGCTGCCATCTTGGTGGTTGCCATGGCTTCCCCTGTGTGTGGGGAACCCCTCTAGGTCAGATAATGAGGGAATCCCACCTATGATGTCATTCATACATCACAGACCTCAACTCTCCTCCCACATGTTCAGTGGCATGAACTGAACAAACTAAGCAAAGGTATGTTTGGAGAACTTTTGATGCTGGATTAGTTTGTATCTGGGTGAGGTATAGCCGGTGACTTTAAATCTAGAAACTTTAGGTGTCAGATCTAGTTGACATTTTTTTTATTTTTTATTTTTTATTATTTGTTTTAATTTGGGTTTTATTATTTAATCTGCCCAAAATAATAATAAAGATTAAGCAGGGATTAATGTCATTGAATATAATGTGGTTTTCTGTGGTGGAGTGGTTAGAGTGTCTTACTTTTTTCTAGGTTGGACTCCTACTCTGAAGGGTTCGATTCCCTGAGCCCCTACCTCTGCCAATTTGGATTTCCACCACTGTGTATAACTTACTGCATCATGAAAGGCCAGTTGCTTTCGTACCATGTCTATGTTGGTGTGGGAGGTTAAATAATAAAACAAGAGCTGAGATGGGATGAAACTAGTACATTTCATAGCTGCACCCAGTGTATTAGCATTAGCTATGTGCTTCGCCAGGTTTGTTTTCCTCCCACGCATCCCACAATGCACCGTGCGGCTGGAATTACAAACTAGTCTATAGACGGGTTCGTAATTCCAGTCGTGCGGTGCATTGTGGGATGAGTGGCAGCAAAACAAAAACATATTTATATTACTGCAAGCAAGGAAGAACAAGAATACATTGATAAGCTATATGAGACTATAGAGATGAAAAACATAAAATTGACAAATATGGAATAAACTGAAATTCCCTGTAACACTAATGTAATAACAAGGGCAAAAATACACAGACCAGACCAAAGAGGAGAGCTAAGAACAAACATAAAAGTAAGTTCAAGTGCCTCTACCTAAATGCTGATTCACTGCCGAACAAAATGGAAGCACTACAGGTTATCATCGATGTAGAGAAACCAACTTTGATTGCAGTGACTGAGGCTAAACCAAAGAACTGCACTTATGAAATTACAAAGCAAGACATTAGAATCCCTGGATTCAGTCTGGTGTGGAACCTAGAGCAGGAAGGCAGGCTCGTGTGTATTTATGTATTGGAATCTGATAATATCACCTATCGAGAAAGCAACATAAATCAGAGTATAGGTTTTTCAGAATGCGTCTGGATCCAAGTAAAACCAAACAAGGAAGATACTATCCTAGTTGGGTGTATATACAGAAGCCCAAACAGCAGTGCTGAACCAATGACAAATTAGGCGACCTAATCAGGGCAGCCAATGGCACAGAAGCATCCCATGTACTGATCATGGGAGACTTCAATATGCCTGAGATCGATTGGAGGGGAAACACAACAACAGTAGGGGAAACCCATAGGGCCAGCAAATTCTTTGAAAGCACCCGCGATGCCTTTCTATTCCAACATGTCAAACATCCTACCAGGTATCGAGAAGGACAACAAGCATCAATATTAGACCTGATATTCACAAATGAAGAGAACATCGTCACAGATATCTCAGCCCAAGCCCCCATAGGCAAGAGTGATCACCTCACATTATCTTTCACCTTTCAGTGCCCTACAGAAGAAACTGAAAAGTCATACTTTAAAACATTCTACTCGCGTGGAAATTATAGTGAGATGAGGGAACTCATGGACATCGATTGGAACAGCCATTTCCAAGATAATAGTATACATGAATGCCGGGGTGAGTTATCACAAAAGCTGGAAGAAGCAGTGCAGAAACACATACCGACAAAGACAATCCATCCGAATGCAAGAACCAGGCCACTGTAGATGAACAAAGAAGTCTACCAAAGTCATACTCAAACAATGAGCTTGGAGGAAATACTCAGCCACAAGAAGCTCTGATGAACACAAAATATATGCCAAATTCAGAAACCAGGTACGATGGCAGTCACGTAAGGCTACAAGAAACTTTGAGAAACTCATTGCCCAAGAAGCCAAGGATAATCCAAAATCATTTTAGGCATATAAAAACTCTAAGATGAAAACCAAGAGTGGAATAGATGAACTGGAACAACCAGATGGGAGCCTAGCTTCAAAGGATATTGATAAAGCAGAGGTATTAAAAAAAAAAATGTCAGGCATTTTCACTAGAGAGGATGTTAACACATTACCCCTGGTACAGAAATGCAAATTGATGAAGGACTTCCCTGAGGTGCTATTCACACCAGACATAGTTTAAAAATAAGCTGGACAAACTCAAAACAGGCAAATCACCTGGACCTGACGGAGTACATCCAGAAGTGCTGAAGGAATTGAGTGTGGCACTTGCAAAACCATTTGCTATAATTTTCAATAAATCATTTGAATCTGGTTGCCTACCCAACGAATGGAAAATAGCAAATGTTATCCCAATTTTCAAAAAAGGAAACCGGCATTCTCCAGCAAATTATAAGCCAGTAAGTCTCACATCTATAGTATGCAAAGTAAGGGAAAGTATCATCGGAGAGAACATGCTCAGCCATATGCTAGAGAACAAATTGATGTTGGACCACCAGCATGGGTTTCTACTAAAGAAATCAACAGTTACACAGCTACTAGAAACTTTGGAAATATGGACCGACACATTGGATAGGCATTCGATACTGTCCCCCACCACAGGCTAGCTACCAAGTTACAAAACTATGGCATTGAAGCAAATACTCTTACATGGATCCAAAGTCTTTTGACTGGAAGGAAACAGCAAGTTGTAGTAAATGGTAGTAAATCTTCCTTCAAAGAGGTTCTCAGTGGGCTACCTCAAGGGAGCGTACTGGGCCCTATTCTGTTTGTCATTTTCATCAATGACCTGCCAGAGATTGTATCATGTGGGATAAAATTATTTGCAGATGACGCAAAGATCTACAGAACTGTGAATTCCACAGACGACTGTGCTGATCTGCAAAAGGACCTGCTGGAAATGGAGAACTGGGCCAAGCAGTGGCAGATGAAGTTCCATCGGAATAAATGCCAGGTCATGTGAATAGGGAGACACCACCCAGACTATGCATATGTTATGCATGATAATTCTACTGGCCAGCTAAATCTTGAAGAGAGTGAAGTAGACAAAGATTTAGGAGTATTTGTAGACAATAGGCTAAGTTTCTCCCAGCACATAAAACAAACCGTATCCAAAGCTAATAAGATTGTGGGAATGATTCATTGCAGAATCTTCAAATACTTAGAGGAAAAGATGCTGATCACTTTGTACAAGAGCCAAGTACGGCCAATACTAGAGTATGGAGTCACTATATGGCACCCAACATTGAAAAAGTGCTTGTGGATTGAAGCTGTTCAGAGAAGATTAACTAAGCTAGTGCCACATCTGGAGGACCTTAGTTATCCAGACAGACTCAGGAGACTCAAGTTGCCAAGCCTCACGTATAGAAGATTTTGTGGGGACATGATCAACACGTGGAAGTTCCTGAATGCTGAGTATACTCTGGATGAGGCCTTGCTATTCAGACGCATACAGGGAAGCAGTACCAGAGGTCACTCCAAGAAGCTTTTCAAGCCAAAGTACAACAGCTCACTCAGAGGAGCCTTCTTTTCACAGCGAGTGATTGACAAGTTCAGCGTACGCCCAACCTATGCGTAACCTATGTCGGTGTATGCATAGCATACGTCGAGTGTATGAGCAGCGTATGAGCCATACGCCGCCATACGCCGAAAATCTTTGAGCATGCTCAAAAATAATTTGGATGGACGCACGTATGAGGGCGTATGACGGCATATGATGATGTATGCCGGTGTATGCGTAGCGTATGCATAGCGTATGCGAAGCGGATGACGGCGTATGGGTCGAAAATCCATATGCTAACGCCATACGCCGTAGTGTGACACTACTTTTACAGAACGTTGGGTGTACGCAAGAGACACCCGGTGGGTGTCAATCCAGCATAAACCCAACCTATGCTGACATACCCCTAACCTATGCATAACCTATGCCGGCGTATGCATATCATACGCCTAGCATATGAGCAGCGTATGATCCATACGCTGCCATACGCTGAAAATTTTGAGCAAGGAAACAGGTTTGTTGGAGGATCGGTGTATGATGGCGTATGACGGCGTATGTGTAGCATATGCGTAGCGTATGCATAGCGTATGGCGGCGTATACCAATGTATATGATATAACGCGCTTACGCCGCCATACACTCCCGCAAAAAATCCTAATGTGACAGCCCCTTTAGACACTGGCTGCTGCTCTGAAATCTGTTAGTTTAAGCTCATAATAAGTTAGAAACGTAGAATACCAACTAAAAAAATATATATATATAATAAATTAATACGTTGATAGTCGGGTTCCAGTATCCATAGTTGCCGCTATGTGCCGTCTGAGTGAAACCACCACAGTGGCGACCTCTGTTGAAACAAAGTCCAGGGGACCAGGCTACAAATGTTATGGTTTCCCCGCTGAGGCTTTGATCTTTAGCTGAAAGCGCTTGGAGAGCGATGGTTCCATTCTGTGCGGGACTTTACATTTCACAGCTGCGAGACAGTCAAGGCAAGATGGCGCCATGCAGACACTTCTATGGTATTTCCGCACTCTTGTCGCCCACATAATTTGCCCTTCCGGCGAAAGTACTCTTCGTGACAGCTCGCGGGATATTCTGATGAAAAGAAAGTAAGTTGGCGAATTGTAACCTTGGTATAGTTTTGGTAGTGCGTGCTTTTACGGCCCCTATCTCTACCGGGAGAGGGCCCTCCGTACGCCACTATCATGTAATTGTAATCCATTGTCACTTTGTGTCTTGTGACTAATGTTTTGTTTAGCCACACATACTAGTGGGAGTGACATAGCTGCTGCCACAGATAGCCGAGAGGCCCAATGGAAATGTTCCGGTAGGTTATTCAATTTCAAGGTACTCTGTCAATGTATGTTCACAATACTGAATACATGCCATGACCATGTCCATGTCACCATGAATGATGATGATGGCATCAACAAGTCCGCTATTTACGGTAGGCTGGTCTACATAACTAGTATAGGTACGATGCATTAAACAAAATATATATAACAGAATGCCTTACAATTGCGATAATTAGATAGCTAGATAAAACCAGAGTTCAGAAGAGTTTACATTATCTCAATATCTTCTATGGAACCCAAGTTATGACAATTCTAAGTCTTAGAATTGTCATAACTTGGGTTCCATAGACTAAGATTTCCAAATGTGGCATTAATTTAGTCATTTGCTTGTACGGTTTGTATGGAAATGGTGAAGTAATTAGGGTAGGCCAACAGGCCCAACTTTTGTGAGTAGAATTAGATGGAAAAACGTTGATATATATATATTCTTAATGCTTGCATTTAGGAAAATGGGAATTGGTATTTATGTGTGTTTTGGGGTGCTTTTTCACTTGCTGCAATCAAAATTCATTAAATACAAACAGTTTTAGAGTTATCGTGGTTGCTATTGTTGCAGAACAATCCACACTGTATATTTTTGGAAGGCTGCTTGAAATTCATGCTTGAAATCAGCTGACCAGAGTGACCAATTTTATATGAAACAATATCTGATGTTATTTTATGGCCTTAAGAATTCACTTTATTGGTGCCTTAGCTTCTTCTTACCAGATTGAAAACTTCTACGTCAAGTCTTCAGTAGTCAAAATCGGCAAAATTCCATTTTGTTAAAACACATCAAAATGTATCGGAATCTCAGGGATGAAAGATCTCTGCAATTTCTGGGCTTTTTCAATCCCGCAGCACCATCAGCGTATACTATTATGTGGTGCAGACACTGCACCACTATCAGCATATACTAATAAATCCTCAAAGCGCTCCAGCACTATCAGCATATACTATTAATACATGTTTCAAATGGTGCAGCACTATCAGCGTATACCAATATGTATACCCGACTTCCGGGAATCTTCCGTGATTCCCTGACAATGCTAAGCCTATGGGAGAATATCCGCATTTCCAGCTATTTTTCCCGGAGACCACTTTCATCCCCGGAATCTAAAACTATTTTCAAAACCAGAATTATCTCAGCGAATATTCCCACAGAGGATGCATAGGGACTAAGTTAGTTGTGGGCATGTTACTTCATGGATGCACACTATTTTGAATGCATCATGATGGTGGCTCCCCTCGCGTCTAGGCGCGTAACTAACTATTATTAGAATAATATAAAGATACCGTCATTACTAACCAAATACTACAGAACGTCACAATTCATTTATTCAATTACATTTATTGAGAATATCACATCCATATCAATTATTTTATGTAAGCGTCCCCTTCAAAAGACAGTGGGGAGTTTGAAACGATTTAATATATAACCATCTGGGAGATAAAGCTGTCAGCACCATGACCCATTATCCTGATACTGATCAAACCAGTCCCTTTTTTAAACAAATCCTATTCAGTGATAGAAATAAGCGACAACAAAAAATCACTTGTCCTTCAGACAAGTCTGCTGTGATTTTCACTTGTCCGACTGAATTTTAACTTGTCGCGGACAAGCGCTTATTTCAAACACTGCTATTATTGATGCTGAATGCCAGGCTAGATAGTAACAAGTATCAATTTATACGTCTTTGATTTGACTCAGTAAGGGTTAAACAAAACAATCTACCACATACGAAACCAGTTATGGTTCTGACCGATTCAGCCGTCCCCGTCTTGTCTTATGGATAATTCAGTGGTGAAAGATCTCTGCGATTTCGAGGGTGTCCACGATGTTATATAATCACCGATTTCTCCCACGAAATACTAAGGATATATATATGACAGCAATTGGTTAGTCCGAATCCTGTTTTTATATGACCTTAGATGTTGCGAGAACATAAACTCAAACAAGAAAGTTGGCCATGAGCGATAATACACTACAGTCACAACAAAGATAATAGTTGGAATCTGACTTCTGCCCTTTTCCCCCGGTTCCTGACGGTGCTAAGACTGGACGCGTTGGCCCAATCGGTAGAGCGCTGGCTTCCCCTGCGGAAGATCGGGAGTTTGAATCCCAGCCGAGTAAAACCAATGACTTATAAAATTGGTACTTGTTGCTACCTAGCCTGGTGCTCGACATTACTAGGATAGGACAAGAACTGGTTCGCACAACATCAGGATAATGTGACTGTGGGATATTGGGTCATGGTGCTGGCAGCCTGGTCTCCCAGTGGGCAGCACTATAAAGTCACAGTGAGTGCGCAGTCACAAGTCGGTACCTGTCCTGATATGACCTTGGATGTTGCTAGGACGTTAAACAACCAATCGACATTGCTAATCCTATGGGGGAATATCAGCTTTTTCACAGAGATTCACCAGACCCACTAGTTGGTGCCAGGGTCTTGGCCTAATTTCCAAGGGGGAGTTTTGCCAGAGATCACTTTCATCCCTGATAATTAACATCATTTGTACAGAGTCGGCTTATCTGACTTTCGTCGGATATTCACATATTTGTCGGATAAAGTCAGATTTTCGATAATTTTGCATTATTTTTGGATGAATCCATTAGATTTTGCTTATATTTCTTTTTCAAAACTTAACTTGAATGTCATAAAATTCTTTGGAATGCTAACAAAATAAGTTACTTTATTCGGAATATATATTGTTAATTGTCTATTGTCTGAAAACTTTTTTTTCTTTTTTTCATAATTTAAATACTAGAGGAAAACTAAGATTTTGGGAGCACAAAGGCGGGTTTTTTATTTCTGCCTTGGTACGAACACTGAATTAATAACATGTCACTTTTATTTTCCATCTGCGCCATCCCCAGTCTGATGCTGCTGCTATGGCCGCGTCTTGCCCCCTATGAGAATGTTGGCTTCGGGTACCAGTGGAGACACTACCCAGTGGTCCCAATCCATCCAGGTGCCCAACAAGGTATCGACTGCCTGCTGGAACTCTGCGCCCAGGATGGGCACCTCACCGGAGTACTCCAGAGATGCTGCAGACGGTTCCGAATTGAAATCGCGCCACATGTCCAGGTATGTCAATATTATGCCTTGAAAGGAACGAAAAGTAATGCTGTGTTTCAGGTAAGGATCGCCGCCGCCCTCCCCAAAACACCCCCACCCCCACCAAATAGATTATGTGTTAGAGTTAAGTATCCCCCCGAAAATGAATTATGTGTTTTAGGTCAGGAGCCCAAGCCGTCAAGTGTCCTACTTTTTCCTATTTTCATCTTTTTTTTAAATCCCTATTTTTTATATCTTTTGACCCGTTGCATCTTTATTTTTTTCAAAATGCCATAATTTGTCTCTGCTCTGCACACTATTTGTTCTGGATTACTAGAAACCAGATTTTGAGAAGGTCACTTTTGCAACATTTTTGTCAGGAAATGTCTGTTTTTAAAGAAAAATAGGGGGGCACCTACTAAGCTGGGTGATACGGTAGACTACAAATCAAATAGAATGAGACTTGAACAAGTGGCACAGTCTGATAATACTGTGATGGCCCACGGTCTTCCACACTGACACACACTCACTGAAGAACGCCAAGATTTAGTTTCAGTACGCTTCAACCTGGTTTATTACAAAACCTCTCTGCTCTCCGCGGCGTCAACAGTCAACTGACCCGCCCCCCGCCCCTAACTCGCCAGGTCCCACGTCACCTCTATAGATGGGTGGGGGTGTGCTAGCCACACGCAGTAGAGGGCAGCTCAGTCGAGGCTCTGCCTGGTGGCTAGCGTGCCTACACCTAGCGCAGTTCAGTGTAGCGGCGTAGTGTTTGTCGTCACCGCGTGGTAGTGGGGCTCATGTAGACTACTACATAAAATTGTAACTTCGATCGTTTGTTTCCTGTTTTCCTACTTTTTGAGATGACTGCTCATTTGATGGCCTCTGTGCATTATTTTGGTACATTTGCTTTTAAACAAGATTCCTGTCTTCCTATTTTGTGGGAGAAATGCATATTTCATCCATATTTTTCTGACAAAGAAATCCATATTTTCCTAATTTCTTGACCCACTGCCTCATTTGACACCCTGAGAGTGCCCAACAAATAAATTATGTTTCAGGAAAGGAGCCCAGAAAAAAACTTATTTCCTACAATTGTGCATCCTCACGACGCTTTGACCGGTGGCAGCTCGCAGTGGAGAATCATAATAGGCCTACGAGGCAAATTTATTTGATCGAAATAAAGCATTTCTACCAATGGTGTTTCATGTACGTATAAAGTAGGTACAAATGAAACAAAGAATGGTCTTTATTGTCAAAATGACGTAACAATTGTATACTGTCCATATTATTAAGACAAAGTCAGGCATGCTGTTATTAAAATAATCTATAAATAATTACAATCTAGCATGTCACCCAGTTCGAGTCATTGGGAATGTACATTGATGCACATTTTCCTGTTAAACCTTGTGCGGCTTGAGTCATTTCTTCTGCACCAAACCTTGTGGGGGGGGGGGGGGGGGGACGTAGCTCAGGCTTTATTTGGCCTAATTATTAAATGCTACTATTAGTGCGCGCATGGCATTTTAGAGACTGTAACTGGGACCTGGACAACCATTTTTACAAGTTAAAGCTGCCATAGTCTGATGAAATCGTATAACTTTTCAAAGACTAAAACATATCGATTTGATCCTACATATCCAACTTAGATACTGGTGCACCAATTAAGCCTTTGTTGCTGCATAGAAGGTGTCGGTCATTCGATCGATCCCACTCAGTGGACCCATTTGCAGTTTGGGCTATTTTCCGTTTCAACCAGTGGTCCACAACTGTTTCATCAAAGGCTGTGGTATGTACTGTCCTGTCTGTGAGAAAGTGCATATAAAAGATCCCTTGCTAGTTATCGGAAAGAGTAGCCTATGTGGCAGTAGTGGGTTTGCTACAAAGAAATATTTCTGAATGGCCATATGTTTGATGTCCAATAGCCGATGATAAAAATCAATGTGTTCTAGAGGCGTCGTTAAATAAAATCTTTTCCCTGCCAAACCTTGATTAATAATCGGTTTGGACAAATACACACTTTTGTACATATCTGTAGACAGCGTGCACACAAACAGCGGCGAATGTTGACTGATAATTAATTCAACATAGATTTAAGTTCCATTATATGTAGTAGACCATATATTACAAATTTATTATCTATTTCTTTTCAGTTTGATGTATCAACTAAAATGTAAAACTGTAAAGAAACACTCAGATTGACTAGTTAAACAACCAAGTTTCGACTCCTGTCGGTGATTATCTCACCACTAATTTAAGCTCAGTTTTCTTTTGTAAGTTAATACTTTTAGAATATTTTGTATAAAGTTGGATAGTCCGATGCTTTTGAGTTTTAGTCATTTTTCTGAGATAAATATATTAAACTGATCATTGTATTCTAACTTACTTTAGTTTGAAGTAACTTTTATTTTAAATACCGGGCGCGGTGGCCGAATCGGTAGAGCACAGACCTTGCGTGCGGAAGATTGGGAGTTCGCGAGTTCGGTTCCCAGTTGAGTCAAATCCAATGACTTAAAAATTGATACTTGTCGCTTCCTAGCCTGGTACTCGGCATTATTAGGATAGGGCAAGGGCTGGATAGCTTGGTGTCAGGATAATGTGACTGAGTGGGATATTGGGTCATGGTGTCGGTGGCCTGATTTCCAAGTGGGGTAGCACTATAAAATTGCCATGAGTGCATACTGTCCCAAGTCGGTACCTGTCCTGATATGACCTTAGATGTTGCTAGGACTTAAAACAACAAACAAACAAATTTATTTTAAATGGCACTTTGGAGATATTTGAAGTGCAAACGTGTCAAATTAATTTTGGCAAGCATGCCCAAACTGACACCATAGGCTTCTGCAGTAACAGATTCTATTAAATTGCCTTGGTATTCCCTTCTTTGCAGCAATGAATGTTTAATAAGTGCACCAGTATCTAAGATAGATATGTAGAATCAAATCTAGATAATTGCTTTTATTTTGAAAATTTTATGTCTTCATCGGATTATTCAGTTTTAAGATGTAGAGAATACCCTCATGTCAAAATTAAGTGACTAGATCTTTAAAAAATGTTTAAACTATCAAAACCAAATAAAGTATAATTTGATTAATGTACAAACGGCTTGAATTGTGTGCGCTTCGTCTAATACAGGAAGATGCTGGGTGCTATCCGCCTCCTGGCACGATCACGGGACCCTTCCAAGTGTTCTTCCACGTTGCTACTCCGAACAAGTAAGCGGTCTCGCCAACAGGCTGCCCCTGTCAATGGGCGAGTGAGCGCCCCCACTCTGCCTCAGCAGACTACACCTCTGCCAGCTGGGCATCGCGGTGAGGACAGGCAGCTCTCCATCACGCAGATTGAGTTCTTCGGCAAGTGCTACTTTGAGGTCAGCCGAAAGGAGACCCCAGCCGGCACGCTCGAACTGCTGAAGATGGTCCTAATGAGTGACCATGAGAATCGCAAAGCTGAGTTTGTGCAGATACAAAAACACTTTGATTGCAAGTTGAATCTGGCAATCGAAGCATTGACTGTGCGAGCGAATTTAGGTGACCATGACAGGATGATGCTTGATGATCATGTGAAGACAGATTTGCTCATTATTGAGATGGCCTGTACGAAACTGCCTCATGCTTATAAAAACATCATTTTTGCATACCTCGCAGACCAACTTCCCTTCCCCAAGTGCTTCCTGTTGGTGTATGTTCGCTTCCTTCGGCTAACATCAAATCAGCGTATGTTAAAGGAGTTGGTGAAGCGGCTACACGAAACTGTCGAGAAGGAAATGCCTGAGCAGCTACAGCAATACGAATGGGAATTCTCTATGGCAAAGCGACTACAATGGCAACAACAGGCTGATATCGATGTTCTGGAACCTGGCACAAGATGCGAACAAACTATCGATAGCAATCTCCTCCCTCCACCCAAATTCCATTGGACTAAATCCACCGAAGAGCTTCTCTTGAGCATCCTGGAGGCTAAGATGTCCATGTTCCCAGCTGAGAAGAAGGGTGGTCCCTCTGACAGTGACCGCCTGGTGCTATTTATAAGCGAACATGTGGTTGGCATCTGGCCCGAAGGTTGGATGGATGTGGACACCATCCTGCGCGAAGCTCAGCGAAGATTGTGACTTTCGCAAGCTGGATAGAGATTATGCATCTTGGGGATTACAAAACTATTCAATTGCACCAGGGATGCCTACCAGTTTTTCATGTTTTTTCCACAAAATTTCAAAGTATAACATTAATTTTTGGTGGGAGGGAGGTATACTAAGTAGTTACGAAATGATATGATTAATGTGGAAAAATTCATTTCCTTCACGGCTTCAGGGTCTGTACGGGATCTGGGAAGTCCTGAACTTCATTTGCCCTATTTCAAGGCCTTAAAAGACCTTGAATTAAAACCTATTTTGGAAAAGTCTTGAATTCCATTAACTGTTCCTGCTGATCTAAATTAGACCGAAATCGCCATTCGCCATTATTTTTTTCCCTCCTGAAATCCAAATGAAGATAGCCTTAAATTTCATAACCTCACATTTGTATGGACCCTGCAACTTTTTCTTTCCCACAATCCTTACATCCCTTCTAGTGGGTCTGCATAGCTTGTCAGTGTCCGTGTCTCCCAGTCTCCTCGCTACAGTGGAGTGCGTGTAGCGTTAAGGTTTTCAAGGTACTATATATGTATGCCTAACCTATGCATACTGCCCCTGAAAACTCGGAGAGCTGGCAGGTGCTGCGCAATGAGTAGCCATGGCTTTTGTGACCTTTGGAGTCTGACCTTCCCGTCCCGCACCCTATTGGCGATCAGACCCTCCTACAAAAGGTTATGTTTTTAGGGGGCTGGAGGAGGGGGCTTCTGGACCCTGTTGACATCCCTGTGTACAGTGACCTATATTAATTTGGTACTAATGCAAACTTCATTTTCTTGTCTCCTCTGATGGTATCAATGCTCATGTACTGAAGATAGTGAATTTCACCAAATGAAATATCTAGTAATTGGGTGTACCGGATGACCTCTAATAGTCATTAAGAATTTACACGATCTGGATATAAAACGGGAAAGCCAGCATCCACATGACACTACTGTAGTGAACACTTGGTGAGGTTCCACGGGTTCGAACCTTGGTAGAGTCAAACCAATGACGTAAAAATTTATATTTGTTGCTTCCTAGCCAGGTGCTCAGCATTATTAGGATAGGGCAAGGACTGGTTGGCTCAGTGTCAGGATAATGTGACTGAGTGGTCATGGTGCTGGTGGCCTGGTCTCCCAGTGTGGCAGCACTATAAAGTCGCCATGAGTGCACACTGTCACAAGTCGGTAGGTACCCGTCCTGATATGACCTTAGATGTTGCCAGGATGTAAAACTCCAACAACCAACCTTAGTGAAGTTTACCATGCACATCTAATGATGTCTTTGTGATATGCGCAGTGTAAGTATGCTGCATGATTCTGATTAACCAAAAATGGGGGGGGGGGGGGGGGGGGCTCGAACACGCTACAGTAGTTAGTACCTGTCTCACAAAGGACAACTCTGCAACCAGACCAGTGTTGTTCTGACGTAGGTGTCCTGTCGTTGGAGCGACAGTCATAAACATTTTATATATTTAAAAATGTCTGCACGTGACGGGGATTCGCTGATAAAAGAGGTTATTTAAGACATGTTGCTAATGTGCCTGGCAATTAGGGGGATACTGTGATTGGTTGATTGATTGATTGATTGATTGATAGATATGGTCAGTGAGTTGGCCATTGAACTGATGTACCGACATTAGCAACAGTGATATGGTTGCATTATGGTGCAGGTTATTTATAGACGCTACATGGCCGCGCTATTACTCATGAGTCATGGTGGTGACAATGGAGGCATTCGACTGGGCCCTTTCTACCCGCAAGATTTACGGATGGATTGGATGGAGCCACAACACACATCCACACATCCGAATCATACGTATAGTAACCCACTTCCGGTCCCAGTCGAATAGGAATTTGTAAGGAAATTTTTTTTTTTATTCGCATAGAGAGGCCCAGTCGAATGCCTCCAATGACTTGAAGTTCAAACCATGACCTGGAATGGCTGGCTGTATGCCCTGGTAATCGATATTTAAAGTATCACTAAACACATTACACACCTTGTAGGATACACAGGCGCGCGTGCGCGCACACACACACACACACACACACACACACTGGTGAATATATCTCAGGTCCCACCCTCCCTCCGTGGGTCGTGCAGATCTAGGAAACTACTGGAATTTCATTATTTTAAAATTCAGACCTAGAACTATCCTGGTAAAACAACCAAAGTGGATTATATCCTGGAAAATTAGCCAGTGTCCATTGTACCATGGAAAAGTGCTTGAAATTAACCAATAGCGATATATTTTTTAATGATCTCGCTGTTTCATTCTTCTTTTGATCCAATAAACAGGATTGAAAGATCTTCGCCATTTTTGTTAATCATCGATTAACTATCACAAAATGTTGGGGATATGACAGCAATTGGTCAGTCAGAATCCCCTATGTATGGAGTGGACTCTCCTTATATGACCGTAGATGTTTCTAGGATATAAAACCCAAACAAAGAAAAGCAAGGAGTGGCCTTTCGCGAATGCCTCTCATAGTAAAAGGTCTGGTCCTGGGCCTTGTAGCATTGTCGTGGAAGAACAGGAACTCAACACAGGGCTTCGGTATGTAGGTGTACGAATGGTTTAATATCACACAGCACATGCCTTATATTCGCCACAGTTTCCTCCAGGTAGCAACATGCTCCTTCCCACCAGTGAGGCCCAGCTAATCCTGTGAAACAGCCTTCATTGTACCATCACTATTTTAGGCCTGCTACTTAAACCTGGAGTAAGCTGTTCCCCACTCAGCAGCCCCAAGCCACCTCTCACACAAGTCTCAGCCTGCATGCATGGGACTTTACTATTATTTTGTTTTGTATTTTTTTTTGGTCCATTAGTTTTTTATGCATGGGAAATTTCAGTCTTAGACGACTGGTCTTGCTCATTCCACTGCTGGTCGATAGAAAGCCCGAGCCTACACTTTTACCGACCCAAGGGATTTTTAACCTCCCACACCACATAGACATGGTATGAGAGCCATCGGCCTTTGATGACGCTGTAAGTTATACACAGCGGTGGAAATCCAAATTGGCAGAGCTGGGGGCATGGGGAATCGAACTGCCGACCCTCAGATTAGGAGTCTGACCTAGAAAAAAGTCAGACACTCTAACCACTCAGCCACAGAGAACGCCACATTTTTACTTTGGGCCTATTGTACCCTACATTAACCCTTTTCTTTCTACAGACTTTACAATAAGGTTGGCACTGTCGGGGAGTCATCCTCATATAAGATGTTGCCAGGAGATAAAACTCCAACTACCAAACAACTGTTGGGAAATCACTGGTTGATTGATCAGCAAGCCCACCGATCAGTCAGAGTACTCAATGAGTGTGGAGAATTTTCATGAGAGTGGAAAATTTCCAAGTGTCCCATGTGCTTAGCACTCTCAGATTCACCCAAAAAAGTTCCCGTAGTTCTGGTTTCATTTAGTACTCTCCAAGCATAGTTTTTGCACAATGTTATATGTCCAATCATTACAGACTCTGCTTGAAGAGTGCTCTGCTGTCAGTGATGTGACTATTATAGCCCACGAATAGGAATAGAGCTATAAAATTGCAATAAAACAATTGAAAGACATCTGATGTGCTTTAAAAATATGATGCGTCCTTTAAAAATCTTGAAATGTTATTGGTGACATGTTGCATACGCATCAACTGTTTCCTTTTTGATATGACCTTAGATGTTGCCAGGACGTAAAACTCCAACAACCAACCAGCCAACTGTTTCCTTGACCGGGATGTGGATGTTGTGTGGTAGATAAAGAGATTCACCCCTATCCAGAGTAGGGGTAAATGACAACCATGTTTAAAAATGAGCGAAAACTGATTTGGTTTCAATCAACCTATCAGAGAAGATAAGCTCCTGGTTTGCTCATCCAGTGTTGTGTATGTTGGCACATAGTTGATGAAATGAGAGAGAATGCAAAAAAGACAAGATGGCGACTTCAGAATGCTCCCGATTGAACTCATCAAATATATTAATCTACATTATTTAATCAATTCTTTATTTAAAAGTTGCGAGTAAATATAAAAAGGTATGTGAAGATTCTATTTTCCGTCTTAAATTATTTGCTCATTTCATTTACCCAGCCTTTCGCCACCTTTTCTAATGGGTTGTTCCGGTGTCACGGTTTCAGTTCTCCACCAGTTTCAGTTCTCCGCATCACTTCTGCGCATGCATCAAAATCGAATAGGATCGTATGCGCATGTGTCGACATCGAGCCAGATTCAAACCGTCGCCGATCGCCACAAATCGCTGCACTCATACTGTCACTATAGTGTCAGTGTCACTAACCTTATAAATTTAATATAATCTTTTCGGTAAACATGTTTTCTATATGTGTACCAAGCGATTTGTTTCTAGGTGGTATTGTTTTAGAGATATTTCACTTTTTCTGTATGAAGATTGCTCATGACCATTGACAATGCCTTGAGTTTGCCGGTATGCGCAGTGCAAAACATTATTCAAAATTAATAGAAATCCAGAACCCTAACCATATCAATTTAATATAATCTTTTTGGTAAACATGTTTTCTATATGTGTACCAAGCGATTTGTTTCTAGGTGGTGTGGTTTTAGAGATATTTCACTTTTTCTGTATGAAGATTGCTCACAGCCATTGACAATGCCTTGACGATACTGTTCGATTTTGATGCATGTGCTGAAACTGGCGGAGAACTGAAACCGTGACACCAGGGTGAATCTTTTATCTAGTTCTGTGGTGACGAGCATTGGCACTAACTTGACACTTTGCTATTTTTTATGTATCAAGCCTATTTGAGGGTTTTTTGGGAGGGGCAATTTTTGTTTATAAAGGTTATTTCTGGCTGTATGTGTGATGGTGTTTTTTAATGCTCTGGATATTGTATACACTCTTTGTTACGTTGGTTTTATTTTGAAACTGCGTTGATTTCTTCTCCGTTGTATCGCACTACTGCTGTACGAAATGTAGCTCCATAACCTCCCATGTGAAACAACTTAATGCAAACAAAGACTTGAGTTTATATGTGTATAAAGGAGACTTGAAATTCATTTTACCCAATTTTAGACCCTGCATTTGAAAAGTTTTTAATTTGGGCTGAGTTGAGCACTTGCTTCACTGTCGTTCATTTGACTAGCTCTTGCCACTCTTCCTCCGCCTACACACCCATACCGGTGTTGCAGTTTCCGTGGCACACCAGTTTGCGAGGGACACATACATGCAAATGCATTGTCAATGGCCGTGAGCAAATCTTCATACAGAAAAAGTGAAATATCTCTAAAACAACACCACCTAGACACAAATCCCTTGGTACACATATAGAAAACATGTGTAACAAAAAGATTATATTAAATTGATACGGGTAGGGTTCTGGATTTCTATTAATTTTGAATAAAACTAATATTTTGCACTCGGCATACCGTCAAACTCAAGGCATTGTCAATAGTCGTGATCAATCTTCATACAGAAAATACAGATAAAATGAAATTTCTCTAAAACCACACCACCTAGAAACAAATCGTTTGGTACACATATAGAAAACATCTTTACCAAAAACATTATATTAAATTTATAAGGTTAGTGACGATGCTGTTCGATTTTGACGAATGCGCAGAAGCGATGTGTCCCTGGCAAACTGGTATGCCGCTGAAACTGCAACACCGGCCCGGTTAATGCATTTAATTCAGTTGGTGACAATTTCATCAATTGCTGTCACCGCTTGCATAAGAGAGCTGACAATTAAACTCCGACATGTTCTGTATATCCAACTGCCCATGAAGTGCTTCGATGTTAACGTAACCTTGCGTTTCTTTTTCAAATAGTCGTGAATGGCGATGAACTTCAGATCTTCCGCAATGTACGAAACTTGCCTTCGGATCTGGCCTATTTTAAATCACTCCACCAATACACTATTAAACACATATGCAGAGCTACCAACCATTACGATTTTCTGCCTTTCATTTATGCCCATACTTTGAAACATTATGGTAAATCCGTCTTTTTCCACACTTATATATATACATACACACATGAATATGTGAGTGACTAAATGTTTATATATGCATATGTCGTTAAGGGTGGTTTTGCAAATAAAAGGTTGGTGTTCTCTGTGGCAGAGTGGTTAGAGTGTCTTACTTTTTTCTAGGTCGGACTCCTAATCTGAAGGTCGGTGGTTCGATTCCCCATGCTGCCACTTTGGATTTCCACCGCTGTGTATAACTGGCAGCGTCATCAAAGGGTGGTTGCTCTCATACCATGTCTATGTGGTGTGGTAGGTTAAAAATCCCTTGGGTCGGTAAAAGTGTAGGCTCGGGCTTTCTATCGACAAACTGTCTAATGGTGAAAACACGTCCATTCAGACTTATCCATGATATGCAGTAAAAATCTTCTTCAAAGGGAAACATGACAACTGGAGCAGGCCGCAGACCCACACTTCTGCCATTCAGGGGCTAGGATCCTTTCTAGACCACAAATCCTAAGTGGAAATGTGCTACGTGTGCAATATGTCGTGATTCACCCAATATGTCACAATTTGCGTGAAAAAGATTGTACTTTCCCATTTTGAAATGTTGGCAGCTATATATATGTGAAATCAGTCTTTAGTAATAATAATAATAATAATATTAATACAGTGTATGCAGTCTAGCTTTTAAATTTGAGGCTACCTGCAGGAGAGCAATGGTGTTTACGGGGGTGTCTTCTGATACTGAAATAATGTTTTTCCAAATGGTTCTCACATATCAAGCAAGCTTTAGGGTATGACATTTCATGCTTCATGCTTCCCAGTATCTTTCCAGACTGGAATTACTCGATCGCTTATTTCTTCATGACATTTTAAGCGATGCAACATTTTTATGTTTCTTGCCATAAAATCTGTGTTAATTTGTCATTAACCCGTCAGGGATGGCCGAATGAGTTGAGTGCCTGCTTTGCGTTTGGCAGGTCATGGGATTCATCAAGCCAATTACTTTTAAAATGTATACTTGTCGCCATCTAACCCGGTGCTCAGTATTACTATGGTTATGTGGGAAATGCGCAGTAGAATGCGAAAGACTAATACTCCGCGATTGAAATTTCACTGGCTTAATCAACGAATGTATCAAACCCAAACAAAAAAAATCACCAGTCATGTCTGTATGTCCATAACTGACTCAACTTGCTTAGTGTTCAGAATGTACCCAGTGATAGTGATTCCAGTCTTGGTTAGTAGAAATTTAAACTAGGACATCGACTAGTAATGCCATTGATCGGATGAGGTGGCTGAAGCAGTTAAAACGCTAGTTGGATGGCCATTGGCTTCCGGTGTGCCAAGTCGTGGGTTCAAACCCCAGCAGAGTCAAACCAGTGAGTTACCAAATTGAGTCGCTACCTAGCCTGGTGCTCGGCATTACTAGGATAGGGCAATGATTTATTTGCTCAGTATCAGGATGTGACTGAGTATGATATCGGTCATGGTGTAGGCGGCCGGGTCGGCCAATGGGGCAGCACTATAAAAGTCACCATGAGTTTGCAGTCACAAGCATTAGATGTTGCTAGGGTGTACAACCCAGACAAACAACTAATTTATTGTGTAAATTGTTAAATATCTAACTATACTAAAGAGACCTAGTATAGTGTGTGTGTGTGTGTGTACGGGATGTTCAATGCTAGGTATGTGAATTTTGTAATATGATTGATGTAAGCTTCCAATACCATTGTGCCAATATATGTTTGGGGGAGGGGGGAGAGCACTTTTTAGCTCCATATGCAATTTCAGTATGTTTATTATGTACTACAATGTATTCCTAATTTGTCTACTTATTGCTACTGCTTTTCTTTTTTTAAAGTACTTTTTCACTCAGTACCCTCCAATACATAGCTTGTTGGGGTTACTTCCTAGCAACATCTAAGGTCATAGAACAGGCAAATACCTATCTATATTTGTATGTGGTCATATTAGAAGGGGGATATATATATAAATGTATATATATATATCATCATTCATTCATCATCATTATGCTGTCGGTCGCGATGCGACAAAGACTGCTTTCATTACTTGACTGCCGCTCTCTATTTAGCTCTCTACTGTGAGAGTGATGCCCATGAGTCGGTCTTAATGTCTCTCAGCTTCAGGTTTCATTTCATGAAAGCTGCCTGCAAAAGTGTGGAAGTGCTGCTGGCTTTTGCAAGTTACCAGCGGCACTCTCTCGGGGAGCAAATAGAGGTTTCACACCAGCAAGAACAATGTCAAGACAGGCGCAAAACTATTTGTCCCTGCAGTGGCTGGTCGGGAGATGTTGGGAGTTCCATACATCAACCACCCTTAATGCTGCCACAGTGACATGGTTTTCTGTTTATGGTTTGCTCCCTTAGCTTTCGGTTCTGTCAAGAACCTGTACCACAAGGCAGTGGTTTACAACTCTGCAGGGCAGGGGCGTCAAACTCCCTGAGGTATTGCAATACATGCAATACATGCATACCCTTATATATATTACCTCGGTACTACGCCTCTGGCTACTCGTAGCCCAGGGAGACGGAAGCATATCCGGGTCCAGCAATTTTCATAATCAGCTCACAGCAGGAGGACGTCTTGTGAACAGCTCCAGCAGTTTTTCTACATTTACTACAAAACCAAACAGGTTAGTATCTTTCAAACTCGATACGTTGGTTCAGATCATGTTAGCATTCACTTACAAAGTTTTTTGATAAGTTATTACTGCTTTACAGCTTAGTTTCGATCGGTTTTGACATGATCGATAGAACAATGCCGCCATTGTTCGGTTATTAATTAAATAAGCCACCCGTTGCCGAACGGAGAGATGTTTGGCAGGAGCCACTTACATCGTTAGGGACTTTTCCCCCTGGGTTTCATTAGATTCCCCATTTGTGATTCTCGTTAAGGCGTACCTCCGAGTCCTATAGTAATTTCTTCGACTTGTTGGTGAAGAAAGCCACAGGTGGGAGAAGTTTAAAGGTACTTAGAATATGGGAGGCCACCGCTACACTGGTCCCTACCCCTCATTTGGATCGGTTGGTTACCCATACCATCCTCCTGCGAATGTCTGTTAGCCAATTGTATAGCCCTTAGTGTGCTGTTATGCCATTAAGCATTTATTCATTCATTCATTCTGTTAGCCATACCCCTGCGTAAACAACCTTGTTAACGCCATAAATACAACCTAGTATAGTTATATTCTAATTATCAGTGTGCTATTCAGCCTAAGACAATGCCTAATCATTATTTTTCGGATTTACTCACAGACCCGGAGCCATGGCTACGAAGCGGAGTAAGCCAGAGGCAACTCGAGCACTTAGTGCTGATGAAAACGCCACATCGCCGGCACGGGTACAAAGGTCGCCATCTCCAGAACAACAAGTTTCTGGGGGGGGGGGGGGTAAGACACCGGCCAAAGCTCAGCTGACCTAGACGAGCAGGTTGCCAGGCTGGTACAACAGAAGATAGGGGAAATGTTACCATGGAGAGCGGCTTCCTCTAAGAAGAAGAGGACTACAGTCCTGCTTGGCTCAGATGAGTCTGAATGGGAGGATATGTTGGAGGATCAGGCCTCAACTGACGACGAGTCAGAGGAGGAGGAGGTGTTTGTGTCAGCTAGGAAGCGCAAGCACAAGAAAAGAAACCACTCTTCTGAAGGAGACAAGTACACGAGGGCCCGCAAAAAGAAGCCAAGTGCAAGTACGCAAAATCATGTGGGAAGGAAACAAAGAAGTGCAGAGGTGTAAAAAGATTCATATCACGACGCTCATGAGGCAAAGAGGTGGGACGGTCCAAGAAAATCACGGTCAACGATGGGAAGGAATACACACTATTCCTTGCACCAAAGCCCATCAAGGGAAAGCCACTAGACAAAACCGAAATGTTTTGCAGTCAGCTCCAATACTTGTCCATGGCTAGATCCAGTTCCAAGTGAGAAAGCACATGGAAACGGACAAAAAGAAATTGGCAGATGGCAATACCAACCGCTTCAAGAAGCTGAGGCAGGATGTTCAAAACCGAAGAACTGGTCAACAAGGAGGCCGGTTTGGAACCAACTTCAGCTTCCAGGCCAGAGGAAGGGGCCAGAGGCAGTCGTTCGGCTGGAACAATGGGAACAGGCCCTTCAACAGGGAGTTCAACGCTCAGAAGCTGTTCCCCCCGCCCAGGGAACAAATAGAAGTGTTGACTCAAACAACACCAGTAAACAATACATTTCAAGCTGGTAATCTCAATAACTGTATTTTGGAATGGAATAAAGTTACAGATAACTTAACTATCCTTAGCCTAGCAGAAGGGGTAAGGATCCTGTTAATAGAAGAACCTATTCAGAATAGCATACCTTTCCCATACCAAATTCACGGTTCAGAAAACGAAGCATTAGACAATCAAGTTATTAAGTTTTGCGGAAAAGGGCATTATAGAACCAGCACTACACATTGCTGGGGAATTCATCTCCAATATTTTCTTAAGACCGAAACCAAATGGAGACGTTAGACTAATTTTAGATCCAATTTTATTTCACAAATTTGTAGAATACAAACATTTTAAAATATTCTCGTTAGAAACAGGGAGAGACTTAGTCACACGAGGCGCCTGGCTGGCCAGCGTCGATCTTAAAGATGCATACTACACAGTTCCCATCTATAAGCAAGTTCGGAAGTATCTCAGATTCTGTTGGAACGGTGAACTTTATGAGTTCACGTGTATGCCAAATGGACTGGCCTACTGTCCACGCATTTTCACAAGGTTACTTAAACCAATTTTTTCCCTTATGGCTAAGAAAGGACATCATGTTTCCATACATTGATGATTCATTTATTGTCACGCAAACACAACAATGCCAAACAGCAGTAGCAATTATATGAAACCTTTACAAAATTAGGTTTGTACATACATGAAACTAAATCAGTACTAATGGCAACAAACAAATTAAAATTTCTGGGGTTCTTTGACACCATAAAAATTACTTTCATTAACAAAAATCTGATAAATGCTCGACAACAGCAAATCAATTACTACAATTGAACAAACCAAAAATACGACAAGTCGCAGTGTTGATAGGAATTATGATAGCCTACGGACCAGCTATCTTATATGGCCAAGCTTATATCAAATCCTTAGATATAGATTAAAAACTTGGCGCTCGCTCGCATGCATGAAAGGAAACTTCGAACGGCTCATGACAATTTCGCCAGAAGGCCAAAACGATATAATCTGGCCTGCTGTCCACACATTTTCACAGGATTATAATCCCACATTAACAACTCAGCGCCCGTCTCCCGTGCTGGTAGATCCTGGGGTCGTGGGTTCGAAACCATGTCGAGTCAAACCAATGACTTAAAAATTTATACTTGTCGCTTCCTCGCCAGGCGCTCGGCATTATTAGGGCGGGGCAAGGACTGGTGTGCTCAGTGTCAGGATAATGTGACTGAGTGGGATACCAGGTCATGGTGCCGGCGGCCTGGTTTTCCAGTGGGACAGCACTATAAAGTTGCCATGAGTGTGCACTGTCACAAGTCGGTACCCGTCCTGATAGGACCTTAGATTTGCTAGGATGTAAAATAACAACAAACAAACAACTCACCCAACCCGATTAGGATGGGAGAGCCTAATAGTACGGTCACAACAGATGCTTCATTAGAAGGCTGGGGGGGCCCATAAAGACCAACAAACAGCAGGTGGCCGTTGGATGGAAGATGAAATCTCCGACTACATTAATGTATTAGAGCTTAGAGCCATTTTTCTAGGACTCTGCAGTCTGATTCACATCCCTAAAAGTCACTTAAGTCACAGATAACATGACAGCTATGGCTCACATTCGTAATATGGGAGGAACTCGTTCCAAACAATGTAATAATCTGGCTAAACTCATTTGGTATTGGGCAGAGAAACAAGATACGGCTAACAGTATCACATATTCCAGGCAGCCAAAACACTGTGGTTGACAGGGAAAGCCGACACTTCCTTGACCATTTTGAATGGTCATTGAACCACAACATTTTCGTCAGCATTTGTCACAAATGGGGCAAGCCGGATATTGATCTCTTCGCATCACACAATAACAAAAAGTTACCAAAATATGTGTCTTAGCATCCAGCGCCAGAAGCCTGGAGAGTAGATGCATTTTCATTAATTAATTTGGAATAATAAGTTCTATTATATATTCCCTCCATTCAGCATTATCAACAGAGTGGCCAGGAAGATCAAGATGGATCACACTCATGCAGTACTCATAGTACCACCATGGGAAACACAACCATGGCTATCGGCGATAACATCAGCAGCAAAAGACATGACGAGCTTCCCAAGAAAGAAACAACCTTCAGCATCAAGGACCACTAACAGTCCACAGAGACGTGTCGACAACACCCCTTTTGTCATTCCTTTTCTAAGAAAACATTCAGAACAATTTGGATTTGACAAAATTACGAAAGAAAGGCTTATATCGCATGCCTGGAGAAAAGGAACAGTGAAATTATACACAAGTTATTTAAAGAAATGGGGACTGCATTGCCTTCTCAAAGGAGTCAAACTGTTAAAACCTACAATAGCGCAAGTGTTAAGATTTCTAAGAATTTTAGAAGATGAAGGATTAGGATTCAGTGCAATTAACGCAGCGAGATGTGCATTATCTATTATTCTACCAAGAATAGATGGACAAGCGATTGGAAAACATCAGTTGGTACATTGGTTCATTAGATCGGTGTATGAAAGAAACCCACCCAAACCGAAATACAATAGCTTTTGGGATGTGTCAATATTATTCAAGTTATTCAAGTCATGGCCTGGCAACAGACATTTGTCAATGAAGGACCTAGGATTTAAATTAGCAGTTTTATTACTGCTAGTTACAGGACACAGGCCAAACTATTGTGGCACTCTCACTAGACGGACTAGAAATAGATATGGATGAAGCACCATTTGATTTAGAGACATTGCTTAAAAAATCAAATCGCACAGGGGACCCACTGTCCACTGCGCCATTTGATTTAGAGACATTGCTAAAAAATCAAATCGCACAGAGGACCCACTGTCCACAGTATATAGTTTTCCGGAGGGTAAACGGATATGTGTAGTTTCAGCCATTAGGGATTATATATCGAAGTCACACAGAATCAGGAATTCCAGACGACTATTTATAAGGCCAAATAAGGCCACGTGTCGAGAGACACTCTCGCAAGGTGGACTATCAAGGTGCTTAAACAAGCAGGAGTCAACACTGGACGCTACGCGTCTCACTCAATGCGTGGAGCCATGGTCTCCAAGGCATGACAATTAGGAATCTCAGTCAAGGGAATTCTTGCACACGCTGGGTGGAAGACGGCTAGATCATTTGCAAAACATTACAACAAACGACTAGGAAAGTCAAGTAGCCTGGCGACTCGCCTACTCACCAACTAAAGACAGGTGAGAAAAAACATTAAATTATGTACTCATATATACATAGTATGGTTACAACATAAAAGGATGAAAAATTAGATTACGTAAAATTTTCCCCGGGCTATGAGTAGCCAGAAGCGTAGTGCCGAGGTAAAATAGTATAGTTATACAAATCTTACCTGGGTACAGATGATGGATAGCTGGTGTTTTCCTGAGGTACTCTGCTGGGGTCGTGGGTTCGAACCCTGGTCGAGTCAAACCAATGGCTTAAAAATTTATACTTGTCGCTTCCTAGCCAGGGGCTCGGCATTATTAGGACATGGCAAGGACTGGTGTGCTCAGTGTCAGGATAATGTGACTGAGTGGGATATCAGGTCATGGTGCCGGCGGCCTGGTTTCCCAGTGGGACAGCACTATAAAGTCACCATGAGTGCGCACTGTCACAAGTCAGTGCCTGTCCTGATATGACCTTAGATGTTGCCAGGATGTAAAACAACAAAAACAAATCCTGAGGTACTAGCCTCGGATAGTTGTGGGTCAGGGCCCAGCCTGCCCTACCACGACTATCATTTTCGCTAGAACCAAATCGAAAACACAATAAGTATCCACACAGAGTTAAATCATTTTTTATCCTAAAAAGTATGTACAAGATTGCTGGACCCAGATGCGCTTCCTTCTCCCTGACCCACGACTATCCGAGGCTAGTACCTCGGGAAAACACCAGTTATCCATCATCTTACCTCCGTAAGATTCCTATAACTATACTATACACACCGAGTGTTCTATGATTAATTAATACGAAATGAGTGGTGCCAATGAATTTATATACTTAGTTACAAATTAATAAATAGACCTATAAAAAGATACTGCGGGGGGGGGGGCCTTATGTTAAAGTTTCTCGAGATTTCAAGTCCAAATTTCTTTTTTCAGGGGGGGGGAAATAATATTAAAATTACTCTTTTTTTCCCTTTTTCTTTTTTAATGCTTCATTCCATAATCTCTACATCCCTTCCACATGGGCTAGCAAAACCAGTGTCAGTGCCTCGTGGTCTATCAGCAACCAGTAGCAGGGTGTTGCAGCCCTAGGGTTTTCAGAGTCGTATTATATAGCCAGTAATATGCATATCGCCCCTTGTGCTGAGAGCCGGTGCTGCAACTTTAAATATCCGCCCTCCTGTCAACATAATGTTGCCTAACTTGAAGACTAGAAATAGCAACGACAGTGATGCGTCCAGGTGTGCCAGTTTAGCTGTGTCATCAGTGAGTAATAAACACAGAGTGCCTACACGGCATAATTAGTCATTCAATTCAAGGCTGTAATGGATTAATCACCTCGTATCATCCTAACCCATTTTTTTTTGCACATGCGCAGATCATACAAACTCAGGTTGCATAAACGAATGCATTCGGGCAGAAAAAATGGTGGATTGAGTGTAGTGTACCTGCAGATAAATCAGCATAGGATTTGTAATGTACCTGCAGATAAATAAAGCACTAAAACACGTAGCGGTACAGGCTGACACTACAGGTACCAGCACAAATGTGACACCTTGGCCGCGTTCAGGGTCCATCTCGGAGGCGCCGCGGAGACGTCTCGGCAATGCTTATTTGCATTCAGGGTCCGTCTCGGCGACGCCTCCCTTTTCATAGTAGAGACAAAAAGCATCTCGAAAATGGCCGCCGTATCCAGTCGTTTCAGCCAATCACAGCGCAGCTTGTCCATTACAAATGGCTGCCGTCTATGGGGGCGGCCATTTTCGAGGCGACCAACTGCTGTTGTCGTTCAGACTAGCCTGACGTCACGGGCGCCTCCGAGACGGAGCCTGAACGCGGCCCTGATGCCCCCAGCCTAGATATGGGGCATTGGGAGTCGTATCGTTTTGCACACGGCCTGTGTATTTTTAGGTACACCTCAGGGTGTTCTATTTGAAATTCTGACGACCAGGATGATCTGAATGGTCTGGACCATCATAATCGATTACGGCCGAAGTGTGCTTTGTAGAAGACCCTCAATCGCCATTCAGTGTGCTGTATGATTATTCACATGTGTCAACATGGTCCTATTTACACACACAATACTAAAACGGGTATTCTGAGTTGTGAGGAGGAATACAAGCATACTAATTAACATTGCCCCTCTCCCACCCCACATAAAATGTTGATTGTTCAGCCGCAAATGATTAAACTATAAAATACTGATTGGTAAGAGGGGATGGGGGTTGTCTGAGATTACGGGTATTCTGAGTTTTACTGGTCCCTTTGGAAGGACTGAAGCTGGGACCCAGCATGTTGAGTTACAGCTACAGCTTATACAGCAGAAGTTGGTGGTCGGTACCACTTCTCTCAACCCCCCCCCTCCCTCCCTCTCGCCCCACTCACCCCCCCCCCTCCCCTCTTCCCCCTTCCCCATACCCTTCTGTATATGCCTTGTAATTTTAACTCACGGCATCTATAACTTCCTGGTGACTGAACGTGGTAGCGTTTGTGCAATACATTTGTTTCTAATCTAGATCACAGTGAAATTGTCCTAGCAAATATTTTACCTTTGATAAAATGCCACTTCGTGTATGTGTATTCACCACTTCCGCCAGGTAAGCTGAAGGAGCGACCCGCCGTGCTGGGTCTCCGCTTCAGTCCTTCCTGACGGACCAGCGGAACTCAGAATACCAATATTCTCAGACAACCCTTCAACGCCCCTTCCCAATCAGGATTTTATAATTTAATTATTTATGGCTGAACAATCAACATTTTATGGTGGGAGGACAGATCATTTTAATTAGTATGTTCATGTTCCTCCTCTCCATCCCTCATTCTTTCGTATATTTTGTATGAATAGGAAATTTCTGGCAGTTGTGAACACACGCTCAGTACACATGGTCTAGTTTATATTTTGCCAAAGATTGAACCTCGGACTGAACTACTTGAAGATTATATTACGCTCAAGATGGTGTTTCATTTAAGACAATGTACAGTGACCCTGATTGAAATTCATATGAACAGCCTATGCAACATTTCCCCTGATTTAAGTATGTTTTCGAAGAAATATGCATAAACCATTAAATACTGTGTTGCGTCGGAATGGAATATTATGCTATGATATAATAGGTATTCATTCTGATGGTTACCTTATTTATTTTATCCATTTACAAAATACTTGAATTTATAGAAAACTATTGCCTTGATCTGTGCTTGTTCTATTTTAAACTGGATGCATTATTTATTTAACGGATGAATTGACTAAACAGGTCCACATGGAAAACCAAGTCTGGCATTCTTCTTTATTCCACTTGCTACAATTTATACATATACAAATGTGCAAAGGGTTTGTTAATTAAAAACGATATACCATATATGTATCTATATTAAATACCTCAATGAAAATCATGCTTACTAGTTGTAATGCATTAGATTTAATTGTTAGTATTGGTATAGAATTATCCATATTTGACCATATGCTTGCTACTGTATCGGGTAGAAAGATGGCACTAGAATGGATTAGACTTCAAGAAAATACTACATAGAATGACAGTAAACAGGATTAAAATACAATATAATGCAACACAGGAATAAACAACGAGATATCATTGTAGTATAACGCTACGTAGCACGTTTGATTAAACTACATGATAATACCAAAGATAATACTATATAGAAGTAAACGGCAATGTAACACAGCACAGGATTAAACAACAAGATAACCTTTCACAATACGGGATTATCGGCGACGGGGCCTATATCATCAATTGCAAGTGACCGATAGAGGTCTAGTATCATCATAAATAACAAGTTTAACAAGGGCAGAGTTTGATAATGAACTAGTTAAAGTTGCATAGTCCGATAGTTTTGAGTTTCCATCATTTTTCTGAGATAAATATATTGCATCGATCATTATAATCTACTTTACTTTAGTTTGAAGTAACTTTCAGTTTAAATGACTAAATTTTGAGATATTTGAAGTGCAACCATGTAAAAATTAGTTTGGCAAGCACGCCAAAAGTCTGATACTATAGACTGAAGCAGTAACAGGTTCTATTAAATTGGTTTGGTATTCCCTTCTATGCAGAAACAACTGTTGAATAAGTTCATCAATATCTAAGATGGATATGTAGAATCAAATCTAGATAATTGTTTTGGTGTTGAAATTTTGAAGCTTCATTGGACCATGCAGCTTTAACAATCGTATATAGAGCAAGAACTGTGATATAAGACTTAACGACTAAACTTCATGATTGTAACACACATAATGGTTAAATAACAAGGAGAGCGAACCTGCTAGCTTGAGCTCCGGGCGAGAAGTGAGCCACCACACATGGTCTGATGCAGCAAGAAGGGTCACGTGACCAGTTGCCTCATAAGCAAATTACCCATGTTAGCAAGGCCAACATGAATAATTCACTTGACGAGGCAACAAGATCGGCACAGTTATTGAATGTAAATTGAAGCATTATTTATTTCATAATAAAAAACAAGTCTGTAACTTCAACGAAGTTATGCTTTCTCGTGGCAAGTCGGCAACAGGGCCTATATCATCAATTGCAAGTGACTGATAGAGGTCTAGTATCATCATGAATAACAAGTTTAACAAGAACAGAGTTTGATAATTAACTAGTTAACAATTAAGCGTATATCGAGCAAGAATTAGGATATAAGACTTAATGTCTAAACTTCATGATTGTAACACATAATGGTTAAATGACGAACAGCACTCAACCCAAAAGTTGTCCAAGCGCTGCTGGTGCGGCACTGATGTGGATTGGTTTTAGGTAGACTTTGACTGCCTGGCTCTTCCATGTGCCAGCAGCCATGATATTGTCAATAGTCAGGCCTGTCCCTTGACAAGCCTGAGCAGCCCCCCGGCGAAGACTGTGCAGAGTGAAACCCTTGTCTTCCCCAAATGCAGCATACAAAGACAGTTTGATAGCTCTAGTGAGGGTGGCGGTGAGCAGTGGGAGGCCAGAAGGTAAGAGGAATGTGGGAGACTCCTCATGTGGCCGTTTGTTTCAGATATAGTGAAGCCAGGCCCGTAACTGACAGTAGGAAGAGCAAGGGATGGCAGGAAGTCAAAAATTATCGGTGAGGCAGAGACGAATCTTGTTTTGGTAGAGTGGATTGTTACTTGAAGTGAGTCGAGTTTAGGCTTTACATCTTTAAACTTCAATACGGGAGGGTCATTAAGCAGATATAGTGACTTAAGGACTAGATTGCTCTGCCTTAGCATCGTGAAGAAACCTATCAATAATACAACTATCAGGACGTGTGGGACTGGAGTTAGTGTACTCAGGAATTTAATTATATTTTGGAGATCTTGAGCTGTCATCGGGGGAGGGGGACATGGGCTGAGGTTTGGTACAAACCCCTTTTAAGTGTTTTAATTTCGGGTGCGGCAAAGGTAGACGCATTAGCAGAGGCGGCAACCACCCACACCGTGACGGAGCTGAAGTAATTCATTACACTGCCCAGAGACTTCAATCGATCACTAAGAAACAAGAGAAACGAACAGGTCATAAAGTTGGTAGGTGTGGGTTTATGCAGTGCTCTGTGCAGAATTTGATGTACAAAGTTACATGTGTCGCCTTGTTTTTCCAAGTTCTCGGCGAGAGCGAGTTTGCATACAGGGTCAGTAGCCACCGATGGTGCCTCAGCGAGTAGCCTGGATGATAGAGCCAACAAAGTTTACTATCTTCCAGGTGGAAGGACGGACATTCACATCACAAATTGTAAAATATTCATATTAACTTCAACACGAACGTCTACCAATTTTAGAGATTTACACAGTTTACATGCTTTATTTTTACTCTTTTCGGAATGATGTGACCTGCTTAAGTCATCTGCTAAGATTAATTCTTCACCTGGTTTGTGATTGATCTCTATATCAAAATTAAGCTTAGCTGCCTCCCGTGTGAGACTTACAAAATTGATACTTGGCACTAGGATAGGGCAAGGACTGGTTAGCTCAGTGTCAGGATAATGTGACTGAGTGGGATATCAGGCCCTGGTGATGGCAGCCTGATTTCCCAGTGGAGCAACACTATAAAGTTGCCATGAGTGTGCACTGTCACAAGTTGCTACACGTCCTGATATAACCTTAGATGTTGCTAGGACGTAAAACAACAAACAAACTACTCTCCCCACACATATTTGGTTGTTTAAACATCAAATCTAAGCTACGAGCTATAACGGGCCCATTTAAACATGGTCGTCGTTCAACCTTACTGGAGGTGACTACCTAGCTTGGGACTCAGCATTACTACATGTATAAGAGAGGGTAGGAGCAATGGTATAATTCAGAGAAATTGTCCTGATTTGACCGTAAACGTTAAGCCAAAAAAAACCTAATTAAAGTACAATTTCACCCAGTATAACCCCGTTAAACCAAACTTAAAGGGACCCAAGAAATTTGTTTGGATTAACCGATCATTGGTTTAACCACGCTTTGACTTTGACTTGGCTTTGGCAAAAAAGGGGGTGCATTATGAATGTACAATGTATGTGGACACTATGGTTATTGTTTTTTATGTATATACAGTTTAACCCCACTAAACCAACCTCGGTTAAATCAAACGATCAGTTAATCCAAACTTTTTTCGGCGACCTGTCAAAATACTACCATTTATCATATAAAAAAAGTCTCAGATGACCTTAAAAGCACATGAAAGTTTGGTTTAACTGTACCGGAAGTGGCCTGGGGCTGACAATTTTGATCGGATTAACTGATTCTTTAAATTAACCGACTTTGGTTTAACCAACTTTTTTATATGATAAATGGTAGTATTTTGCCGGGCCGCTGAAAAAAGTTTGGATTAACCGATCGTTTGGTTTAACCGAGCTTGGTTTAACGGGGTGGTACTGTATTGTGCGAACCTAGTTACTTCCACAGGGCTGCGACGCAACCCATTAGAAAAAGGGTCAAGCATTTTGCATAGGCCTACTAATGTTATATATCCCTTCGATGTTTTCTTTGTGTTAACAAAAAAAAAATCTCTATGATGATATAAACTATGTTCCACTGTATGCTCCATCATCTTGATCATCTGATCAAACAATTATTTCCCATATGGCCAAATAAAGAAAGATTTAATAGACGAGATCATTGTTCCGACTGTGCATGCGCTGAAAATGGTGTTGGGAGCAAAGCAAAGGCATACGGCCATTGAGTTTGCCGATACGCATAGGGTAAAACTTCAATTTTATTCAAAAATAATCAAAATACATAGCATTTGGCACAAACATGGTTGGATGGATGCAATATAATAATATAATGAATGTGTTTAAGGCACAACTCTCCATAATTAGGCATTTTGAGCTCAGCTAAGGAACATACAATTTCAGTCACCTTGGTAGTAATGCTCGCATTGCGTTTGATGCAAGTGAAGGAAGAGACCCTACCCCCACCTCTCTCCCGCCGCCCGGCTTTCTCACCTTCCCTACCACCCCGCTCTCAGCTTTCTCCCACCTCGCCCCTTTGATGCGAGGGACGGAAGAGACCCTCCCCCCACCTCTCTCCCGCCACCCGGCTTTCTCACCTTCCCTGTCACCCCGCTCTCAGCTTTCTCCCGCCTCGCCCTTTCTCCCTGCCCGCAGTCTTTCTCACCTCCCGCGCCTTCACGCCTCCCCGCTCCTTCCCTTATAAGGCCGCCCGCCGGCCTCCCTCAGCCAGTTGCCTCCCAGCTGTCCTCCCTACAAAAGCTCGCTTTTTCTCTTGGCTCTCCCTCCTCGGATTCCTCCACGGCCGACGGACGCATCCACGGCCGACGCACCTGTACCGACGCAGACGCACACATTATGCCTGGCAGCGGCAGAGGGAAGACGCGCCGGGGAGCCCGGAGGGCCACCGGAGGACCACCGGCCGCCTCACCGGCCCCCTCCGCCCCGGGCTCCCCCCGGCGCCTCGCAACCGCCCCTCGGGCGACTGGGCTGCGGGCGTCGACGCCGACACGGCCACCATCCTTCAGGCGCTGGAGAGCATCACCACACGCCTCGACGCCCTCGACTGCGACAGCTCCCATCGCGCCTCGGAGACCACTCCGGCCGCCGCGCCCCGGCGCACGGCCTACTCCTCACTGCCCACTCGGGCGCACGTAGTCGGGGGAGCACTCTCACCGCCCCCGCCTCAGGCACCGCTCCCGGGGGCGGTGCATCCGCAGTACGAGCGGTACATCCGCCGCACCGTCCAGCCGCCGGCTCCCGCGCCTCCCTACGACCACACCCCGGTATCCGCGGCCGATGCCGTAAGGGAGATCCTCGCCTCAGCTGAGGCGCGGCAGGCCGGGAGGAGAAAAGGCATCTCCCCCGACTACCTCTTCCCCTCCGACCTCCGAGAGAGGCCCCGAGCGGAAGCCGGTCAAGTGGGGGGAGGCGACCAAGGACGAGTACAGCCTCGCCCTCCTCACCCTCCTTAGCCACCCTGCCTTCCCCGCGCACTCCCTCCCGGGCCTGAACCACTACGCCCTCACAGTGCTGCGTGACAACCTCCTCTACCCCTGGCCTACCGTCCGCCGCTACTCCAAGACCGTGTTCACCTGGATAGCGGACGGTAGGCTCCCCCCACTGGTGGCACGACCCGGTGGCCCTGAACATGGTGAGAATGGAGATTCTCACCATGCCCGCCCCCCAAGCCGTCCCGACAGCACCAGGCTTCCGAGACGCAGATCTCCCCCGAGACGCGGACCTTCCCCGAGGCGCGCAGCAGCCTCGGACCCAAGCCGACACCCGCCTCGCCTACAACCTTGCGCCGCAGGCCCCAGACGCCGCCCACACTGACCACAAAACCTCCCTAGACAGCACAGCCGCCGACTATCACAACCTCCACATCTCCCCCAGCGACACCGCCTTCCTCAACCCCCCCCCCCCCCCGACCCTCCCCCGATCCCCACGCCCCCAGCCCTGATGACTTCGCCGCCCCCCTCTCCGACCCTCGCCGCACCTCCTCCAGGGAGCGGGCCTCCCCAACTTTTTGGCCGCCCGCATCCCTGTCGCCGTAGGCCCCCGACTCACCACGACGCCCAAGCCACCGATAACGGGTGCCCCTCACCACAGCATCCCCTGGACCTCAGAGGCGGTGCACGCCTCCGTGCCCCGCCCCGCCCCCTCGGGCGCGCCTCGAGCCCTCTCCTCCTTTTTTGGTGGAGGGCTCTTCGGCACCCCTCACCCGAACATTTCAAGCTCCCCCGAGCTCTTTGACTCTAAGTTTACCTCCGCTCCTTATGAGCCCCTTTTTCTGCCTTGCTTTCACCGCATTTGACTTGTTGTATATAGCTGCTTATTTCCTTGTTGTATGAGGCGTTAAATAAAGCGCCTTTTTTCCCACCCCCGCCTTGCCTTCTTCCTTTTCGCGCATCACAGGCAATGTTTACATCACCATTGTTGATTAGACATAAGTTTTCTGTAATTCTTGTTCTAAATATTAAAATGTCAAATGTGTCAAGAAAAACTTGTTTCAAAGAAATATATAACTAATGTCTGATTAGTCCTACCCATTTCCTAACCCAAAAAATGTTATTAACCATAGGATATAAATCAAAAACATGAATAAAATAAGTAAAACTGACTCTGGCTATGGCTCTAACACTAGTCTGAGAGCCCCGGATCAGGTTTTGTTGTTGTTTTGTTTAGTTTATATCACAGACGTCGCTACTGATGCGGGTTTTTTTAGTTAGTTGTGTGCTCGCCCCCTGTTCAGGTATTTAGTGGGGTTCGAACCCATGCCGAGTCAAACCAATAATTTAAATATTGATCCATGTCACTATAGCTAGTGTCAATTAAAAAAAATCCCCCTCCCCACAAACAAAATCAGGGGTGGGCGATTTTTCACGCACAGGCGGGGACGATCACCAATAGACTACATCACCCTTCTAGCGGCGCGGTGAATTGTGGGATGCATGGAAGAAAAACAAACCCGCGAGAAGCACATGGCACATGCTAATACACTGGGTGCAGTTCTGAAATGTGCTAGTTTCAGCTCATCTTAGCTCTTGTTTAAAACATAGAATACCAACTAAAAAAATATATATAATAAATTAAGATATTAATCTTTTATCCAGCATTGCATTTACATCAATATAATCAAACGCAATGCGAGCATTTATACATTTAATATAGCAACTGTTTAACCAAGAGAACAGCCAGCGCACCAAGTGGTGGTTTTGATCATTTTGATTACACAGTACATGCTGAGTGAGCCATCTTAGTATTATAGGGTCTTTGCTTTGTCTGTAAGGAATTTGTATGCATTTATTGCATCACCTCAGTTTATTGTAAACATACTTTGCAGAGAGTTAAAATAAAAGAATTGACATTACCATGGGAGAGATAGGGAGTGAGCCGTCTTAGTATTATAGGGTCTTTGGAGCAAGTAATAGCCTACTTACTGCTCACCCTGCCGGGAACCAGCGAGCCTGTCATGGCTGCCTCCATCTAGCGGACACGCTGATATTACCACCACGGTAGGATGGTTTTTATACCGGGTTCTGCTGCACAATCATTTATTGCTATTATGTAAGAGTATGGAGACAATAACGCCGCATGTAATAAGATAAGTTTCGGTCAATGTGCATCGGTAGGGAACTGTGTATTGCTGAGTGGTTCGGCAGGTCTCGAGCAACTTTAGCTCGGTATGGTGGGGGTCATGAGTTCGTTTTATCACGCCGGCGTACACTTTGTTATGGGTGACTACCCGATTCGGCGTACGCCGGCGTCACCTGACCAACGCAGACAGTATCGTGCGGAGATGGTTAACTTCACCCCCGGTGCCCCCTCCTCTACGCTCTAGTCTAGAGCCCTGTTCACACATGGGCGTTAAGTCAACTCAACTAGTTCGCCTTATCTAGTTTGACTCACATTGGCCATGTGGAGGCGACGCTGAAGTGAATTAGGGCCAAGTCGACTCATCTGGTTTGCCTCAAGTAGACGGCCTCGCGAGGTGGTTTATATGAAGCGAACTAGCTTAAGTCGGCCCATCTTGCTTGTGTGGATGGTAGCGGTTTACTTGAGGCGGTATAAGCACGTCACACGAGAGTGTGTGGGTTCGACCTAGATCTGTATCGACTGAATCGTATTGTTTTGGAACGGTCAAAACTTCTGCTGGGCAGTGAAAACCTAAAAATAAATGATGACAAAAATATCTGTGCACAGCTAGCTTTATCATAGACCAAATTATATAATATGCGCTTTTGATCGACCGGAAAATCAACAAACTCAGCGCTCGACTGCTCATGCATGTGACGTCGACTAACCGAAACTGGCGCTGGTTAGTATGGATGCGCTCATGCGCAGACATCGATTTCCTCCTTAAACCGCCCCAAGTACTGCATGTGTGGACACGACACTTTCACACCTAGTTCGCCTCATCTAGTTCGGCCTAAGGTTGTGTGTGTGAACAGGGCTTAGGGCTAGGCTCTCGCATTGGTTGTTAGTAGAATTGTGTGGACCCTGTACTCATCTTATAGCTATTGGTATCCAGTTTTGCTCTCTTCTTACCCAAATCAATTACTTCCAATATACCAGAGGCAGAGCCACTTGTCTTGTCTTGATCTTGCCTCTTCAGGCTCTTGTGACTTGTCTTGGTACCTTATCACTACTATTACATAGTAATACTAATAGAGGGGGTGTAATGACGTCACAAGGCAACTTTCGGTGGCCATATTGGATGACATACAGAAGGCTTGCAACTGCCTACACTGTGGTTATTTACTGATTTGTTGGTTTATTTGTCACTGTTTTGAGCAGTTTGGCTTCAGAAGTTGTTGCTAAAGTGCTGTAAGTAAACACATTGGAGGTAAACTGCCCAGAACCTCCCATAACACAAGAAAACTCTGTTTTGCTGCATCTGCATGCATTCACAACATGGCTAGGGAGGGTGCTCGTAATCCAAGATGGCAGCCCGCTGACCGCTTATTGCTAAGTAATGACGTCACGTGCACTCCCTCAATACTAGACTAGCACTAACTAGCCTAACTAGGCCTACTACAGTAACTACTGCAGCCCCAAGACTGGGTATGATGAATCTTTTTTTTTCGTCTAGGTAACTATGAGAAAGTGCTTGGTTTCAAGACTCACAAATCATTTGGTTAGCTACAATATATAATGTCCGTGCCACTAAATTGTAAGGTTTGAGATAGAACTGCAACTTTTGGTTTAGTTCTGTTCTTCACTTCAGAGTGACGCCTCATTTGATGTTTCAAACCTCGTTGTATAGTTGGTGCCTTCCAAAGACGCTCCGCTCCATATTAGTTGTTTTCTCATAGGACAAAAGTGTCATGTCACAAAGGCTGTCATCGATTAACACGACTTGGCTCACCCGAGTCGTCAGAATTTCAAATAGAACACTGCGAGTGGAGTCGACAAATGCATGTGCCATGTGCAAAACGACCCGACCCCAGTAACCCACCTCCCCCCTTGGCTGGGGTTTGCTAGGAGTGATGACGTCACATCTGTGCTGGTACCTGCAGGATAACCGCTATCATTACAACTCCTACGTGTTGTTTTAATGCTTTATTTTTTTTAATAACCCAGATTGTCAGCTTTTACAATCATAAAATACTTTAAATCCTATTTTGCTGTACATATATCGGTTATTGAAAAAAAATATTAAGTTTTAGATTAAACCACCATTTTGTCCACCCAGAGCGTATTCGTTTATTCAACCGGAGTCTCTAGGATGTCCGCATGCGCCAAAAAGTGGCTTGGGTGACCCGAGTTGATTAGTCGATTACGCCCCATGAGTTACTTTTAGCATGTCTTGTTGGGGGATTTTGGATTATTTTAAACATCAAATAATTTACTGTATTGTAAGAATCTCCTGAAATATTTGAATGTTTTTGCATGTATTTACACGCACCCTTTTTTGTACATTAGTTGATTAAGCGGGGGGAAATTTCAATAGTGAGAAATTGGTCTTCCTCATTCCACTGCTCCTTGCCCTATCCGAGTAATGTCAAACGCCCGACTAGGTAACGACATGTATCAGGGTTCGCAACTGGGGATTCGAATCCCACGACCTACTAAAAAGGAAGGCGGACGCCAAACTTATTTGGCCATCGCATTGGATTTAAAATTAAAAAAAGATTAATAACATTATGTACCAAGAATAGTATTAACAGCCACCTATTGACTATCTCGGTAGACATAAACAGATTACGTTCACATCACATGCTGTATTTTAGTTTTTCTCTTCTTATTTTTTCCAGGGAAAAGAAATCCAGACTGCAACTGGGCTCTGTCTTTTAAAATAGTGAGCTGCTAGGGAGGAAAAAGTAAAATCAGTCATGGCAATCGTCGGCGTCCAGCTTGTCATCAGTATGGTGATGGCCAGCTTCCTGTCCAAGCTGTCCACACACATGTCTTTCGGCCGATGGTTACTTGTCAACAAGCTCGTCCGCTATCTGCACCCAACTGACGACGAGCTGCGAACAATTGCCAAAATTCCAACGGACACTAAGCGGCGCGGTGGCCGCAACAAGCACATCACCACGAAAAGTGATGCCTTCACAATCCCTAAGAGTCTCGAGTTCCAAATGGACTCGGCACCGGTGGGTCCCAACGATGTTGTACCATTAAAGTTCTTTTTGGAGTTCCAGTGGTTGATGGACTTTGCGTTGGTGGGGTTGATTATCTACCTGTTAACGGAGCTGTATTATGCGACCGTCCAGCCGGAGAACGAGTTCAACCTCAGCATGCTCTGGTGCCTGCTTGTCATCGGCTTTTCGCTTAAGATCATGTTCTCGTTGACAGTCATTTACTTTCGGACGGAGGAGTCCGGGGAGCGCATCCTCATTTTCATTTTTACAATGCTGTTCCTCATCTTTGCCATAGGTGTCATGATAACCAGTGAGGACAGCCTTGAACTGGGCCTGGAGCCCGGTTACTACAACTTCACGGTCGGTGCCCAGGGTTTTCTGAAACACCAAGGGATCGGCTCTCACGGCCCTGCCTCGTTGACTACACTCAAGATCATCCTGGCCATTTTGGCGACAATTCTAGGTGCGTTCCTCACCTTTCCTGGTTTGAGGCTGGCGAAGATGCACAGTGATGCTTCCAAGTACACAAGCAACGCCTTCCTCAGCCTCTGCTTGTCGCTGAATCTGGTCTTCCCACTACTCATCTCGCTCATGTGGGTGAAGCCACTGATGCGTGACATACTCGTGCGGAAGGACGTGCATGGCATCCCACAGTTGATGAGTGGGGAGAAGTTTGAAGCTCTGCGTGTGGCAGTCATTCTCGCCTTCTGCCTCTTCCGCTTCCTGCTCATGTGGACGCATCTGCAGGCGCATCTCAACATGGCCGTCGAGAAGGTGGACCTCTTGAGGAAGGAGGCCGGTCGGATCTCCACGCTTGAACTGCAGCAGATGATAACACGTGTCTTCTACTATCTGTGCGTCGTTGCGCTTCAGTACACCGCACCGCTTATCATTCTGCTCTACTGTACACTCATGTTCAAGACTCTTGGCGAAGTGGACCTGTTGACACCGTTCCAAATTCAGATGCCGTCGTTGAAGGCTGCTCCGAGCAATCTGAAGATGACCGCCGAGCCTTCCAAGATTGTGGAGACCATCTCCGAGACTGCGACCCAGTTCCAGGTGGCGCTGACTGCACTGCGGGCGGTGTTCACCCCGCTCTTCTTCCGAGGTGTCCTCGCCTTCTTCTCCTGGTGGGTTTGTGTTGCCTGGTTTACGACAACTGCTTTCGGAATGCTTTACTACCAGTACTTCTCGGTTGCGTAAAGCTGATCTTGTGTGGTTAAGTTAAACCAATTAGGCTATGTTAAGAGGTATATGTGTGTGTATTTAAGAGGAAAAAGACATTACAATCAGTGGGTATGAAGAAGTGGACTAATTATTTTATATTTGAGTCGATCTCGTTATGGAAACTCAGGGTTGAAAGATCTCTGCGTTTTCATTGATTTTTAGAGTTTTCTTCCAACCCCCTTCCCCCCGGCCTTCCGCCAAATAAACCTCTCATCGGCTGAGCGCTGCTAAATTTACCGGAATTCACATTTCTACTCTCTTCCCCCTTCCCCCTCCACCCCGTTTTTTTGTGTGTGTCAGATACTTTTGTCGCTGGAAACTCATGTGAGAGCTTACCTGATAAAATCATGAGCAAATTTACTGGCAATTAATTTCTGAATGGCTTTCGTAAGTTGGAAGCTCTTTTTCTTAAGAATTCTGCTGGTTCCATTTTTTTTTTTACAAGGGCATGCGGGTATATGGATTGGGATGACTAGTTTTGATTTTTAAGTTATTGTTTTGACGCGACCAGGGTTCGAATCCCACGGTCTACCAAAATGGGAGACAGATGCTCAACTTATTCGGCCATCCGTCTGGTGTATTCAGTAACATTAAAGCTGCCTAGTCTAATGAAAGCGCTAACATTTTGAAACCAAATCACTAGATTTCATCTTACATCTCCAACTTAGTTACGAGTGCATTTATTAAACATTTGTTGCTGTATAGAAGGGAATGCAAATTCAACTTAATAGAACCTGTTACTGCGTAAGCCTATAGTATTCAATATTTTGGTGGGGTCGTTAAACAAACCATTTATAAGTAAAGTTACTTCAGAGGCGGATTATAATAATAAACCTATTTATCTAAAAAAGATATCACAGAAACTCAAAACCATGGGACTATGCAATTTAAGATTCTTCTGTTGTTATTTTTCATGTTACCATTGAGTATTGGAACCAGTTTGTCGTTTTTATAACAAAATATGGTTCAGATAATGTCAGATTGCAATAAGGGTGGTCTAATAATCGTTGAACTGCAGAGTACCATAGGATCCTAGATCAGCTAGTGGTAGTCTTTGCCAAATTACCAATCAGACACTGCAAAAGGTTATGTTTTATAGACATGCGTAAGTCAGTTTTTGTGTGGTTAAGTTTGTGACGGTTTTAATTGTGTTTTTGTTTAAATTAAACCCAAATGTATGGTTTCATTCAGAGACATTAGCGTGTTTTAGCGAACCCTCCACCCCGATCCCTCCTTTTATAATAGCTAGGAACGAATGCTTTGTGAATAAAGTTGTTGAATTTAATGTTAACAGGAGTGTGTGTTATTTGTAATCAGAGATGAAAGACCTCCACGGTTTCGCGGATTTCTTAGATCCACCGATTAACGTTAAACAAAATTCCAAAAGATGGGATGTATATGACAACAGTTGCGTGGTTCGAATCCGGTTCTTATGTGACCTTAAATGTAGTTAGATCATAAAACCTAAGCAAGAAACTGTTAGTTATGGGCGATAATGCAATCACAGCAAGGCTAGTTGAGACCTGACTTCCGGTATTTTTCCGCAATTCCCTGACAATGCTAAACCTATGGGAGAATATCAGCATTTCTGCTTTTTTTCCCAGAGACCACTTTCATTCCTGTTAATGCAGTGTTTCCCAGTATGGCTTGTTGCAATTATGCCAAAGATGTTAATTAATTATATGTGGTCACATGATACTGATACTGACCAGTCCTTGTTCTATCCTAGTAATGCTCAGGGTTAGGCTAGGTAGTGACTTGTGCGTCATTGGTTTGACTCGGTTGGGTTTTCAAACTTCTGACCTTCGACGCAGGAAGCAGGGATGAAAGTGATCTCTGGCTAAAATCGTGGAAATCAGGCCGTCAACAGCAAATTCCTGCGATAACGCGGATCTTCTCCCATAGACTTGGCACTGTCAGGGATTCGTGGAAAAATACCGGAAGTCAGTTTTCAACTAACCTTGTTGTGACTGTATTATCGCCCATACCGGACTCGCTCTTGTTTGGGTTTGATGTTCTAGCAACATCTAAGGTCATTTAAAAATGGGATTCAAACTCCAAGTGTTGTCAAATACATATAATTTTTTTTAATGTTTAAAGTTGATCGGTAAATATAAATAATCGCGGAAATCCGCGAAATCGCCGAGATCTTTCATCCATGAGGAAGCCTGTGCTCTTACCGATTCGGCAACATCTGGTTCATGCCAATGCTTTGAATAAACTCGTGTCGGGGCACGAGAAACAATTACTTCCATTTAATCAAAGGTTGGTTGGTTGTGAAAGCAGTGTTTACATCCTTGCAATAAGGTCATATCAGGACAGGTACCTACTTGTGATAGTGCACACTCATGTTGACTTTATAGTGCTGACCCACTGGGAAATCAGGCCATTGGTACCATGACCCATTATCCCACTCAGGTCACATTATCCTGACACTGAGCTAACCCTATCTATTAATACTGAGCACTAGGCTAGGAAGCGACAAGTATCAATTTTATGTCATTGTTTGACTCGACCGGGAACCGAACTCCCTATACCAATTTGGCTACCGTACCATGCCCGGCACCAAAGCAAAAACAATTTTAGCCTTAGTATTTAAAAGAACAAACCGATTTTTTTTTGTAATTGAAGGGTTTGTGCAAGCAGTGTTTACATCCTTGCAATAAGGTCATATCAGGACAGGTACCTACTTGTGATAGTGCACTCATGTTGACTTTATAGTGCTGACCCACTGGGAAATCAGGCTGTTGGTACCATGACCCATTATCCCACTCAGGTCACATTATCCTGACACTGAGCTAACCCTATCCTATTAATACTGAGCACTAGGCTAGGAAGCGACAAGTATCAATTTTATGTCATTGGTTTGACTCCACCGGGAACCGAACTCCGTATACCAATTCAGCTACCCTACCATGCCCGCCACCAAAGCAAAGGAAAAACAATTTTAGCTTAAGGATTTTAGGAATTTTTTTGTAATTGAAGGGGGGGGGTAGATCTTGATGATCAAAGAGGAGCTCAGAATTCACACCCAAAAGATTAAAGTCAACCAGATTATGTATCCACTTATTTTAATTTCAACAATTTAACATGATGGCACATCATCTGAACATAGAACTCTCAAGCAATGATTTACTATGCATATATCCCCAAGGTACCCATGCCTATGTACAGATGGCCATGATTTACACAAATATAACCAATCATTCAAATCATTCGCTATTCGCAATCCCCAGTGATTATCCATCACTTTGGCGCATGCGCACATTGTAAAGACTCGGGTTGAATAAACAAATACGCTTCTCAACGCTCGGGGCGGGAAAAAAATGGCTTAATTTAACAAAAATTTTTTTTTTTAAATAACCGATATAAGTACAGCAAAATAGGATTTCAAGTATTTTATGATTATATAAGCTGACAATCTGGGTTATTAAAAAAAAAAAGCATTAAAACAACACGAAGGACTTGTACTGGTAGCTGTTACCCTATAGGTACCAGCACAGATGTGATGACATCGCTCCTAGCAAACCCAAGCCAAGAGGTGGATTACTGGGGTCGGGTGAGCACACGTATTTCTCGACCCCCACTCGCGGTGTTCTATTTGAAATTCTGACGACTTGGGTCACCCGGGTCGCTTTAATCGGTTACGGCCTAAGTGATTTGGCAGCCTGGTCAGCTTACTTCATGCCCCCCTCTCCACCACTAGAGGGTTCTATTGAAACTGACCTGATACATCACTTCTAAGATACAAAAGTTGGGTGTCCACACAACCAACGAAGTCAGCCCGCTGATCATACAAGGGTGGCAGTGAAGCACACCAAGTCTACACATACATACAAGAAGTGGTATTTTATTTCAAGCTGAATAGTCCGATGGAGCATCAAATTTTCAAAACCAAAACAAATATCTAGATTTGATTCTACATGTCAAACTTAGATGCTGATGCACTTATTAGGCATGTCTTGCCACATAGAAGGGAACACCGAGTCAATTTAATAGAACCGGTTACTACAGAAGTCCATGGTGTGAGTTTTGGTGTGCTTTCCAAAATTAATTTGACATGTTTGCACTTCAAATACCTCAAAATTTAGAAAATAAAAATTTAATCCGAGCTAGAGTAAGGTAGATAACAATTAATTTAATATATTTATCTCAGAAAAATGTCGGAAATTCAAAGTCATCAGGTTTCAGACTAATTTAGATCAGTGGGGATAGTTTAATGGCATTCAAGGATTTTCAAGACTAATCACCCAAAATAGATTAAATTCAAGGGTTTCCAGGCCCCGTACGGACCCTGTGGTGCACTCATTAAGAATTCTGTGCTGCATAGATGGAACAATAGGGGTCATCCAGTTTTCAACATTTTCACGGTCATACAAAATATGCAATGGGGTTGGGCTGGGGGTATCAGTCAAGTATGACTTCTATCATTTAATGAGCTATTGATATTTAAAACATTCACATTCTTGTCTTTATGTTCTGTAGTAATATGTTGATGCGTACTAGTTTGGAGGGGGGGGGGGGGGGGGGGGGGGGGAGGTCTGTTAAAGTTAGTCTGCTTTGTAGGACTGCAAATGTTGAAAACTTTGGATGGCCCGAGAAGGGAATTTAATATAACTTGTCATAGCATGCCGCGGTCCCCGCATTTCGACATGCATGCCAAAATTAATTTAGTATGTTTTCACTTCAAATATCTCCAACGTTAACCATTCCTTACAAACAGAGAAAGAATGCATGTAGTAGATAGCTACACAACAACTGAAAATGACAAAACAAGGGGAACCACGAGACTATTAGTCTAGCAGTGAAAACAAGTCATTAGACTGTTATGGGCAGCATATATACACCATCATCAAAAAACTTTTAAAATAAGTTACTTCACTTCAACGTCAAGTAGAGAATAATGATCAACCTAATATATTTATCTAAAATAAATATATCAGAAACCCAAGACCATCGGTCTACGTAACTTTAAGCATTCGCGCATTGTAGCTGTCTACCAGGAAATGAAAGTCCCCGACATAAGGAGAAAAAGTAAATAAATACGATTTTCAATTATCATGATTCTCTGCAATGCTAAGCCTAGGACAGACCTGTCTGGTTTTTCACAGAAATCCAACTCACATTAAAAAAAATTAAAAACACCCAATATTAAACATTGAAATATACGGAAATCTGTCATCCTTGGTTTGCCCTTGTTGAAATAAAGGCGAGATATTCTTCTGTTTATTTATTTCACATTATCCGAATGTCCTAACCATTGTTACCTCGAGAGAGAAAAAAAGGAAAGAAAAAATTAACACCCCTGACAAATGTACTGACATTTTCAACCAAATCAATTTGAACTTTTCAACAAATAATCAACAAAAAGCTAATCACTAAAATTATGACATAATGTGATGCAAATAAGCAAAATATAATGAAAAATTTGACATACTGTTTCAAATAGTATGTTCCTATATAAATAATAACCCCACTTTGTCACCGCCCCATTTTTTAAACAAACAAAAAAACCCATCACTGCCTGTTAAGATGAACACCCGATGGTTGGTTAAATAGATCTCAAGCCGGAGACATCTGTTCAGCATAATAATACCCACCCGACAAACCCAACTACTGCCTGCTAACATTGGCATCCTGTAGCTGATTGATCCTCAGACCAGGTTCGCATATTCAACGACCCCCCCCCCCCGCTTTTTATTACCGACAAACCAAACTAATATTGGCATCCTGTAGCTGATTGAACCTCAGACCAAGTTCGCCTATTCAACGACCCCCCCCCCTGCTTTTTATTACCGACAAACCGAACTAACGTTGGCATCCTGTAGCTGATTGAACCTCAGACCAGGTTCGCCTATTCAATGCCCCCCCCCCCCCTTTTTATTACCGACAAACCAAACTAACGTTGGCATCCTGTAGCTGATTGAACCTCAGACCAAGTTCGCCTATTCAACGACCCCCCTCGTTTTTATTCCCAACAAACCAAACTGATGTTGGCATCATGTAGATGATTGAACCTCAGACCGGTGTAGCAGGAAATCGCAAAACCCTGGAGATCGCACACCACGGGGTTTTCAATTTCCTAGGAAATCGCAAACCCCCATGCTTTGTAGCATTTTGTAATATTCAACTAATACACTAGTAAATAATGGTTTAAATAATGGATAAATAAGAATTTGGGATACTGGTTCTATTTACTGTATGCAGTGACTGAAGTTGGAATTAAAAAGGCCATTTTGCTAACATTGTTTACATTGCCGATCCTGAAACTGAGTGATAATACCAGGATATTTCCGCACCTCTTTATCTGACCTTTATAATGGCCACAGTGGCGACATCTGTGAATAAAGGTCGTTTTCAGCGCATGTGCAGTCGGAATTACAAACTGGACTATAGCAAAGATGATTTCATTAGGATAAAGACTGCCAAATATGGGGGAGTTTGCGATGTCCAGGGGGATATGTCATTTCCTAGGAAATCACAAGTGGGGGTTTGCGATTTACAGCTACACCGGGTCCCCCTGTTCAACACCTCCCCTTTTATTACTGACAGACCCAACAAGTACCCGCTAATGTTAGCACCCCGTGACTGGTTGGACCTCAGCAAGTCGCTTGTTTAGCAGCAAGTCGCTAATGTACTTGGTCCTCTTGACCTGGACGTGGTCCAAGAAGTGCTTGATCCGCTGGCGGCGTGCGTGCTGGTAGCGCTGCAGGCGCTCTTGTATGCTGGTATAGCCGGTAACCAGTTCTCCGCGCTCTGCAGCCATCTCTGCCATCACACACTCATAGTCAGACTCCTGCTCTCGCTTCTCCTCTTCAGCAGCAGTTTCAGTTTTGGCCTCCTGCAATTCAAACATTAAAAAAGAAAAAAGAAAATTTAAGTGGTCCAGAATTGTTGTTATATATTTTTTAATTTGACACATTAGGTTGACAATTATAACCTTCAGTTGAATATATAAAAAAACATTCTTATTCAACAAAATTTTAAATATGATACATCATAGTTCATCAAGAGTTTGAATATTAGCCGAGTCAAATCAATGACTTATAAAATTGATACTTGTTGTTAACTAGCCTGGTGCTCAGCATTATTATGGAAGGACAAGGACTGGCTAGCACAGTGTCCGGATACTGTGAATGTGAGATATTGAGTCATGATGCCGGCAGCCTGGTCTCCCAGTGGGCCAGCACTATAAAGTCACCATGAGTGCACACTGGCAGATGGGTACCTGTCCATATAACATTTGATTTGATTTGGTTGGTTGTTGGAGTTTTACATCCTAGCAACATCTAAGGTCATATCGGGACCGTATTGACCAATTTCATATGACGTCAGCACATGTATTTAGGTCAGTGCGCGCGCTGCTTGGCTGCAGGACAACATCCGGTCACACTGCAAACTCAATGGCTATGGGCAATCTTCATACAGAAAAAGTTAAATATCTCTAAAACCACAGCACCTAGAAACAAACTGATTGGAACACACATAGAAAACATGTTTACCAAAAAGATTATATTAAATTGATACGGTTAGGGTTCTGGATTTCTATCAATTTTGAATAAAATCGACGTTTTGCACTGTGCATACCGGCAAACTCAATGCATTGTCAATGGCAGTGAGCAATCTTCATACAGAAAAAGTTAAATATCTCTAAAACCACAACACCTAGAAACAAACTGATTGGAATACACATAGAAAACATGTTTACCAAAAAGATTATATTAAATTGATACGGTTAGGGTTCTGGATTTCTATTAATTTTGAATAAAACTGAGCTTTTGCACTGAGCGTACTGGCAAACTCAGTGGCAGTGTCCATTCGTTCTGCAGCCAAACTGCGCACGCATACACGATGTTTACAAACATTGAAAGGGGTCTATATGACTTGATGTTGCTAGGACATAAAACAACATCCATAAGATTGTGATAAACTAATAGCAGAGGGTATGCCTGCGATTAGAAATCGCATCCCGGGTAAAAAGACCGACCATGACCACAGGTAGATATCGGATAAAATGGGTTATTGAATGATGGTTGTTGGAGCTTTATGCCCTGGCAACATCTGAGGTCATATCAGGATGGGTTATCGAATGAATGCGCAGACCACCTCTTGTGGCAGTGGCAGTGTCCGTCTGAGCGACTCACCATAACCGCCGAGGAGTTCTGCTGGTAGTGCAGGATGCCACCGAACAGATGCCAGATGCTGAATTCCGGCCACAACACCCGCATGAACGAAAGCACGGAGAAGCAACTCTGTCCAAACAAAATGGAGACTCGTGAACTGATATTGTGTAATTTAAACATAGCGTAGGCCAATAATTGATATTGTGTAATTTAAACATAGGTGAAAGTATACTAAATTTCAAACAAACTTCAAGCACTTTAATATGTGCCGAGCGTATATATATTTGTGATTATTTCTGAATACGAAACTTGGCTTGTGCTACTCTGCGGCGGAGCATCATTAAGGCGTTAGGCCAATCGCTGTCATGCACCCTGCTTGCTGCGTCCCGAAGCTCGACGAGCGATTTCCGTTTCCGTTTGCTGGATTTTGATTTCTCGATTATTCAACAGGAGTTTACAAATGGCGGCGCCCATAGGGGGCTATTTCCGTTTCCGTTTGCTGGATTTTGGTGATTTCATTTCCCACCTCTATGGGTAGGAGTATTGTTTATGTGTATATATCTACATGCGTTAGTCTTAAGCCTCCCCAGAGGGTGGATCGGTATTAACTTTACTGTCAGACCAGACAGGGTGACTGAATGAGTTGAGTGCCTACCTTCCTATTTCATAGATCATGGGATTCGAACCCTCATCTTCAAACCCTGGTTGAGTCAAACTAATGACTTAAAAATTAAGACCTGGGACTACCTAGCCTGGCGATCGACATTACTAGAATAGGGGAAGGAGTAGTGGAATGGGGGAAGACGAATTGTTTGTGATTGAAAATTCCGCTGGTAAATCAATTATGTAGGCCTACCCAAAAAAACCTGAATGAGTATTAATAAACAAAAACGAGTGACCAAAACCAACAGAACGACGAGTCATTGCTTCAGAGCAAATACTGTTATTTATGAAGGACTTAAAAATAGGGAAAAAGTGTTAAACTTGAAAAAAAAGTGAGTGAGTGAATCCAGACAGTCCGAGTGTCACTATGACTGAACAGCGTGGCTAAGCGCGTGAGTGAAAACGAACGAATGTTAATAAAACAAAAAAACAAGCAACTTAAAAGTAACAGAGCGACTCTTCATTGCTTCGGATCTGATATTCTTACTCATTATAGTGACTTAATAGTGGTGGTGAGTGATCATGGAGAGAAAAAAAAGGGAACTCAACGACGATCTGAGTGATAATACAGTCATAACAAGGATACTAGAACGCTCTCCAAGCATAGTCTGTATTGACTGATCTGTAGAATGTTGTTTGGATAGGGCTGGGAGAGTAGTGTAGGAATTTGACTTCCGGCATTTTTCCGGGATTCCCTGACATTGCTAAGACTATGGGAGAATGTCCACACTATCACGGAAATTCAAGTCTAATCATTATAGCAGCTGGCCACCAACCTAAGTGGTCGTCGACACAACACCGGCCATCACAAGCCTGAGGCACAGTTAGTGGATATATAATTCTGTGTTAATATTAGGTATAGTAGATAAAAACCATAATATTAGATTGCTTGTTTCTTTGGGTTTTAGGTCCGAAATGTTAGTAACAACCAAAATAGCAGATTTTCAAAAAATTCTGGAAATCTGCGAAATCGCAGAGAACTTTCATCCCTGTATAACAATGCCATTGTAGAAATATACAACGCTCATTGTTGATCTGTTAATGCATCATTTTTGTGACAGAATTAGGTTCAAATATGTCGTGAAAGTGAGATCTTAGGCAATAACCATGATGCAAATTAGTTCTAAGGAACAAGAGAAGAGTCAGGTTTATTTCCGGTGAGCCAGGATGCGCGCTCATGGGAGTTCAAATGCGCTGGGACGAGTTCAAACGCGTTGGTTACGCTACTCGTTGGCACGCTGTTTATGCTTACGACTCTGCGACTGCTAGACTGGACTGCTTTTGATACCTCTTATTAAAACGTTGCATAGTCTGATAAAAGCATCAAATTTTCAGACCCAAAACACTGTGTCTAGATTTAAACCTACATATCCAACTTAGATACTGGTGCAGTTATTACGTATTAGTTGCTACATACTTTACTTCAGGATTTAATTTGTAGTTGATTGTTTCGCTAATGTTGCAGTCACACTACGACGACAAGCAGCGGCGACAGCCCTGCGACAGCGACTTCCGGTCTGTCGTCGATTGTCACGCAGCTGTCGCCACGGCACCTCCGCGACACCTCCAGTTTCTCCACTGTTTCTCGACTGTCGCCGAGTTGTCGCGGGGATTTTGGACATGTTGAAAAACTTCGACGACAGCCGAGGTTGCGGCACTGTCGCGGCACTGTCGCTACGGTGTCGTCTTGTCGTTAAGCTGTAGTCGCTTCTGTGAGTGAGAATGTGAGTGTGAGTGTGATAGTGAGTGTGATAGTGATTGTGATAGTGAGTGTGAGTGTGATAGTGAGTGTGAGTGTGATAGTGAGTGTGAGTGTGATAGTGAGTGTGAGTGTGAGTGTTAGGAAGCAGTTTCCATGAGAAATATGAAGAATGGGACGGTGCAAACATGTAGGTTTATGCGGCGGACCTGTTAGGAAGCAGTCTCCATATGATATATGAAGAAATGGGACGGTACAAACATGTGTGCTAGACTATGCGGCGGACCTGTTAGGAAGCAGTCTTCATCAGAAATATGAAGAATGGGACGGTGCAAACATGGCTCAGTTTAGCAGAGAGTGTGATAGTGAGTGTGATAGTGAGTGTGAGTGTGATAGTGAGTGTGAGTGTTAGGAAGCAGTTTCCATGAGAAATATGAAGAATGGGACGGTGCAAACATGTAGGTTTATGCGGCGGACCTGTTAGGAAGCAGTCTCCATATGATATATGAAGAAATGGGACGGTACAAACATGTGTGTTAGACTATGCGGCGGACCTGTTAGGAAGCAGTCTTCATCAGAAATATGAAGAATGGGACGGTGCAAACATGGCTCAGTTTAGCAGAGAGTGTGAGTGTGATAGTGAGTGTGATAGTGATAGTGAGTGTGATAGTGAGTGTGATAGTGAGTGTGAGTGTGATAGTGAGTGTGAGTGTGAGTGTGATAGTGAGTGTGAGTGTGATAGTGAGTATGAGTGTTAGGAAGCAGTTTCCATGAGAAATATGAAGAATGGGACGGTGCAAACATGTAGGTTTATGCGGCGGACCTGTTAGGAAGCAGTCTTCATGTTTGCACCGTCCCATTCTTCATATTTTTCATGGAAACTGGACAGACACACACACACACAGACACTGTCGTCCCGTCTGTGGTCCCGATGTCGTCGGGCTGTCGTCCGATTGTCGTCCAACTTGGCCCGAATTTGCATATGTCGTCGGGTTTTCACTAAATCCAAGTTGCTGGGCTGTCGTCACCCCCTTGTCGTCGTAGTGTGACTGCTACATAAAGCACAACCGCCATTTGGTGGCAATACTTGCATATTACGTAAGCACAAGTTCCTTTTGATTATTAGGTAACCACAGAGTAGTTGATTGTTTTGTTACACCACAACCGCCATTCGGTGGCAATGCTTGTGCATTATGTAAACACAAGTTCCATTTGAATAAACGGATGAAAGTGGTCTACAGCAAAAAACGCAGAAATCAAGTCAAAATTATTTCACTGTCGGAGAATTTTCACGAAAACGCGATTTCCACAGCACTATCAGGAAATCGCTGAAAAATGCCGGAAGTCAGGTTTAAACTATCCTTGTTGTGCCTATATTAACACCTAACTCGTTCTTGTTTGGGCTTTAAGTTCTAGAAACATCTATGGTCATATAAGAACATGATTCAAACTACCCAATTATTGTCATATACATCCTGATTATTTAGCATTTTGTTTAATGTTAATCGGTAAATATAAAAAATCGTCGAAATCCGCAAAATGGCGGAGATCTTTCGTCCCTGATTAATACGTAACCACAGACGCTCACCTGCCACAGAAGGAAGTCGCTCAGTCGCACCTCGCCCGACGTGCGCACGAGCAGGTCAGGGTCACGTGACCGGCTCGTGTAAAGACACTTCTCCAGCACATGCTCGCTGATGTCACTGAAACAATTGAAACACAACTTTACATATGTGAAGGCACAGTCTAAGTGATGAGTGGATGTTATTATTTCCAGGGTTTGAACATATGTGAAGATATGGAATTCAAGGCCATTTAAAGGCTGTTTTTGATAAGAATTCAAGACTATTTTAATCTGAATTTCAGGGGAAAAAACAATGGCGAATTCAGACTAATTTAGTGAGGGTGGTTTAATGGAATTCAAGGCGTTTCAAGACTAATTACCCCAAACAGGATAAATTCAAGGCTTTTCAAGGCCTTGAAATGGGGCAGTTGAAGTTCAAGACTTTTCAAGACACAGTGGTCGACTCAGTAGAAGTACGGGCTAGCTTCTTGTGCAACCATGGATATCAAACTAAATGACTTACAAAATGCATACTTGTCGCTACCTAGCCTGGCGCTTGTCATTACTAGGTTAGGGCAAGGACCGGTTAGTTCAGTATCAGGATAATGTGACTGAGTGGGATATCCGGTTATGGTACCAGTGGCTGAGTATCCCAGCTGGGCAGCACTATAAAGTCAGCATTCGTGTCAGTACCCACCGTGACCTTAGATTTTGTTAGGAAATACAAATTAGTAAAAATGTGTTATCACTATCTCGCGCTCAGCGTTACTAGGATAGGGTAAGGAACAATGGAACGAGGAAGACCAATTGTCCACGATTGAAAATGCCCCACCTTAATCAACGAATGTCATCATCATCATACTGTCGGTCATGATGCGACAAAGACTGCTTTCATTACTTGACTGCCGCTCTCCTTTGTGTGGTTGTACATTTCATGAAAGCTGCCTGCAAAAGTTTTGAAGTGCTGCTGGCTTTTGCAAGTTACCAGCGGCACTCTCTCGGGGAGCAAATAGAGGTTTCACACCGGCAAGAACATGTCAAGACAGGCGCAAAACTATTTGTCCCTGCAGTGGCTGGTCGGAAGATGTTGGGAGTTCCATACATCAACCGCCCTTAATGATGCCACAGTGACATGGTTTTCTGTTCAGGGTTTGCTCCCTTAGCCTTCGGTTCTGTCAAGAACCTGTACCACAAGGCAGTGGTTTACAACTCTGCAGGGCAGGGGCGTCAAACTCCCTGAGGTATTGATATACCTGCATACCATACGAATGTAAGAACGACTAAATCCACCAAATTTGTAACAGCAACATTATCTCTGAAAAAATACTGTTTGTTTGTTGTTTTGTCATAGCAACATCAAAGGTCATATCAGGACGGGTACCGACTTGTGACAGTGTGCACTCATGGTAACTTTATAGTGCTGCCCCACTGGGAGATTAAGCTGCCGGCACCATTACCCGATATCCCACACAGTCACATCATCCTGATATATTGTGCTAACCAGTCCTTGTCTTATCCTATTAATGCCGAATGTCAAGCTAGGTCGCAACAAGTATCAATTTTATAAGTAATTGGTTTGACTCGGCTGGGATTCGAACTGCAGACCTTCCACACAGGAAGCATGCACTACGTCCGATACAAAAGATACTGGAGTAATCTGCGGTGTTTACCTCTCCCTTATGAGGCCCTGCTGAACCCCCTCAGCAGTTTCACGCATGGCTGTACACATCTCATCCCGCGATGTGTAGGAGAAGCACACGTTGAGGGTCACCCTGGTAACGAAATGGTAAAGACGCAGTCAGCATAGCTGCCAACATTTGAAAATGGGAAAATGTTATGTTTTTCACGCAACTTGTGGCATATTGTCTGAATCGTGACATATTGCGCACAAAACACATGCTGCATTCGAAATAAGAGCTTGTCCACTTGTCCGAGCCAACTGAGAGCAGCACGGACAAGCAGAATATGGCTTGAGCTTTTCCGTTGGACTAGTGAAAATTTACATTATTTATGACTTTTGTTATTTATGAGATTAGACCAGACAGGATGGCTGAATGAGTTAGAGCATCCGTCTCCCATGTTGGTAGATCGTGGGTTCAAACCCTGGTCGAGTCAAACCAATGATTTAAAAATTAATACTTGTCGCTTCCTAGCCTGGTGTTCGGCATTATTAGGACAGGACAAGGACTGGCTCAGTGTCAGGATAATGCTACTGAGTGTGATATCAGGTCATGGTGCTGGTGGCCTGGTCTTCCAGTGAGGCAGCACTATAAAGTCGCCATGAGTGTGCACTGTCACAAGTCTGTACCAGTCCTGATATGACCTTAGATGTTGCTAGGACGTAAAACAACAAGAAACAAACATTCATGAGATTGCTCCAATAAAAAAATCGAACCCACATCTCTTACATTCTAGGCCAGTGTGTTAACCATTACACCACCTAGGCTCCCTGATGTCACCACCCTATCCGCGCCCACCTGGCTATGTGGCTCCTGGCCTGAGAGATCAGTGCAGGCTACTACAATATTATATATATATATATATATATATATACTAAAAATATATATCCACACAGTAAATATGCATATCCATACCTACATTACAGACTTTACCATTTCTGCGAATGCTTACTAAACTTTTTTAAATGAGCCCGAGATCGTGGCGCCACCTAGCGGGTTCCATCAGAACCAACGGCAAATTTCCGCTAAACCCACCCATACGATTAGCATTGTCAGGGAATCGCAGGGAAAATGCCGGAAGTCAGGTCTTAACTGTTGTTGTGAGGGATCACCAATACCTAACCCTTTCTTGTTTGTGTTTTATTAGTTACTCCGTAGTCCCGTTTCTTAGACAGAGGTGAATCTTTTATCTAGGGTTTATGTTCTAGCAACATCTATGGTCATATAAGAGAATCGCAGCAATCTGGGAAAACGCAGAGATCTTTCATCCCTGATCAACTGTAACTATTTCCAGTATTTCTCGTGAATGAATAATTCAGACATAAACTGAGCACACTCACCGTGTGTGTTGCTTTGAGATGTTGACTGCGTCTGCGATGATTTCCTGGAGATCATGTGGTAATAAAGTAATGTTGCCAAGTACCCGGATGGAGATGCCATGCTTCTCGATAAGATCTCTGAAACGCACAAGATAAAAAGAGTTATCATGAATTTATATACAGTAAAACTTCTCTAACCGACCACCTCCACATATCGACCACTCCCCTATATCGATCGCTTCATTTGGGTCCCAAACGATCGCCCATATAGTATCATTGTAACAATAAAAAAAACTCCATAAACCGATCACTCCTTAAATGTACCATTTAAAGTTGGTCCCATGGCCGGTCGATTTAGATAGGTTTTACTGTGTATATATATATATATGTCGTGGGGGTGATGAAAATGGGAAATACTGCGCCTAGAGCGGGACTCGAACCCACATCTCTTTGCATTCCGGGCCAGTGTGCTAACCATTACACCACCTAGGCTCCCTGATATCAATACACTCCCCACGCCTACCTGTCTATGTGGTTACTTGCCTGAGAGGTCAGTGCAGACCACTACACTCGTCCCCCTGGAATTGTAAGTCTTGTAATGCTTACAATTACATACATACAGGCAATGCACTAACACATACATACACAGGGTAGGTTCAACAACCATACAGCGCAAAGCTTGTACAGGATCCTGATCACGGCAACCAGTGTCGTGGGGGTGATGAAAATGGGAAATACTGCGCCTAGAGCGGGACTCGAACCCACATCTCTTTGCATTCCGGGCCAGTGTGCTAACCATTACACCACCTAGGCTCCCTGATATCAATACACTCCCCACGCCTACCTGTCTATGTGGTTACTTGCCTGAGAGGTCAGTGCAGACCACTACATATATATATATATATATATATATATATATATATATATAATATTATATATATATATATATATTTTTATATATATATATATATATATGTGCTCTATAATCTATTATGGGAATATAAACAAGGACACTACCACCGAGCAGTTCTCTCCCTCTATTTACTCTACACCTGATTTCATGTGACTTAGCTACTACCCACTCCTATTCATTGAGTTAGTACTACCCAACCTGCTATGCCTAGCTTAGTTCCTTCATCCACCACTGCACTGCCACCTGTGAGTGGCTCATGACTGCATGATACCAGCTGCGCCTGGTCACTACCACTACCGCTCCCTCTCAGCAGGACGGATTTTTAAGAGAAAAAGTAAGTGGTTGCTTAAACACTTCACTGAGGAGAAGAAGGAGGTAAAAAAAACTATCGGTATCGGAGCTATATGAGGCGTCTGGCCGTTGGTTCGCGGATCTGGACGGTGTAACGGTTACAGATGCCAAGGCCCTATTCGGGCACCTCTCCTTCATAGCATCAAAGGCTAAGCATGAGATCTTTAAGGACACAGCACACATCCGTTATGACACGGCGGTCAGGAAGGTGGCCGAGAGCGAAGGATTCGCCGCCTTTACAGGAGGAAACACTGTGCCAGCTTACTCCATTATGGCCATGAGTCGATGAAGCCCAAGGCCAAGAGCCTGATAGGTACATCAACAAAAACTGGGCGTGTTTTTGAGCGTGAAGGCAAAAGGGCATGCTTCAGGTGGAATAGAGAAGGGGGGTGCAATGCCGGGGAGGAGAAATGCGGTTTTGGCCACTGGTGTAGTCGGTGCGGGAGCAGGAGCCATGCCAGGATTAAGTGTACCAAGGACTGACTGGACACAGGGCAGGGCCACACCGGTCAGCCCGCACTGCCTATGGCCCGGGAGAGGTGCGGGGACGAGGCGAGGGGCAGGGACGCTACCGCTGACCTACATCCTACGCCTGTGGCGGGAACGCGCGCCACGGAGGGTCATGGCCCGCAGGGCTGTGCTGCCCGTGGGAAGGGCGGGGTCGCCACGAGGCACGCTACCACTGACCTGCATCCACCAGTTTTGGTGCGAGCGCGCACCACGGATGGGCGTGGGCCGGAGGCCTGCGCCGACCGAGGAGGAGGCGGCGTCGCTGGTGGCGAGAGCGGCCACCCGGCCGCCTACGGCGAGGACCGAAAGGATAACACTGAGGTACACAAGAAAATACCAGAGGTACCAGATGTCCATGCAAAAATGAAAAAAAGTGTACACGGGAAAATGCCAGAGGTACCAGATGTGCACGCAAAAATGCAGAATACTGTACACATCGCCGGTGGCGGTGGGACCCGGCCGGTGGCCGACAGCGCGAACCCAGGTGTAAGCACCGACTCGTGTGTAAACAATAACACGTGTGATGGCAGGGCCGGCGTGGGCGGGCTGCCGGGACCAGCCGCCTCCAACGATACCACCCGCACGGCCGGTCATGGCAGAGAGAGCTGCCCGGTTTGGAGGCGGCGACCGGACGGCCTGAGATCAGACTGGCTCCGAGTTGAGGAGGGGGACGGCACAGACGAACGTGTCTTCTCGGTCACAGTGACGGAGCCCGGCGGTGATCATACGATGGCCTTCGGCGTCTGGGACGGCTCCATGGGAGGCATGTGCGGCTGTATACACAGCATTGAGGGGGTGGTCTCCCAGATGAGGCCTTGCAGAGTGTTCGCGGAGCTCTTCCTGCGAGGAGACACCGACCCGGACGCTGAATACATACTAAAAGGGTCTGTTTTGGTTTCATGGTCATAAACCACGATTGCACGGCGGCCTATGACTGCCCACACGGCAGGGGGGGTGACTTGGCCGACAGAGCCGCCATGTCAAAAAAACTCTATGCGGAGATTGAAAGTGGGGCCCTTACAGTGGTCGCAGAACCCCCCACCTGCGTCCACAGGCTTTTCTGCATCCCCAAGGACAGGGGAGGAGTCAGAGGTATAGTGGACTGCAGTCGCCCCGGGGGGGGAGTCGGTGAACAATTACACTGATGGGGTGGCCGTAAAATTCTCATACAATAGCGTGGATGACGTGGCGGCCCTCATGCAGAGGGGTGACAGCCTAGCGACTGTCGACATCCGGGACGCTTAGCGCGTGGTCAGCATCCACCCCCGAAATCGCGAGAGGCAGGGTATATTCTGGGATTTCGGTGACGACCCAGTCTATCTCCGCGACAACAGGCTCTGCATGGGCCTAGCCTCCAGCCCATACGTGTTTAGCAAGCTCTCGGACTTCATAGTCCGCTGCGCAGTCCAGGAAGGAGCTGGTGAGGTCGTTAACTACCTGGATGACTTCTGCGTGGTGACAAGGGACTTTGAGGTGGGGTGCACCGCCCAAGCCAAGCTGATCTCCATCCTGCGGAGGCTGGGGTTGCACATCAGCTTCCGCAAGGTCACTTCCCCGGCCACCCGGACCAGGTTCCTTGGGATCGATATTGATACGGTGGCGCTGGAGATGTCACTGCCCGAGGACAAGCTTGTCACGATGACGGCAGCCCTGGGGGAGCTGGAAGGGAAACGGAATACCACGAGAGGCCGACTGGAGAGCCTGGCTGGTCTGCTGGCCCACTGTGCCAAGGTGGTACAAGGGGGACGGACATTCTGTAGACGCATATACGACACGGTGGGGGGGGGGGGGGGGAAAGCCGCACTTCAAGGTCCGCCTCTCCAGTGGCTTCCACGAGGACAGGAAGTGGTGGTTGGCCTTCGCAAGAAGATTCAATGGGAAGGCCAAGATCATCGGCCACCACACCCCCGATGTCTCCACATATAGTGATGCCTCGGGTGAGGGGTTTGGTACCACCCACGACCGGGACTGGAGGCATTCGACAGAGAGACCGATGACGCTATCAGGCGCCAGGTGGGCCACCATCATGCTCCCCCGGATGATGCCTGCCGGGGAGCCCACCACGTCAATGTACTGGAGATGTAGGCGGCTTTCTGTGCCGGCCAGACCTGGGGCCACCGATGGAAGGATAGCGCGGTGGTGATGATAACGGACGAGACAGTCCGGGCCGCCCTCGCCACTGGCAGGTCTAGGTCGAAGGGGGTGATGTATTTCATCCGGAGGCTATTCTGGATAGCCACAGAGCACAACTTCGACATCCAATCTGTCCATGTGAGGAGCGCCGATAACACCATCTGCGACGCCCTGAGCCGTTGGAACGAAAAGGAGAGCAGGGCCAGGGTGAGGGTGGCGGACCCCGCCCAGCTGCTCTGCTGCAACTACATATTCACGGACCGTTTGTCTTCCTCTACTTCCAGTTGCGGAGCTGCAGAAGGAGAAACTGGCGATGCAATGTCAGTACTACGCTCCTAATTCGAGGACGACGAGAGGAGTCCAGGTGAGACGATACCTGGACTTCGTCGAGGAATTTGGAGGTCACTTTCCTACCACGCCATGCTCGCCATCCCAGACGGCACTCTACGCTGTGTGGCTGGCCCGAACACTCAAATACACGTTGGTATTGAACTACCTGAGTGGCTTGAACTTCTTCTGGAGATCGGAGGGCTCGGAGGCGATTGACTACAAGAGCTTCGAGAGCGGGGTTGCCATCCCAGACAGGCAGCTCCCATACTACCAGACATGCTCAGACGGATCTTCTCCGGCCTGACCTCCTCCAAGGGACATACCGCCTGGAGGGCGGCGGTCCTGTGCAGCTTCAGGGCGCTCCTGCGGAAGTGCCAGGTGACCTACTCAGACTCATCTCTCCTTAGGCGAGACTTTTCCTTCCTCCCCTGGGGGATGATGGTGAGGGTGCGCCGCTCCAAAACCATACAGTTCTCGGAACGTGTGCTGGAGATCCCCGTGGCCCGTTGCCCAGACCTGTCACTATGTGCGGTCCACTGGACCGAGAGGCACTTCGGGGAGGTCCCGGCGGGACCCGATGCCATGGCCTTCCGGATCCCGACACCCGCAGGCTCCTCGACAGCCCTGCTGTACTCGGGCTACCAGGGGATGCTGAAGCATTTCTGTGGTGTGGCTGGCCTGGATCCGGCTGATTACTCCTCTCACTCCCTACGACGGGGGGTTTGTACCATCTTGTCCATGTGCGGCGCCACACAAAGAACTCAGAGTGAGGGGGGACTGGGCGAGCGACACCATCTTTGCTTACCTCCAGACCCCCCTGAGTGTGCGCATCATCAACGATATCAGAGTCTCTGCCTCCCTGTCTGCAGTCCCGGCGGCATATTAAGACTATTAAGACTTCCGGGTTGGGGGGACCTTTGGGTCTCTTGGCATATTATATATTCCCGCCAGAGAATATACACTTTTCTCAACCACTCCTGTCTTTTGTTATTTCTGTTTCCAGGGGACGACTGTTTATGTGCTCTATAATCTATTATGGGAATATAAACAAGGACACTACCACCGAGCAGTTCTCTCCCTCTATTTACTCTACACCTAGATGTCATGTGACTTAGCTACTACCCACTCCTATTCATTGAGTTAGTACTACCCAACCTGCTATGCCTAGCTTAGTTCCTTCATCCACCACTGCACTGCCACCTGTGAGTGGCTCATGACTGCATGATACCAACTGCGCCTGGTCACTACCACTGCCGCTCCCTCTCAGCAGGACGGATTTTTAATTTTAGGTGGGCATATTATATATTCCCGCCAGAGAATATACACTTTTCTCAACCACTCCTGTCTTTTGTTATTTCTGTTTCCAGGGGACGACTGTTTATATATATATATAGATTAGTTAGACGAATCTTACCTGGGTATAGATGATGGATAACTATTGTTTTACTGAGGTAGGAGCCTCGGTTAGACGTGGGCGAGGGAGAAGGAAGCACATCCGGGTCCAGCAATCTTTACCTACTAATTCAGGATAAAAATGATTCAAAAAAACAAAAAAACTATGGTCATGTGACCTAATCTTGGTACAAGTGATTGAATAGACGTGGCAGGGCGTGGTGGGTGGGCCCTCGCCCATGTCTAACCGAGGCTCCTACCTCGGTAAAACAATAGTTATCCATCATCTACACCCAGGTAAGATTCGTCTAACTAATCTATTTTACCTCGGTATACCGCCTCTGGCTAGCCGCAGGCTAGGGAGACCTTTACGTAATATCATTTTTATCCTGATATTCCTGTTAGTTACTATTATTCTATTATCAAGTCTTATTTAAGTATGTTTGTACAATTGCTATGACAAAAAAGCGAAAAAGTGCACTTTGTCTCACCTGTGTCTTTTAGTTGGTGAGTAAGTAGCCTCTGTGCGATAGGTTGAGGCTTCTCTAGTCGCTTGTGATAATGTTTTGCAAACGATCTAGCAGTTTTCCATCTGCATGAGCCAGGATCCATTTCACGGAAATGCCAAGTAATCTGGCCTTAGATACCATTGCACCACGTGTAGAGTGCGATGAATATCTGTTTGTGTTTACTCCTGAAAGTTTTAACACAGTCATGGTCCATCTGGCGAAGGTGTCCCTCGAAATGCCCTTGTGTGGCTTAATAAAGCTCACCAAAAGCTGCCTTGAGTTGCGTATTGTTCGTGTCTTGGATATATATGTCCGTATTGCGGAGACTACACATAATTTGCGATCCTCTGTGAAACTAGTGACACTTATTGTCGACAGGGGATCACCTAAACGATTTGATTTCAACAAAGTTGTTAGATCAAACGTTGCTTCCTTGCTATCGATTTCAAGACCATTGAGCGACAGGGCGACTATTGTTTGGCCCCTGTGTCCTGTAACGAGCAAAGCTACTTTGAAGCCTAATAGCTTAACGTCCAGGACCTTATTCTCTGGCCATTCCTTGAAGAGTTTAAACACAAGAGAAACATCCCAAAACCTATTATATTTGGGTTTGGGAGGGTTCCTCTGATAAATTGATCGCACGATCCAGCAAATAACATGATGTTTTCCCATTGTTTCTCCATTAATCCTAGGTAGGATTATTGAGAGCGCACATCTGGCTGCATTGATAGCGCCATACCCTAAACCTTCGTCTTCCAAAAAACGTAGGAAACGTCCTACCTGGGATATTGTTGGGTTCATAGGCTTAACTTTCTTAAGTAAGCAATAAATACCCCATTTCTTTAAATACGTGGCATACATTTTCACAGTTCCCTTCCTCCAGGCGTGAGAGACCAAACGTTGTTGCGTAATCTTATCCAAGCCAAATTGTTCCAAATATTTATTTTAAAAAGGAATGCTACCAAAGGAGTCGTCGACACATTTCCGTGGCGCGCTAACGGTCCCTGATGTTTCAGGTTTCCTCGGTATCTTGGGAAGCGTAGCATGCTTTTGGCCGTCGCGACTAATCTCGCTAGCCACGGTTGAGTGTCCCATTCGGGGACGATGAGGATGGCGTGTGTTTTCTCCATTACTATCTTTCGGGCGACTTTGCTAATAATGGTAAAAGGGGGGAAAATGTAAAAGAAATGATTTTGCCAAGTTAGCGAGAAGGCATCTATGTGCCAAGCATTTGGTTCTGGGTGCCACAAAACATATTTCTCCAGTTTAAAGTTATTACGTGAAACAAATAAATCTATATCCGGCCAGCCCCATAACTTACAGATTTGTTTGAAAATTGATGGGTTTAGTGACCACTCTAAGTGGTCATGGAAATGGCGACTCATCTTATCGGCAAGGCAATTCTGCGTTCCGGGTATGTGTGTTATTGTTAACCAGACTTGGAACTTTTGCGCCAAATTCCAAATGAGTATTGCCAACTCGTTACACTTAATAGATTTTGTACCTCCCATATTTCTGACATAAGCCATGGCCGTGGTGTTATCCGTAAGGATACAAACATTATTTTTGGGTACTTTAACAAGGCTGGTTAAACCTAAGTAAATGGCTCGTAATTCTAAAACATTAATATGTTCAGAAATTTCCGAATCTAGCCAGCGTCCCCCCGTTGCTACATCATTGCGATGTGCCCCCCAACCTTGGAGTGAGGCGTCAGTCGTAACTGTAGTATTGGGCTCACCCATTCGAATGGGATTGGGGGAGTTATCAAAGTGACTTAGCCACCAAAAAATGTCGGCTAGTCCACTTTCAGAGATAAACATTGTCCTTTCAAAGTTACCCTTGGCGCGGGCCAAAGCTAGATTTTTATCGATTTCCAGGGACTTAATGTGTGCGGCCCCATATAGAATAGCAGGGCTGTATGAAATCATTATACCGATTAAGACTGCGACCTGTCTTATCTTTGGCCTAGAAATGTCTAACAGCTGTATCGCTGTGTCCCGCAGCTTATCTTTCTTTTGTTGTGTAAGTTTTGTTTGTTGTTTGTTTTGTTTGTTGTTGTTTTACGTCCTAGCAACATCTAAGGTCATATCAGGACGGGTACCGACTTGTGACAGTGCGCACTCATGGCGACTTTATAGTGCTGTCCCACTGGGAAACCAGGCCGCCGGCACCATGACCTGGTATCGCACTCAGTCACATTATCCTGACACTGAGCACACCAGTCCTTGCCCTATCCTAATAATGCCGAGCGCCTGGCTAGGAAGCGACAAGTATCAATTTTAAAGTCATTGGTTTGACTCGACCGGGACTCGAACCCACGACCCCACGATCTACCAGCACGGGAGACGGACTCTCTAACTCATTCGGCCATCCCGTCTGGTCTGTTTGTGTAAGTGACATACGTCATAGCCTCGTGTTCAAAAATGAAGTCCTAGACAACTTAAGCTGCTATAGAAGGTAGAAAACACGGATTTCATTCGCATGAATGAAGAAACCCCACGTTTGAGAACAATGGACATGTGTCTTGAACAGTGGGCTGGCGAGCTCACCCGCATTGTTCGAACTATACTCCTATAATGAAAGACATCACAATAAAGGAAACATACAATGACCAAGTTTAGCCATTTGTGAAACAAACGGTTTCAACAACTTAGTAAAAAGGCGTGGTGCACACGCCAAACCATTAGGTACGCAGGTGAATTCAAAAAGCTGGCCATTCCAGACAAACCTTAAATATTTGCGATACACCTCCTGAATAGGGACGGTATAGTAAGCATCTCTTAAATCGACACTCGCTAGCCAACACTCTCGGGTGATCAAATCATGAGCTGTTTCTAAGGAAAACATTTTGAAATGTTGGTATTCAATGATTTCATTTAATTTAGTTAAATCTAAAATCATTCTAATGGACCCATCTTGTTTAGGAGTGGAGAAAATATTTGAAATGAATTCAGCCCCGGGGGGGGGGGGGGGGGGGGGGGGGGGGGGGGGGGGGGGGGGGGGCCGGGGGGGGGGTGGCGGGGGGGGGGGGGGGGGGGGGTGGGGGGGGGGCCCTTTAGCATGTTGTACTCTTTGACAATGCTTTGGCTCAAACCCCAACCTGTTTTAGTTGAAATTTTTTCGTGCAAATTGAAACTTATATGGAAAGTGCTCTTTTCATAAGTACAGGGGAATTCTCTGAAGGAATTGCAATTGCTTTAACAAAACTAAGGAACCTACTGGTTAGTGTTAATTGTTGCCATTGTTCCTAAGTGCAATTAACAATGTTGCCCGCTTGAAAAAGGCTTACGTCAGTTTTGAGTTTCCTCTGTGACCATGTCAGGGCCAGCTCTGAAAAGTGTGTGTGCGTTTCTCTACTGTCTCCCTGGTTGGGGGAATGTAGGGCTGCGCTTGGGGACAAAGTCCCAATTTGTAACCGCGTATTAGGGATTAATGGAATGTTGATGTCGTTCCAGTTTGAGGATTGTCTGTCGCCTCGACCTCTTCCCCTCTGGCTGAATGCGAAGGATGGGCCTCCCCTGCGGAAGCGAAAATATGTGCGGCTGCGGCGGAACCCGAGTGGGTTTTGTGATTTACGGCCCTTGAGTTCCGTGTTCTTAGCACTCTTAGTGTCCACCTCTACCTGCTTGTACAAATAAGCAAGCTGACCCCCAAACATCTTGGACTTGTCCAGAGGTTTGCCTTTGATGGGGGTAGGTCCGGAATAAACGGTGTATTCCTTGCCGTCATGGTCCGTCATATTCTTTGACCGGGCGACCTCTTTGCCCGCGTCGGTAGTGACGGATTTAAAGACATTTTCGAAGCGGCGATGTGTCATGTAGTTGCTCGCTGCAGCGAGCAAGGCAATGCCCCTATCCATTACCCGAGCTAAGGACGAGAACTTATTCTCGGTCTGCATGCGGTTAGCAATGGGGATAATAGAAGTCAAGGAGCCCAAAACTGCCTTATGTATCACAGAAAGGGCAGTTTCATAGCGGCGACGTTCGTCGGACAGATGGATGCCAGCATCCATCTCCTTACACACCGTAGCGGGAATACCTTTGACGCCGGAAATCTGCTCAGTCAATTTATTAATGACCCCAACTTGTTTGAACGTTGTAAAGTGGCCATTGACGGTATTCCTCATCATGGTTGTGGTACGCACCTTTTTTGCCTTTTTCTTGACAATCTTCTTGCCAACCTTAGCACCTATTTTGGCGTACACTCCCGCGCGTTCCGTATCGGAATCTGATTCCATGGAAGAGGAGTCGTTTGACGAGTCCGAGGACGAGTCTTTCTTTTTCTTTTTCTTTTTCTTGGACTTCTTAGGGCGTTTAGCGTTTGCGGCTTTGGTGAACTCATCACCTGAGCTGCTAACAGTGCGGCGTTTCTTGCCGCCCGCTTTCGGTTTCGGAACCTCGGGGGCCGAAACCGTGTCCTCCTCGTCATCAGAAAAGTCCTCCCAATCCTCATCAGGGATTTGGGGAGGGCCCGCAAAGGAAAGAGCCTGGAATTGGCGCATCTTGTCCTCCATCATGGCTGCCATCTTAGCCTCCCAATCACTTGGTTGAGGTGGCTGGTCACTGTCCCGGTCGGAAACCTGTGCCCCGGGCTGTGGAGATGGCGGAGCCGTAGGCGCTGGTGACGAATCGTAATCCGTAGGGGCAATGCCCTCTGCTGCCGCAGGCTGCTTATTCCGCCGAGTGGCCATCGGTTCCTGTAACGACCAAGGTGTTACTTAACCGGAATCATCTCAACGACACAAAGTGTAACCAGTAAACTGGGTTGAGGTATATGGTACAGAATAGCGTGTATTACAACGTTTCAGTACAGGCGTGAAGCTAAGTTTTGCCGAGGGTTATGGTAACGAAACCAACCAAACGGGGGGTATCGATCCAAAGATCGCCCACTCTCTCTGTTCCGGACACTTCTCCCACCCGCGGCTACGACGCCAGCAAGTTGGAGAAAATATTACGAAACTCGGAGGTTCGCCTTAAAACCGGTCTGGGGTGTTTATAAAAAACACCCAGAAGCATCCCCAACAACATCCTCTATTCAGGATCCGAGAGAATTTTCTTAGGAAATGAGCAACTCGGGTTACCATTTCTCCCTGTCTCAAAAACAGGTGTCGATAGAACAAAGGACTATCGGTTTCGTATGTGCCAGCGGCACCCAGTGTTCTATCCTCAAGTAAAAAACATGTACAAAGTCCAAATTGGACCTGAGAAAGTTCTGAACTTTCATAATGTGATGCTATAACGCATCATACACAGTTTATACTAAATTTCCATTACTTACTTTGTGAATAGTAGTGGAGCAACTCACAAACGTCCTCCCGTTGTGAGTCACTTATGCTAATTGCTGGACCCGGATGTGCTTCCTTCTCCCTAGCCTGCGGCTAGCCAGAGGCGGTATACCGAGGTAAAATATATATATATATATATATATATATATGGGTTTTTAAAAAGAAGATGTGAGTAAAAGAGCACAAAAAATATAAGCACTCAATTAGACAGAAATGTATTTACCACATAAAGACATTCCAAAATGAATATCAACATCACTATAACCATACACCAGCGCTGGGATTCGCGTATAACAATAATGTAGTAGTCCATACATGAGCCACACTATCACACGGTGGTGGCAGGGATTACACTGACCTCTGTTGCTCTTTTGTGGCAATAGGTGGCAGCAGGCTAGCCAGAGGCAGTCCCCAGGTAGACTGCTCCTGTGCGACTAGCTAGCAATCAACCATCAACCATGAAACGATACCCGTGTTCTGGCTGGTCAGAGGGTGGTGTCATTTGACGTGGCCCCACAAAGAAACGGAAAGATTATTAAACGTTAGAAGCCCATGGGAATCTTCCCTGTTGTTCCTTCGTGTTACCGATATAGACAACTCTTTGGTGGGGTTGGGATGGTAAATGTATTTATTCATCTGAACGTATATTTTATCAGCATGGGGCAGTTGTCTTCCAGCAATTGAACAGTGAAGGTTAATTACACAAATTATCAAAGAGAATAGTCTGTATTGTACACAATGCTCTGTATGCACATGCAGATATTGAGAATGAAATATATGGAAAATGAATCCATTCAGGCTCATCAGCCAATACACGATATTCACACGCATGCGCTGTGGCAACAGTCCCACAACTGTAGTGTTCGTCGTTGCTGTCGGATGTCACATGCATTGTGAATATTGTGTATTAATAGTGACTGACTACTTTGGTACCCTCCTAAAATTTTCAAGAGTCCAAACATGAAAATTTTATTTTCTTGGTGCTCCAATGACCCAAAAGCAATATACTTTTGGAATTGTCAAAATATCCCAAAATTTGACTGACATACATGCATTTGAAAGTTAGTAATTTACATCATTTTTGTATGCGCTGTGGCAAGTCGCACAACCATAATGTTTTCGTCGCCGTCAGATGTCGCATGCGTTGTGAAAATTGTGTCTTCTTCGTGAGAATGACTGGAAGGTAAAACCCTCCCCAAAAACCAGGTTTTATTGTTTGTTGAAGTTTTACATCCTGGCACCATCTAAGGTCACATCAGAATGGGTACTGACATGTGATGGTGCACACTCATGATGACTTTATAGTGCTTCCCCACTGAAAGACCAGACCGCAGACACCATAACCCCATTTCCCACAGTCACATTTTCCTGATACAGAGCTAACCAGTTCTTGCTCTATCCTAGTAATGCAAAGTGCTAGGATAGGTAGTGACAAGTGTCAATTTTGCCTTTGCTGCAGACACAGCATTAAACATATTTTGAATCCCCAAAACTGTCAGGGATTTTCCAAGCCCCGTATAATCCCTGCTTACGTACTTTTCTTGCAGGAATCTGGCAAACTTCTGCCGGGCAATCTCCATCAGTGCGTTCACCTCATCTTTGGACCGCTTAAAATTCTCAATACTGAAAGCGTAGACGGTCACCTCAGTGATGCCCATGTCAAAGCACCACCTCAGCGTCTGTCAGAAATGAACAGACACAAAATATTAAAAATTCCTTTCTCACAATGGATATTTAAACAAATGTAAATTATTAAATGGACCACCTCAGCATGTTAAAAATGAAGACACAAAATATTAAATATTCCCTTTCTCCCAATGGATATTTAAACAAATGTAAATCATTAAATGGAACACTTCAGCGTGTTAAAAATAAGGACACCAAATATTGCAAATTCCCTTTCTCTCAAAGGATATTTAAACAAAAGTAAATTATTAAGTAATTAAATGGACCACTTTAGGGTTCTAAAAAAATCGAAGACACAAAATATTGCAAATTCCTTTTCTGAATGTTTCTCTCAATGGATATTTAAACAAAATTAAATTATTAAATTTGGACCACGTCAGTCTCTTAACAATACACAATGTTTGGCTTCAACTCAGGGTGTTGTAGGCAATAAAATGTGGAAAAGTGAGGGGAAATGACATTTTTCTTTTGCAAGTTGCTATTTGTGGTCAGGGGCATGGACTTCGGTGTCCCACCTCTGCCAGCTTGTTGAAGCCCTGAAGGTGGCCCTCAGCTCGGTCCATGTCGTTTTTGCGTGCGAAGCGCCTGTTCCCATCCATGATGAAGGCGACATGTTGTGGAATGGGGCCGGCCTTGAGGATGCCGGCAACCGCCTTCTGCAGCCAGGTCAGCTCGGTCGGTTTCTCTTGGATAAACGACATAGCGCTAAAAAAATACAAAATAACGGGTGCTGTGAATTTTAAGTCTGTGTTTGTTTGTTTGTGCTACTACTGGTAGCTTTACGTCAGAGCAACCTTGTTGGTTGGTTGTCGGAATTTTACATCCTGGCAACAACTAAGGTCATATCAGGACGGGTGTCGACTTGTGACATTGCGCACTCATGGCGACTTTATAATTACACTACTACAGGCTGTATGATTTCAGATTTCATGGGAAACACTTTTTGGGTTCCATGCCTGGTACTCATGGGAACCAATGGGTAAGTGTTTTATGGTTCCGCAAAATTGATGATGGGTACCCATTCTTGAAACAATAAATTTAATTCAATAGGAGTATATTTTGAAAACACCTGTACAGAAATTGTACATATACCTTTAATCATCTACAATGAAATGAAAACAACCGTCTGTAGCATTTAATTTAAACAAATTAAATTGCCTTGTGTTTTAGTAATGTCATGGGAAATGCAATTTCGGTTGCATAGTTTCCCCAGCATGGTAACGACATGTTACCGGTAACGATCTTTACTGTGAAATCTTACAGCCTGGTACTAGTAGGGCCTACTGTCCCACTGGGAAATCAGGTTGCCAGCACCATGACCCAGTTCCATTATCCTGACACTGAGCTAACCAGTCCTTGCCCTACACTATTACCGGTAATGCGGACCGCCAAGCTAGGAAGTGACAAATATCAATTTTGTAAGTCATTGGTTTGACTCGACCGGGAATAGAACGTCTGATCTGTGTTCTACCGATTCAGAATGATGGCCGAATGAGTCAAGCATCTGCTTTCCGTATGGCAGAACGTGCAAACATTACCATTATTAGCTGAACTTGATTTGCTTGTATTCGCATCACTGCCAGAAAAAAAACACCACTATATAACGTGGCCAAAACACACTTAGAACAAAATAAACAGTTGCTTAAATACTCAAATAAAGTGTGGGTAAAATTCAGGTTTGTGGCTTCGGCGCTAAACTAAGAACATTTGATTTTTAAACAACTGCCTTGTTATCGACACACTTTTTGACTTTTTTAATACTTTGAAAACCAATCACTTTTTTATCATCACAATTCTTTATATAGTAATCAAATTATTATTTTACAGCTCTCCACTAATGTAAAGAGAATACCATGCATGAGTAGACAAACTTTCTTAAACTGAAAGTTAATAGGCTATGATATCATAAATGGCAATGGCCAATGCCCATAAGTTTACAGTTTAGCATTATTTCTTTTTAGTTTTCTTTCAACTTTGATCAATTCATTTCGGCTTCGGCTATTAGTATTATAGAATATATATATATATATATATACATATATGTTTGGAAGAGATAACTTTTCCCCCCAAAACATAAGGTACTAAGAAGGGATTAACAGCTAGTGCTTCTGAATAGTGTAGCTATGTGCGAATACCGCCGATCGCCGCAAATCGGTTTGGCAACGACGTAACGCTAGCCCCATTCATCTGCATGGAGCTGCTTTGCGGTAGACGTTACATTCCAGTTCCTCAAAAGGAGGGTTTTCTAGATAGAATTTAGCTCTTGTTTTCATGACATAGAGCACAGATTTCTCTACATCCTCGTTTTTGAATTGTTTCAATTGGACCAGTATCAGATTCAAAAGTTTATGGTTGAATTTCAAGTTCTACTTTTCTCCACAAAATCTTCCATCAAATCACTCAAGGGGGATTAAATTATTTTATCAAACTATGAAGTTATTGTTGCTTCATTAGTTGTCTACATCTTGTGAAATTTTAAGGATGTTTGACAGATTCCCAAAGGAGATATGTGATCCGCTACAGTTGATTAATTTGACAAATGATCAATTTCAAGCTCTATCTTTCTCCACAAAATCTTCATCAAATCGCTAAAAGGGGATTAAATTATTTTATCAAACTCTGAAATTGTTGTTCCTTAATTAGTTTTCTATATGTTGTGAACTTTTAAGGATGTTTGGTCAATTCCTAAGCAGCCTATGGGAGATATTTGACCAGCATCAGTGATCAATTTGATGTAAACATTGATATAGTGTGGTTGAGTTAAGTGTCACTGATATTTAGGGTCACAGCTCGTGGCTGGTTTACTGTATAACGAAGGGCTCATAAATGCATAATAAATAATAGACTGATTTCTCCAAGACCAAGTTCAAATCAATGTCACTTCCTTCATATTTACTTTAGAAAAATTATATGACTACCATGTTTAAGGTCCCTTCAAGATCTTTCCTTTTATATATATTCCATTGAGATCAAATTTTTTATTTTTTTAAATACTCACATAGCTAAATAGTGTATTCTGAAGGTGGTAGTTAGATTAACTTTTACGGTAGCTGTCAGTGTCACAAAAGTAGCCGAGTCCCAGGGTTCAGCCTCGGGGAGCTCAACTGCCCCCGGGCGCAACCAATGCCTTCACCATAAACTTAAGCATCTTGCAACTGTCCAATCGATATTTGAGCAGACTGTGTCAGTACATCATTTATGGAGTGCATAAAGGATTATTGATTAACTATCTACCCCCTTAATGATTTGTTCCTATGAAAAAAAAAGAAGAGGGGGGGGGGGGGCGGCCACGTCCTGAACTGGGGATGTTTTGGCCAACGGCCTGTGGCCGGCCTCCCTCCGGGAGGGGTTTGAGAGGTGACACGTCAGATCATGAAGTGACAGTTCAACTCATAGATGAAATACAATAACTAAAATTTCCCGATATGTTCAGAATTAATTTCCCTACCTACCCGTTATATCATTTGTGTACTATGTCACGTCTGGTAGGATAAGTTTCCCATTGTAAGTAGGGTTAGCTGAGCTGTCGTGTAGGGCGATCTCGTGACGTCACCAACGCAACATGGCGGCAGGTGCGTGTCCTCACGACATGTCAGATTCTTCCGCGCTAGGCTCCAAACACCAACTACATGTGTCACTGAGATACATACATCTGCAAAGTAATCGTACATGATAAGTATAGCATCATTTGAGGCTGCAATAGAATTCAAATGTCGCTATTCAGTATGATTCAGTAGTCGTTTGGAACTATTTTCTTTGTGGATGAAGATCCACTCTGGGGAACGAGTGAAGTGACCACCGTTTTGATGGTGTCGAAAATAACATGAAGAAATGAAAATGGCGACTTCGTAATATATGATTCCCTGAGATTATTGTCTCTCCTTCGCAGTAATGAGGACGGGAATACTGCTTTAAAATGTCGGGAAGCGAGGCCGCCAGTGAGGAGGCCTCCCAAATGGAGTTAGGTAAGCCGAAATGGACTGACGAGAATTTCATGACTTCGATATCGCCAAGCGTTGTGACCATGTGTTTCTAAAAATTGGTTTGTTTTCTTTCAGAACTTTACTTCTTAATCGCTCGATTCCTGTCTGCTGGACCATGCAAGAAATCAGCTGCTGTAAGTATCTGACCAATTGTCGATTTCCACAATGGTATGAGTTCACATCTGACTGAGTGTCTTTGTCTTGCAGGCCCTGAAGGAGGAGCTGGAGGAACACAAGGTAAGCCTCGTCTCTTTTACTACGATTCCATTCATTCACGGCGAAACGTGTTTCTCGTAGTAGAATAACAATCATAGTTTGTTATGTTTCAGTCTATATAGTATCTGCAAGCTCATAATACCAGTTTAAGTCCATTTCACATCTCCAATGTCGGCAATGCTAACCTCGCCATGTCGCCTTTGTCTTGCAGCTTCTTTTCCGAAGAATAGATTGGGAAGGCGAAGAGCACTTTAGAAGTTATGAAAATTTGGTAAGAAACATGTTTATTGTGATAAATAGAAAGTGTTTTCATGGATGTGTGAAGTTTGTCATGACATGTGAAAAATGTCGATTTTTAGGTGATAGCGCCATCTTGTAGCCCTACTCGTCACGATTACGGCAATATATAATTTCCTATGTCGATTTTGAGGATGTTCTGTAGAAAATTGGCCACAAAATGTGAAAATTTTACCAGGAATTAACATATCAAGAGTGTGCTGGCCGGTCAGTGATGTCAGAACGACAGAGGTCACAGCCGACCAATGGCAGCCCCGGAATGCGGGTTATGCTAATGAGCTGCGGGGAGCTACGTGGCTATAAATAGCACAGCGGCCTGCCCTAGGAGGCCCCGAAAGGTGTTCCCACAAGCTTTCTATTCGTTCGATGTTTTTTACATTTAGATCGGGCCAGATTAGTGTTGTAAATATCGTGCATTATGTCTGGTTCATTACATAATAATAAAATCTTGATTGCATTATGTTTCGCAGCATATGCAAACTGTAGGTCCTATTTTATCTGTGTTGTTACTCCCCGCACACTCCCTAACTGGGGCCCCACCTTACTTTTTGACGCTGTGCTGTCAGGCTTGGCCGCGGGGGAAGTGTAGGTCAGACCTAGATATCTCCCAGGTCTGGCATTTAGGACAGTCCTGGTTTTCACCCACCCGTAACCATTCGCTACCTGCTGTCTGGACAAATTAAAATCATGCAATTATTTGTTATGGAAATCTCATGGTTGCAAAATCTGTATTACTCCCGCCGTCCCGGTGTTCAGTTCACTGCAGTTTTGTTGGTAGAGCTGAACTGGCAGTGTCAGTGTCAGTGTCAATGCCATATACTCCACCATAGGCATAGGGCTTGGCGCCGGTGGTGCATTTGACTAGACAATGATATTTTGTATTGCCTAAAATAATTATCCTGCTACGAATTGTCTTCAGCTAACACTTGGTGTTTGACTGACTATGACAGTATGAGTGAAATAATGGTTGGGTAGCTGAATTTCTAGCTTTCGTGATTGAAGGCTGCATTTTCATTTACCGTGATAAGGCATAATCTGTCAAAAGCACTGAAAGCCAAACAAAACACTTTACACTGGAGAAGTGGAGTTGGGGAGGAACAGCAAACACCTAGGGCGTAATCGATTCACACGACCCGGGTGATAGCGTCACTCGAGTTGCTGGAATTTCAAATCAAACACCACAAGTGGAGTTGACGAAAACATGTGCCATGTGCAAAACAACCCTACCCCAGTAACCCACCTCTTGGCTGGGGTTTGCTAGGAACAATGGTGTTACATATGTGCTGGTACCGTCCTGCAGGATAATAGCTACCAGTACCAGTGCTACATGTTTTTATTTGGTAATAACACAGATTAATGAAATGGAAATATAACTAAACTATGCAATCATAAAATACTATTTTGCTGTAGTTATATCGGTTATTAAAAAAAGGTTTTGGATTAAGCCACTATTTTTTTCACCCCAGGCGTGGAGAAGCATATTCGATTATTCGACCCGAGTCTGTAGGATGTGTGCCAAAAAATGGCTCGGGTGACCTGAGTTGATTAATCGATTACGCCCTAGGCTTTATCATGTTCAGATTTGATTGATGACATCATATTAAAAGCTTAAATGCATGAGTAAGCCAAGTAAATTCCACCTTGGTTAAGAAATATTATGGACAGAATTCCCCGTGTTTGTCATTTGGTGCAGTGTATGGTTATGTAAGCTTCTGGACTAATATTATTCCATCACCTTCACCTATAATACAGAAAGATTACCAAATGGTTGGCATGGTTTACAGTTGTTTAATTTCAATATCTATCAAACAGATCACGACACACGGATTTGTTCTTAGCTGAGAATTATTCGGAACAAAAAAAAATCGCCTTCGAAAGTAGGCCCAAGTCAATTTGTTAACGATATCAAAATTGTATCAGTCAGGTATATATAAATTTTCTAAATTAATTAATGCAGCGTTTTGAAATAATCGTAGCTGATTTGAATTGATCTAAATTTTATGGCAATCTCTTTGAGTTCCCCATTTAGAAAATTATTTTAGTTAAAGAAAACAACAAACGTTGAGTGGTATGTTCAGAGGCGAACAAGGAAGTCCTTTTTATGTGTCATGTTCATATGAACTATACTCTTTTAATACACATTGCTTTATGCTTTATGCTAACTTTTAACAAAATCATGGAAATAGCTGTGCGTTAATTATTACCAGAATTTCTAAGCGCTCACATGAAATCTTAATGAAGTTAGTCAATGTAATCGATACCTGTAGTGTTAATTTCAATATTTGTTAAAGAATTAAAATGTGCTGAAATGGTATTAATCCATGATAATTTTACTACATCCAATCTCGGTTAGGAAATCAAAGCCTTCAGGAAAGATCCCCAAATTCTTATTCATCGTTACCGGGTGCGGTGACCTAATCAGCAGAGCGCGGGCCTCACATGCAGAACGTCACGAGTTTGGTTCCTGGTCGAGTCAAACCATTGACTTACAAAGTTGATACTTGTTGCTTCCTAGCCTGGTGCTGGGTATTAATAGGATAGGGCAAGGACTGGTTAGCTCAGTGTCAGGATAATGTGACTGAGTGGGATATCGGGTCATGGTGCTGGTGGCCTGATCTCCCAGTGGGGCAGCACTATAAAGTCTCCATGAGTGCGCACTGTCACAAGTCATTACCCGTCCTGATATGACCTTAGATATTGCTAGGATGTCAAACAAACGTATTAATTGTTAGTTTTCGTCGTGCCCTTGGACCATGATCAAAGACATTTGGTGTTGACACACAGAGTCATTCAACATGCCTTTAGAAGCAACTTTGATGGTAAAATAGTGATCAGAGAAGAGCACTTTAATACTTATCGCTGTGGATATGGCCCTTGCTGCCGACACTGCGTAAAATTGTGATTAATCAATCAGCAACTCTGTAGGGTAGAGTGATTTGATTATCTGGACTCGTGCCTCAGTGTTGGTCCAAAGATTTTATTTTGGTTAATAATTTGTTAAAATATTTTTATTTAATATCGGGACAAAATTTAACAATGCTATCAATACTGCATTGATATGTGGACATATAGGGGTAGCCACAGACACCCCTAAAATCCACACCCACGCCTTAGACCAGAAACCACCTTTAAAATCCAGAACAACCACTAACACAAGCCCTTACATCACCAGGGATGAGAAATATCAGATTTTCGGCGGATTTCCGATGTTTTTTCTTGGCCACAAGGGTCATTTCTGAGATTTGTGTAAATCAGATGTACAAAAAAACTGGATGGGGGTGTCCATAAAATAAAATATAGCAAGTCGAATAATTCCTCCAGCCAAGCCATGTGCTTTACGAGATGTAAACAACTTATTTACCAAAGAAAAATGACTGTTCAGCTACAGCAAAGTAGTCCCAGGTTGTCTTAAAATGGCCGTGAAATTGCACCAAATTCAAAATTGTCTCACTCGTAAATATAGATGACACTTTTCAGACTTTTTTTGTCACAACCTACTCTCATCCTTGCGTCACAACTAGGAGATGATATTGTCTTATGATTCTTTTTTTATTTGTCAATATACATCTAAATGTGTAAGCCTTGTTTAATCCTACCTCATTAATGCATGTAAATACTTTTTATTTCACTCAGTAAATCCATTATGTAAAAACTAATATTGTATGTCCTGAAGACCGATGCTTCGCCGCAGACAAAAGAATATTGTTTATTGAACACATACCTCATTACTTTAAACAAAAATTGTATATGTATATATAAATTTGTTTATTTTAGTAAACAAAAAAATAATTTGTTAAAATAGGTGTTCAGTTTTTAAATAAAATGTATTTACAGTAAAACCTCTCTAAATCGACCGACCTTGATACCGACTTTATGTCGTCCATTTAGGGAGGTGGTCTGTTTAGGGAGTTCGAATATGGTTACAATGATATTGTTGGGGACCCAAATAAAGCGATCGATATTGGGGAGTGGTCGATCTGTGGAGGTGGTCGGTTAGGGAGGTTTTACTGTATATATAATCTGTGTAGTGTGTGTGTGTATATAAGTTGAATAAAAAATGTTTGGTTCCAATTTGGACAGCTGGACATATTCCGTCATATCAGCAATGACCACCTGCTCAAGGTGGTGCGACGCGTCGGGCCCCTCCTGGAGAAGGATGTCAAGTCGAGCGTCAGGGGTGTCTCGTCCCTTCTGGGGGCCGGTCGACAGTCCATCCTGAGGACCACCAAAGGTAGCGCGTGGCACATTATGATCCTCTATCCCCCATTCCTGGGGATCATTTTAGGCTGCACATTTACATTTTATTACACATAAGTAGTCTGCATGGCTCCTCGTCCTGATATTACCTTAGATTTTGCCAGGGCATAAAATTCCAATAAACAAGAAGCTGTTTGGCTCACCGGACGCGATGGCCCAATCAGTGAGAGAGCCGGCTTTCCATGTGAATCATGGATTCGAATCCCAGCCAAGTCAAACCGATGACGTACAAAATTGATACTTGTCGCTACCTGGCCTGGTACTTGGCATTCATAGGATATGGCAAGGACTGGTTTGCTCAGTATTAGAATAATGTGCAGGGATGAAAGATCTCCGCGATTCCGCGGATTTCCGGGATTTTTTAATCCCGCAGCACCATCAGTGTAGATCTATACTAATACGTGGTGCAGACCCCACAGCACTATCAGCGCTATACCACTAATAAATGCTTCAAACGGCGCAGTGCTATCAGCGTATACTAATATATATTAAACCCGACTTCCGGAAATTTTAGCGATTCCCTGACAATGCTAAACCTATGGGGAAATATCTGCATTTCTGCTTTTTTCCCCGGAGACCACTTTCATCCATGAATGTGACTGAATGTAATATCGGGTCATGGTGTCAGTGGCCTGGTCTCCCAGTTGAGAAACACATTAAAGCAACCATGAGTGTCCACTCTAACAACTCAATAGTACCTTTTCTGCTGTTGCTAGGATGTAAAACACCAATAAATCAAACCAACCTGTATTTGTATGCCCCGACTTGCATCTACATATGAATATACTAATAGTGATTCTACATTTTTTTATCAAACCAATGGCTTAAAAATTGATACTTGTCGCTTCCTAGTCTGTCGCTCATCATTAATAGAATATGGCGAGGACTGGTTAGCTCAGTGTCAGGATAATGTGACTGAGTGGGATATCGGGTCATGGTGCCGGGGGCCTGATTTCCCAGTGGGGCAGCACTATGAAGTTACCTTGAATCCACACTGTCACAAGTTGGTACCAGTCCTGATATGACCTTAGATGTTGCCATGACGTAAAACTCCAACAACCAACCAACATTTTGCTATTTCAGATGTGGACCATGTACAATGGCCTGGTGCCACGTACGCTGCCTGCCATCATGCTCGGCCTCTACTACCTCCGAAAAATCTCAAGCGTGCAAATGTATGTGAGTATAGCTTCTGACTACAACAGTACTGAGAAGCGACTGTTAGGCGTTATGCAACCATACGCATATGCCACTATCACATCCGGGTGTTTGTTCCCACCTAGAAATAGTGTAACCAGACGAGATGGCCGAATGAGTTAGAGCGTCCGTCTCCTGTGTTGGTAGACCATGGGATCATGTTTCGGACCCTGGTCGAGTCAAACCAATGAATTAAAAATTCATACTTGTCGCTTCCGAGGCAGGCTCTCTGCATTATTAGGATAGGTCAAGGACTGGTTGGCTAAGTGGCAAGATAATGTGACTGAGTGGGATATCAGGGCATGGTGCTGGTGGCCTGGTCTCTGAGTGGGGCAGCACTATAAAGTTGTCATGAGTGCGCACTGTCACAAGTCGGTACCCATCCTGATATGACCTTAGATGTTGTTAGGACGTAAAACAACAAACAAACAGAAATAGTGTAGTAGTCAGTAATGAGCCCCACTACCACACAGTGGCACTCTTGACTTTGCTGGTCAGAAGGGCGGTCCCTATGGTGGACCGGTCCATTCATTGCTAGTGGCCACCCCTCTGCCATAGGTTAAGTATCACCGGGCTGCTTTCTTCTATGACAACGCAGTCGCCGAATCGGTAAGCGCGTTGGCTTCTTATGAGGAACGTCGGGCGTTTAAATCCCGTCCGAGTTAAACCAGTGATTTACTAAATTCATATTTATCGCTACCTAGCCTCGCGCTTGACATTACTAGGATGGGGAAATGACTGGCTAGCCCAGTATCAGGATAATGTGACTGAATGGGATAGAGCGGGTCATGATGCCAGCAGCTTGGTCTCCCAGTGGGGTAGCACTGTAAAGCCGGGTAGGACAGTAACTTTTTTTTCCGACTTGCCCTTTTGGGCAAGTGACTGAATTTTCTACTTGCCTGAGTGGCAAAACTACTTGCCCAAGTCAGCCAATTGAAACTGAAATCTGCTCCTGCAGATCTGAAAAATAATGATTTTTCCATCCGGGCAGGTCACCGAGAACTTCACCTGTCCGACCAAGTAAACCAGGTGCCCCGGGCAACCAGGCAGTCCTTATTGTTGTACCCTGATCAAAAGTCATCATGAGTGTGCAATGTCACAAGTCAGCATCCACCTCCTGATATTATTAGTTATTACAAAGACACAAGACACAGTAGTTTGATTGAGTATGATTCTGGCTGGCCCCTAAATAGACCTACCTTTTTATTTATCTAAAATTAAAATTTGTAAAGCTAAAGCTTCCAACCAACTGGGCCGATGTATGCATATGACCGTTGGAGAGGGGGGGGGGGGGGAGCGACTCCCGCCACCACAGCTGGGCGACCAATCGGCGCCTAGCTCATATAACCTCACCGCCAGCACCACCCAGCGTGCAAGCTTGGGGGTTGCAGGTTCGAATTCAATATGCCAAATATATAATAAAAGGTTCCATAATAATATTTGTATAAATGCTTTATACTACACATAACCTAGGATGTAAACCCTAATCAAACGTAGACAATCTACTGACGTCAGTGGGCTGGTTGGTTGTGGAAATCCTCTATTAACCAATGTTTGCCGCTTTGCAGTGGGACTCCTGTCCGCCTACCACATGTCTGGTGTGCTCAACACAGACCTGGTGCGAAATACCTCAATCTACACTCGCATGACTCGTGCTTTCCGCTCACTTGGTCATCTCTCTGCTGTCTACTGCATATGCTTCGACAGAACAGGCTCCTTCATCATTACCGTGAGTGGTTTTGAATATGTTCTACTGTGATGTATGTTGTATATTGTACTATGCCAATATTATTATATCCCACATTTTCTATCTGAAGTAAATAATTATTATAAATGTATGGTGACGGCATCTCCAGTCTGGTTATTATAAGACATACTCTCCGTATGTGTGCTTGATATATAAAAAAAAATAGAAATTTAATGGAATTGCAGGGTCCATACGGGGCTTGGAAAGTCTTGAAAAGTATTGAACTTCATTTGCTCCATTTCAAGGCCTTGAAAATCCTTGAATTTAACCTATTTTGGGTAATTAGTCTTGAAAAGCCTTGAATTCCATTAAACTGTCCCCACTGATCTAAATTAGTCCCAAATCACCATTCGCCATTCTTGTTTTTTCCCTGAAATCCAAGTTAAAATAGTCTTGAATTCCTATCTGAAATAGCCTTGAATTCCATGTTTTCACATGTGTACGGACCCTGGAAATGGCAATTAATAAAAAAGTAACTGGATTGCCTGATATGGGGTTTGAGGATTTAGCATTTATTTACAGAGGACAATCCTATTCCAAGGGTCTGTGTGAATGAGCCCCATATTGGGGCTGTGGCGTTGATTAAAGATCTAGTCGCCTGATTTGAACATGACTTGTGTTCTTTAACTGAATATTGACTTCATCTAAAATATTTAAATTCTAGAAATATTAACTGCATTGCACTTAGAACTACTTAGACTAGCTGTGATGTATTAGTTCTGAACAGATCAATCGCCAACCAGTCTGATATCAAGTTCATCAGACTGGCAGGTCGCAAGGCACTGCGATGAATGTTGGCATAGGGGAATGTGTTCACGCCATTACTTAGATGGTATTATCAGACTGGCAGGTAATAAATGTCGGTATGGCGGAATGTGGTAGCGACATTACTTAGATGGTGTCATCAGACTTGCAAGTCGCAAGGCGCTGCGATGAATGTCAACATTGGGGAATTTGTTCACGACATTACTTAGGCGGTGTTATCCACACAGGGTGCGGATGATCACCTGGTGAAGATCTGGAGTTCGCAGACAGGGCGTCTTATCTCAACACTACGTGGGCACTCCTCTGAGATTACGGACATTGCGGTGAACTATGAGAACACGCTTCTTGCGGCTGGCAGCTGCGACAAGACGATCAGAGTGTGGTGCTTCCGTACAATGGCACCAGTGGCCGTGCTGCATGGCCACACCGGCATGATTACGTCACTAATGTTCTGTCCTTACATCCGTGCGGATAACCGCTACCTGCTGTCGACTGGGGGCGATGGTTGTGTTTGTTTCTGGGCATGGTCTACCAAAAACAACAAGTTCAAGTGAGTACAGCATTTAAAACAAAACAATTTTAGTTGGTTTAAAATTCCAGTTAACCAAGAAAAAAGGAAATCGAGGTGGAAAACGGATAAATCAATATTGCACACAAAAGTAAGAGAAACACAAAAGAGAAGACAAGAATAAATCATATTACAGACTCCGAAGAACAATCATTTAATAATCAGACCGGCCACATTTTTTCGATGGCAATCTGTATTTTTCACTTAAAATCCTGTATGAATCTGTATCACATAATCATATACACATGGCTCACGGACACAGCTGACTCAGAGGCATGAGTGGGCTAATCAAGGCTTTTATTTGGGTGCTGCCCGCCTGGCGGCATGTACATTGACTGTGTATCATCGGGCAAGAAGCGAACGAGCGAAGGCCCCGATATATGGGGAAATGAAATGTGATGAGGGCATATGAGTCATGTGAACGATTTAACAAAGGAGTAATCAATTAGCTTAAAGTACGATAGCAATAGTTAATGATAAACATATGAGATAACAGTAGAGGGTAAATTATAGGTAATGTGACATTTAATTAGGTATGATCTGTCAACTGCGCAGGTGTCAGTTGCTGATTAGATGGTATTCTTTATTTTTAATTTTTTACTTTAAATGCTTGATTGTTTTTCGGTTTTGTTGATTGTTGTGGTGGGCACAATCAACTGCAGGTGTGGGTGGGTGGGTAAAGTTGGAGGTGGGAAGTGGTCAGTGCGGGAGTTTGGAGAAGACTGATCAGCTTCGGTGGCTCCAGGAGACGCCAGGATAGTGCCGGGCCGTGATGGCTGGCAGGAGTTTATATAGGCCGGAGTGGAGCACGAGACCCTGGGTGAGAGACCGTGTCGCGCGTCACTTCCCCCCCCCCCCCAACCCATCACCACTACCGTAGTGGCAGGGGGGGGGGGGGGGGGGGGGCTTTGACCTTGATTGAGCCTGCTGTGTCCAGCAATGACACCGAATGAGCGACCTCCCATAAAAAACGTGTGAATACAATTACATAATTTGATTACTCACAATTTACTAGCACGCCATCTATTATGCAAAAACAACGAATTAATTTGTGATTTGGTTCGTTTGTTTATAATCAATTTAATTAGGCAATAACAATAAACAATTGTTCCATTACACTGTACTGCTGTGGAATGCATACATGGGAATAACGTGGTTACACATTTTTATTTCCATAAATTTAACTAAAAATCTGTATCAAAATGGAGTATGGCTGTATCACTAAAAATAACAGCAAAATCCGTATCGGATACAAGTAACCCGTATCATGTGGCAGGTTTGAATCATGTTATGTACTCTGTATTTTCTTCAGTTCCAAACCGATTAAGTTCATCGAACGTTCTCGGGCCGGCGTCCAGATGCTGTGTTCCTCATTCAGTCCGGGTAAGTTGAGATTTGTTTGGTAGTAGTTGTATATTTTAACGGTGGGGGGGGGGGGGGGGGGGGCAGGTAGTAGTTGTTTATTTTAAAGGTGGGGGGGGGCAGGTTTTGTGGGGTAAATGAATTTGATTCATATATATCTTTTGTCAGTACCGTATCACTGGTCTTCCGACCGTACGGTCCTGATATGACCTTAGATGTTGCCAGGACGTAAAACTCCCAACAACCAACCAATCCGACCGTAAAAGCTACAGGTATATATATAGGTTTTTACACATTATTTTGTTGAGTGCGTGATTTATATAGTAGGCCCTAAATTGAAGTGTAAAGTAAATTCTGAAATTAAAGTATACACGATGCAATGAGTAATGAGTATGAGGTACATTAAATTATTTTACATTTACATGCAAGGTTTTAGTTGTCGGTTTAGGATTTCCAATTCAATAGATGCTAATACCTTTAATTACTTACTCTTAGTTCAATGTGACCGGATACTCTTTTATTTATTATCTTGTTTTGTATGCAGTAGGATTTGGGTGTTAGTTGGGGTATTTTTGTGTTAGTAGGTCAAGATGTTTTGACTATTGATTTGTTCTGTCGATAAATAAAATCAATTCAGTCATTGGTGTGAGGGATGAGGATTCCCGATGTTGGTGGGAAGGGACTATAGGGAGGCGGAGACCAGCAGGCAGGAAACGCTGAATAAAGTTAAATAGTCTGATAAATACATCACATTTTCTAAATCAAACCTAGATTTGATTCTGCGTATCTGTCTTAGATACTCAGCCGAACCCTCCTTAAGGGGACCGGCCAGCTGCGTCTGCAGAGCGCTCTATCAACCTCTTCCTGTTGACAATTTTACGTAAATTGGTAGGCCTTTTCGTGGATCCAGCCAGAAAATTTCTCGTTCCAAATCTAATATGATGTCGTTGTCCTTGACGGAAGAAATATAAATAATCTAAATATAACAAGAACTGAGCTTTGCGACTTGTGTTCGCAGGCGGAGTGTTCTTGGCGACAGGCAGCTCAGACCATGTGGTGCGGGTTTATTGTTTCACGTCCAGCTTACCAGAGAAGATCTGCGAATTGGAGGCACATACTGTGAGTAGCAGCACCGTCTAGTCCACTTCTTAAAGGCAATCTTTCCTATATGGGTCATTCTCTGAAACTAGGCATCACGTAATTGGTTTCCACATTACGATGGTGATAAGTCATTTGTTGTTGTAGCGAGTCTAATAATTATTTTTGCAATGCTACATGTATTATTTAATCTATCCCACAAGATGTATCAAAAGTGTGCTTGTATTATTTTGTACTAAAGTGAAAAGGTGAAAATGTACACATCGACACCATACCCCAAAAAAATTTAACTTTAACAAAAAAATCTTGTTTGCCTAACTCAGGGATGAAAGATTTCCGGGATTTTTCCTGTAGCTATAAGTGTATACTAATACGTTGCGCCTGTCCTGATATGACCTTAGATGTTGCCAGGATGTAAAATTCCAACAACCAGCCAACCAATAGGTTGTTTCACGCTGCAGCACCATCAGCGTATACTAATACCTGCTTCAAATGCTGCAGCACTATCAGCGTATACTACTAAAACGTGCTTCAAATGGTGCAGCACTATCAGCGTATACTAATACGTGCTTCAAGTGGCGCAGTACTATCAGCATATACTAATTCGTGCATCAAACACCACAGCACTAGCAGCGTATACTACTAATACATGCTTCAAATGCCGCAGCACTAGCAGCGTATATCAATATGTATGAAACCAGACTTCCGGGAATTTTCAGCGATTCGCTAATAATGCTAAGCCTATGGAAAAATATCAGCATTTCCGCTTTTTTCCCCGGAGATCACTTTCATCCCTGTTAACTGTTATCCAATAAAATCTTGTTTGAATTTGTTCTGCATGTTAAAATGATATATGTTTGATTTCCATGTTACACGAGTGATATTAACATTGCTCAATTTGTATGAGATCAAAATCAAAAACTGAAATCTCTTTTTTTTCAACTGACATGGACAACATGTAAACCTTCATGAGCATGGATTCTGCTATTCTTTTGGGATGTTTTCTGCTATTATTTGGAAGGTTTTCACTTTTAGTTTCCATATCACAATTTAGTGCCCAGTTTGAAGGAAAGACCCATATATGATTGGTTGGCTGGAATTTGCTTTAGAAGATAACATTTGTTTAATATTTTGTATTGCATTGTATTTTTAAATGAAATGTGAATATTTAACTGGTATATGGGTAGTATTTCTGTACCAGAATATATCATTTCCCCCCAATTAATTAGAATGAAATGCAAAAAAAATAAAAAACGGCTATTGTTATGGCACCGCACTTCGCACAAAAAACGGCAACAAGATCTGGTAGCCTGGTCCCTTGGTCTATTTCACTGAGCTCATTCATGACAACATTCAGGAATGAAAGATCTCTGCGATTTCGTGGATTAACGTCATTTCTTTATTTACCGATTAACGTTAAACAAAATTCCAAGGAATCAGGATGTATATGACAATTGGTCAGTTCTGTTCTGTTCTGTTCTTATATAACCTTAAATGAAAACAAGAAAAGTGTTAGGTATGGGTGATAATACAGTCACAATAATGACAGTTGAAACTTAACTTCCGGCATTTTCCCTCGATTTCCTGACATTGTTAATCCTGGGGGGGGGGGGGAAATTCGCCGTCGGTGTAATAATCTCAACTTGATTTCTACGTTTTTTTGCCAGAGACCACTTTCAACCCCGATTAATATTATTTTTTCGGCTGGTTTCCCCCCCCCCCGACTCCTTCCAGGACCGCGTTGACAGTATCCAGTATAGTAACCGTAGCAATCGGTTTGTGAGTGGCAGTAAAGATGGTTCCGCCAGAATCTGGCGCTACGAACGACAGGACTGGAAGGCGACTGTTCTGAACGCGGCCAGCAAACAAACTGGGTAAGCACACTCCGCTAAGTGATGGGCCTCAGCCCAGGCGTGGCTGTGGCTGCGTTTTGAGATTTTGGTGTGGGGACACTGATGACCTGCTTCAGACTCGCAATGGCTGTCCATGTTCATGGATCCCATTCCTCAGCGAAATCGCTGATTTGAGCGAAAACTGAGTTTCCAAATCAGCCGGGTGGGGGGGGGGGGGTGATTCTGTCCACCAAAAAAACAAAACCAAAAAAACTTGTCTTGTTGATGTAATTCATTGACAGTGAGTGAGTGAGTGAGTGAGTGAGTGAGTGAGTGAGTGAGTGAGTGAGTGAGAATGTTACTTTTAATTTGTTGTTAGTCTGGAATTACAAGGTCAAAATATGTCCAAGTAGTTGCTAGATTGGACCATTTTAATGGGCATTTAGGACCCCTAATGTTGGGGCTGGATGTGAATGAGGGGATAGTTCTTCTGCTACACACCAGGTGATGCGGGGGTAGAGGTGCATGCACAGTCCACCAGGGGGCGTTGCGCTGTCTTAAATGGGGTTATCGCAAGAACTAATCTGATAAATTGCGCTGGTATGTGATTTGGGGGCTTTATGTTGGACTTTATGGAATTTGTATATTGAGAACAATTGGTATATTATTAGTTAGTACATTGACACCGAACACAGTAGTTAGATTGAGCATGTACTCTGGCTGGTCCCTACCTTTTCTTTAACTTAAAATGAAATTAAGCTGGAGCTTCCATCAGTGCCATCTATCAACTAACGCGAAATTGTGGAAGCCCATTCTGAGTGGAATTTTCCTTGCATTTCAATTTTCTTTAACTGTAAGATATGGTAGTTTGTGTTTGGCCGGCAAATGAATCTGTACAAACTGACAGGCATAATTAATAGTTGTACATCTCAAGCTGTTTAATTGATAAAGAATGAAGTGTAGAAGCAATTTGATCTTTAACGCAAATACGTGCGCAGTGCGCAATGTTAACCAAATAATGTTCATAGCTATGTCAAACTGCAACTATTTGTGCCAACTTCTCAAAACCAAGCAGTTTGTGAATCTGATTGTGTTGAGCAGTGTGTACTCCAACAAGCCCTGTTTTAACTAGCGTAAATATGATTTGTTCGTTTCAGTGCCTCCTCTTCCGAAGAAGACACAAAATCAAACAAATGTAAAGTGAACATGATATGTTGGAGCGAGAATGACCAGTATGTGATCATCGCTGTCAACGATGCAACGCTCAAAGTGTGGGACTCGTACACGGGCACGCTGCTTCACATTCTCACCGTAAGTTGTTCAGACACTCCGAGTTCCTCACAAACACACTTCAAATTCTCACCGTAATGTAAAGACTAGGTCTCCATAAAGTAAAGTTGAATCCTCTACTCCAACTAATAGATTTACCACTCGTCGTGGTCACCAGTTTTGTAGAATGGCTAAAGCTCAAATCTGTGGTTGTGTAGTCAGGCTCTAGTGAAATAAATACAGACAAAGAGAAAGGACGAGTATAAAGTGTGAAAGTAGAGAGAGAGTCAAGCCCTCTGGTTTATTATATATATGGTACATGGGTTCATTGTAGAGTATCACCCCCACCCTTTTCCCCCAATGGGAAGCAAGCATTCTTAGCTCTACCGATAGGGATCCAGCATTCCTGGTCCCCATGGTTACCAGTGGTCTGCCTACCACCACCAAGCTGTGTGGCTCCCCTGGCCACCACCTGCCTTGAGCCTGAGTGTGGTGATCCTACCTAGCAGAGGGGGAGAGGGTAGGCTCTGAGTGCCCCTTACATACAGCCCTGCCAGCACCACTATGTCAATTTACATCTCACTCAGGCACCACCAACACCTACATATACACATACATATGCATGCACCTGGTCACGTATACCCGACCAGTAATAGAACATTTGCATTCCCCCCAATGCAGTAAATCTGAATATTTTACAGTAAGTTGTTCAGACTAGGTGACTCACTCCCAAACACAGTTCAAATTCTCACCGTAAGTTGTTAAGACTTGCTGACTTAGTCCCAAAGACACTTCACATTCTCACCGTAAGTTGTTAAGACTCGCTGACTCCCTCACCGACACACTTCACATTCTCACCGTAAGTCGTTCAGACTCGCTGACTTATTCCCAAACACACTTCAGCTTCTCACTGTAAGTTGGACAGACTCGCTGACTCCCTCACCGACACACTTCACATTCTCACCGTAAGTCGTTCAGACTCGCTGACTTACTCCCAAACACTCTTCACATTCTCACCATAAGTTGGTCAGACTCGCTGACTCCCTCACAGACACACTTCACATTCTCACCGTAAATCGTTCAGACTCGCTGACTTACTCCCAAACACACTTCACAATCTCACCGTAAGTTGTTCAGACTCGCTGACTCACTCCCAAACACACTTCACCTTCTCACCGTAAGTTGTTCAGATATGCTGACCTACTCTGTGTCTCTGGCTCCTTGTGATGGTCCCGTCCTGATATGACCTTAGATGTTGCTAAGACGTAAAACAACAAACTAACCTTGTGACGATCGATAAATGCTACCTATCTCTTACCGTCTTTTGACACGTTAGTTTCTCATCGGTAGAGCGCAGGCCTCACATGCGGAAGCTCGGGTTCAATTCCTGGTCGAGTCAAACCAATGGCTTACAAAGTTTATACTTGTCGCTTCCTAACCAGGTGCTCAGCATTATTAAGATAGGGCAACGCCTGGTTGGTTCAGTGTCAGGAAAATATGACTGAATGGGATAGCAGATCATGGGCTAATGGCCTGGTCTCCCAATGGAGCAGCACTATAAAGTCACCATGGGTGCGCACTGTCACAAATCGGTACCCATCCTGATATGACCTCAGATGTTGCCAGTACCTAAAACTCCAACAACTAACCAACATATTAGTTTCTAGAAAAAAAAACAGCGAGAGGATCAATTTTACTCACTTTTTGCCATGAATATCGCCTTGGCTGCTGACGTGGCGTAAAATCATCATCAATCAATCAATCTTAATAGATGTGTATGTCTATGCAGGGCCACACAGACGAGGTTTTCGTGTTGGAGGCGAACCCTGTTGACTCGCGTATCATGCTGAGTGCAGGGCACGATGGCAACATCATCCTCTGGGACATCACCGAGGGGAAGATGATCGCAACCTTCTTCAATTCGGTATGTGTCGAAGTGTAGAGTAACACCACCTTTAGCGCTCTAGATACTTTCCTGAAGAAAATGTGGCTCTAAGCCAAAGAGCGCTATGCAGGGGCGTTATATTTATAACATAGCATAAATAGATGAGCACTTTTGTAAAAAAATAACAAAATAATTAAAAAAAATTAAATCAACAACAAAGAAATCTGATAGATATAGAATAATAAGCCGGCATTGTCAGGATAATGCAAAACTAATATATTTGGGTATATTGTATTGTTTTGAAAGAATTGTGAATGTAATGGCTAAGTAGGTGAATCGGCCTTAGTGGTTGGTTGCGTTATAGTGAGACGGCCCCACATGTGTGTGGGTGAGAGCAGCAGAAGGAACCTAGGTTTGATTCCCATATATTACTCTTGTTTGATCTCCCATGAATGGAGGGATGGTCTTTCTGTTGGTTGCTAGGCTGGGAAAGTGAATAAAAGAGTGCTAGAGCGAATCAGCGCTAAACGAGGAATACCTGTATTGAGTTCAAGACTTCGCTTCCAACCTCGAAGGGTCTGACACCATAGGCTTATGCAGTAACAGATTCTATTAAATTGACTCTGTATTCCCTTCTATGTGGTAACAAATGCTTAATACGTGCGTCAGTATTTAAGTTAGATATGTAGAATCAAATCTAGATAATTGTTTTGGTTTTGAAAATTTGATGCTTCATCGGACTATGCAGCTTTAAAGCATATTCTCATCTCTGGGAATTGTTAGGATCGATTATTTATTTGCTTGGAAAGCATTTTGTCGCAGCGCATAATGTGATCTACTGTAAGACCTTTCTGAGTAGCGAACCTTTGCAATAAGACGCACCCTGAATTTGGGGGGTTTTCCTATGAGCTGTGTCTGAGCACATAAAATAATATTCTCCGCTATAAAACTTCCATTTAATGTTGCATAGTCCGATGGTTTTGAGGTTGTCATTTTTCTCTGAGATAAATATTATTCAATTGATTGTTATAATCCATCTTACTCTAGTTTGAAGTAACTTTTTATTTTAGATGGCTAACTTTTGAGACATATGAAGCGTAAACATGTCAAATTAGTTTTGGCAAGCACGTCAAATCTCGGACACCATAGGCTTCTGCAATAACGGGGTCTATTAAATTGACTCAGTATTTATTCCCTTCTGTATGGCAACAAATGCTCAGTATTTAAGTTAGATATGTAGAATCAAATCTAAATAATTGTTTTGGTTTTGAACATTTGATGTGTCATCAGACTATACAGCTTTAAAAACATAACCAATATAATCGACACACCCCAACTTTAGAATTCTCCTACAGGCCGTGTTGGACTCATTTCTCCAGATAGGTCACAACTCGTGGCAGTGTTTTTTTGCAAAGATCACAAAAATGGAGGCGCGCTTAGTAACTGCATCTCCATGTAGCCATTACTTGCGCCAATTGACTCTTGCTTCTGATGTTCAGATTGAGGGTCAAGGTCACGGGGCAGTGTACGACTGTAAGTGGTCACCTGATGGCCAGAGCTTCGCCACGACTGACTCGCACGGATTCACCATGCTTTACATTTTTGGATCCAACGAGTGTTACAAGCGGGTGCGTTACATTCTTGTTGGTTCTTAATTTCTTCCTCCCCCCGCCACCGCTTTCTGTAGTTCTTTCTCTTTCTTTCTTTCTTTCTTTCTTTCTTTCTTTCTTTCTCTTTTCCTTCTTTTTTTCCTTTTTTTTCCCCTGGCTTTCCTTCCTTTACTCCCTTCCTTCATTTCCTCCCTTTCCTCCCTCCTTCTATTCTTCCCTCCCTCTGTCTCATTCTTTCTTTCACTTTCCTTTTTTTTCTTCTTTTTCTACTTTTCTTCCTTTGTCTTCTTCCTTTTTGCCTTCTCAATCTTTCTACGAATTGAATTTAGGCAAAACTAGTCAGGGATGAAAGATCTCCGCGATTTCGCGGATTTCCGGGATTTTTCCTGTAGCTATAAGTGTATACTAATACGTTGTTCAAATGCTGCAGCACTATAAGTGTATACTAATACATTGTTTCACACTGCAGCACCATCAGCGTATACTAATATGTGGTGCAGACGCCGCAGTACTATCAGCATATACTATTAATAAATACTTCAAATGCCACATCACTATTAGCGTATACTGCTAATACGTGTTTCAAACGGCACAGCACTATCAGCATATACTACTAATATGTGCTTCAAACCTATATGTATGAAACCCGACTTCCGGGAATTTTCCGCGATTCCCTGACAATGCTAAATCTATGGGGAGAAATCAGTATTTCCGCTTTTTTCCCAGAGACCACTTTCATTCCTGATTTATAAGCATTGCATTAGATATTAGGCTGTTTGCACTGAATATTCATAAGCGTGTTAATATGAAGTTATGTAGGGTGAATGGCAAAATAGCTCCGGACATGTGCGATAAAAAGCACAACCCCCCGCTCTCCCCCCCCCCCCCCAAAACCCATGATAGTGTATACTTATAGTCACATATGTAATAGTCGTCATGGGTGGGTAGAGTGCTTTCAAATGATCTGTCTACGGCTTTTAAAATGTCTCGGCCCTCCCATTCTGACTTACATACATTTATGCACATGTAAATCATAATATTTCAGTTATATTAAACCTGCTAACCGTGTCTGCCCTTTGTGTTTTGCTCATGCGCATGTGTACAGTTGCCTGAGGAGATGTTCTTCCACACGGATTACCGTCCACTCATCCGTGACCACAACAACTTTGTGCTGGATGAGCAGACGCAGCAGCCGCCACACCTGATGCCACCGCCATTCCTTGTCGACATCGATGGCAACCCACATCCGTCCTGGATGCAGCGTCTGGTGCCAGGACGCGAGGCGATGAGCGATGCCATGCTCATCCCACAGATCGGCTTCGCGCCCAATGGTATGTGAGAAGACGTTACCCTGATGGCATGCACATGTGGCTTTAAATTCTCAACAGCAAAATCCTTCTATAAGCATTTCTTCCTGCATCACAGAATGCATCTGCAATCCACCGCGACACCCAAAATTTAATTGTTGAATTGCCCCTAGTTATTATGTTTATTTTTGTTATTTGCATTGCCCACCATTATTCATACTGACATTATTCCTGCTGACTGTATTCGTATTATTGGCCTTATTCCCATTATCTTTATTTCCATTATCCTTATTCCATTGACCTTATTCTCATTACCTTTATTTCCAGTCATTTTTTCGCATTACCCTTATTCCCAGCGAACCTATTTGTGTTACTGCCCTTATTCCCAGTGCCTTTATTTGTGTTACTGCCCTTATTCCCAGTGCCTTTGTTCCCAGTGCCCTTATTCCATAGCCCTTATTCCCATTGTCCTTATTCAAGTTGCCCTTATTCCAACTAACCTTATTCCCACTGACCTTATTCACATTGCCTTTATTCATATTGCCTTTATTCACATTGCCCTTATTCCCACTGACCGTATTCCAACTCTGACCTTATTCCAATTGACCTTATTCACAATAATAGTAATCAATCCCCTCCCTTTCCCCGATACATATACATGTATTAATTTTTATCTATATTTTAAAAAAACTGTATAACCTGCAGAACCGTATAAACTGAAGAACCGTATAAACTGAAGAACCGTATAAACTGAAGAACCGTATAAACTGAAGAACCGTATAAAGTGCAGAAACTGAATAAATCCATCCAACTGTGCAGCCCAGCCTCTGAGTCTAAACTGAAATCCGCCCGCTGCCTGACAGGTGACCGCGAGGTCCTCGACGAGATCCCCATGGACGACCCGGAGTCGGAACCGGAACCGGAAGTTGCTGGCGGCCAGCCGCACAACATCGACGCCATGATCGAGCGTCTGGCGCGCCGCACGGACAACCTGCACCCGGCCGCCGTGCCTGCAGCCGTGCCCCGCGACCCGCGCCCGGCGCCGCACCCCGCCGGCCCGCTGTCGCCGCCGACCCGCGGCCCGCGCCGCAGCGGGGAGGTGGAGGGGGTGCGCGCCGCCAGCGGTCACGTGCCCGTCTCGCAGCGCGCCACGCCGCGCGACATCGCAGCCTGGCGGCAAAGGGTTGTCGTGTGGGGGCTGGCACCCGTCCTCGTCAGGTGAGTGAGTGAGTGAGTGAGTGAGTGAGTGAGTGTGTGTGTGTGGGGGGGTGGGCGGTTGTGAGTGGGTTCTGTGGTAGGGTTGGTGGTAGCGTTGTGAGGTGAGTGGGTGTCTGTGGGGGGGGGGGGGTAAGCCTTGTCAGGTGAGTGGAGTGTGTTAGGGGGGTGGCATTGTCAGGTGAGTGGGTGTGGGGTGTTGTCAGTGAGTGGGGGGTTGGCATTGTCAGGTGATTGGGGGTGTGTGGCCGGTGGCATTGTCAGGTGAGTGGGGTGTGTGGCCGGGTGGCATTGTCAGGTGAGTGGGGGTGTGTGGCCGGTGGCATTGTCAGGTGAGTGGGGGTGTGTGGCCGGGTTGCATTGTCAGGTGAGTGGGGGTGTGTGGCCGGGTGGCATTGGCAAGTGTGTGTGTGGGGGGTGTTGTCAGGTGGATGGGGGTAGCATTGTCAGGTGAGTGGGGTGTGTGTGGGTGCTGGTGTTTTCAGGTGAGTGGGTATGTATGGGGGTGTGTGTGGCGTTTTCAGGTGAGTGGGTGTGTATGGGGGGATGGCGTTTTCAGGTGAGTGTGCGCGTGTGAGGGGGGGTGGGGGTGATGCTCGGCGTTGTCAGGTGTGTGTGGTGGTGGTGGTGGAGGTGGATTGGCGGGGGCTGGCGTTGTCACAGCTTTTCCTCTGGTGTTTCTCTATCTATTTGGCCAGTTTATAGCCGAGTTAAGATGCTAATTCACACACTCGTACAATTAAGAAGACAAGGCATCACATAGTTAAAGTTACGTTTATTTGGAAATTTAATCAAATTAATCAGGGCTGATGGATCAGCTAGCAGTTAAGTTGAGGAGTCGGTGCAGAGACCATATCCTGAGCAGTTCAGAGCAACGTGAGAATTAATGAGAGTTCAAGAGGCAGTTCAGTGGAGAACGATTGTCTATTCTGAGCAGCACTCACGCCACTTAATCGTGGGTGGGCGGGTGGGTGAGCAGTGTTGAACGAAGACCGGCCAGCAGCGAAGTGAGGGCTAGGAGGGCTGGGCGGCAACAGGAAAGATAAAAATAGAACAGCCTCGTGTGCAAATTATCCATGTTAGCCTGCAGCCAACATGTTTAATGTAAATACTGACCACCTGGGGAGGGGAGGGGAGGGGATTTCACCTACATCACAGTAAAACACGATTTAACTACTCTATTCCATTACTTGACAACTCTGTTGACAGCTTCGTCTTAGAGTCACTTGTTTAAGACGCATTTAATCACTTGCTGGTAACCATACCCTGGATTCTGATTGCAAACAAATCTATTTCTGATTTATAGGAGTGACCAGGAATTGCGGCAGGCTTTAGCGGAAGATGAAATCAAGAAGTACATGATGGAGCGCAAACGGAAACCGCTAGCAGATGATGAGGTAAGAAATGCAGTGGCGCCACCTTGTGTTAAAGAAAATCTGTACTTTAAGGTTAACCCATGAACAACGAATCGCAAATTGAGCTGACAGCATCATTTTTGGTTTTGAAACTAAATTTGTTGTCTAAATTATACAGTATGCCGAATGCATGAATAGAGCAGGTCTTTGCCGTGTCGCAAGTCATGTGAGCGATTGGGCAATTGCCATGTTGCAGGTTGTGTGAGCGATCGGACACTTGCCATGTCGCAGGTCACACTGGGCATGGTGACCGAATGGGTAGAGTGCAGGCCTCCCGTGGGAGATTGAGAGTTCGATTCCTGGGCGAGTCAAACTATATAAGCTATATAAAACCACCGTGAGTGTATACTGTCATCTAATCAGCGCTGATCCTGATATGACCTCAGATGTTGCTAGGACAAGTCAGTACCCTTACTAGCATGACCTTCGATGTTGCTAGGTAGTGAAGCCCCAACCAATTGAATCATTTTGCCATGCAGAGAATGTTGAGTGCGAGAATGTCAAACAAGCAGACCAGTGTGAACCGCCTTAGCCGGCGCGCCTTGTATGATACGACGGTGAGGGAGAACAGTTTAGTGCAGCCGGATATGGACTGTGATGACCAGCACCGTACTCTGACAATGGGGTACCTCCCGCAAGAACTAATCCTATAGAGAGCACAGTCGACACAATTTGTGTTGTATATGTAGGATGGTGTCGCATTTGTATAATGAGAGCAGCGGTATATAAACACATTTGAGCATCGGTAGACAGGGTGAGACTTGTAGGGTGGTTTGGCAATACGTAGAGCAGGCACAGCATACAGGAAGTAGATACATAAGTAAGATACATATAAGTATGCTACATAGGTAAGCTACATAGATGCAACTGGCCACAAGGGTGGCGCCATCTATTGGATGTGGCAAACACTAGGTCACAGTATAGAATAGCCGGGATTGTGTATCAACGCCATCTATTAACTAACACGTAATTATCAGGCATGTGATTTCTCCGGTTTTAACCGGAATTCATTTTTTTTTCTGGTCGCCGAAACCGGAATTCAGTTTTTTTTTTTTGATTTTTAATTTTTTTTTTCTGGCTGCCAAAACACCTGGAATACACTATTTGCATCCCTCTCGCGACTTAGTGGGATGCTGTGTGTCTCCACGATAACCTAAAAAAAAATGTCCTCCACCACATCACATGCCTGAATTATGAAACGCGTTGCTCCCCAGCAGATCTTTGCACAACTTTTCCGTTTATGTAACCAAACCAGTGTTGTGTGGGGCAACTGCTGCAACAAACGTGTTGGTGTCAGCGGTAGCCGAGAGGGGAGTTCTGGGAGGAGGCGATAGGTGGCATAGCTTTGATAAGCGGGCGCAGGCCTGGGAAGAGAGTCCGGCGGGAAAATGAAGGAAGGGCAACTGTTGACATCTGATTCCCCCTGCGAATCAGATGCAATTATTCACATTATGTCCCAATGGGGAGGGGGGTCGTCTTTATATTGTGTTTTGATAGATGAATATCTCACAATTAGCTCAAATTCGGGATGCATATCTACAATAGTAACCTTCCAGAAATATCGATATGTAAACAAATCTCAGTACAGAACTAAACACGAAACACTTATGTTCACTTTGCGCCATTTGAGTAACTGCCTAAAAGCTTGCATCCGTTACCCAATTACAAAGCAGTAGGTTTAGGTTATTTTCTGACTGGGAGAAAATAGCCCTACACATAATGCAAAATAAAAATGGGTTAGTCAGTGTTCATCACGAAAAGGAATTGCGGTGCTGTCAAGTTGTCAGCCTGATTTCAATTGAGCAAGATGGCTGACACTGATGGCACTGCTTAGTGTTAACCTCGAAGCGAATAGATCAGTTATTACGCAGTTATGTGTTATGAAGGTTCACTCCGTTGTCACCTTATACCGCTATATCTTCTTGGTTGTCCATCGATGGCGGTGACGACAGCAACTCATCATTTGTTGTGAACTCGTCGATGACTGATGAGTCCAATTTGTGCTCAGAATGTGCGCTGGCACATTGGACATGTGTGTGTAGCTGCTGTCAGAGAGTCTAGTACGGGTAGATCTATCTACATCTATACTAACTATACACACAGTGCTGGAGACTGTTTGGGTGCAGAGCTGGCCATCTCAGTCTATATTCAGCGCCTTTAATTATGGCAACCATTATCGCAGTTACCAGTTGGAGCATGTTTGGTTGACCTCTTGCTACTGTGAGTTTCATACCTTTCATGTTGTTTGCGTTTCACTTTGTGCGTTCGTGGTTGTTTTTTTTACTGGTTTCCGTTAGGGGTCGTTCAACGTTGTCAACATTTTCATGGTCGTACAAAGTGTGCTACTTCCCCCCCCCCCCCCCCCAAGTAGTACACATCAACATTTTAATACAGAACATAAAGTATGCCGAAAAATATGAATATTTGATTAAACGGTGAAAGTCGTACATGACTGACACCTTTCTCCCCTTGTAAAGACTAGGTCTCCCGTTTTGTAGAATGGCTAAAGCTTGAATCTGTGGTTGTGAAGGCAGGCTATAGTGAAATCAATACAGACAAAGAGAAAGGAAGAGTATAAAGTGTAATTGTAAAGAAGAGAGTCAAGCCCTCTGGTTTATTATTTATATGGTACATGGGTTCATCGTAGAGTATCACCCCACCCTTTTCCCCTAATGGGAAACAAGCATTCTTGGCGCTACCAATTGGGATTCCAGCATTCCTGGTCCCCATGGTTACCAGTGGTCTGCCCACTACCACCAAGCTGTGTGGCTCCCCTGGCCACCACCTGCCTTGAGCCTGAGTGTGGTGATCCTACCTAGCAGAGGGGGGAGGGGTATGCCCTGAGTGCCCCTTACCCACAGCCCTGCCACCACCACTATGTCTATTTACATCCCCACTCAAGCACCACCAGCACCTACATATATATACATACATGCGCCTTGTCACCTATACCCGATCAGTAATAGAACATTTGCATTCCCCCAATGCCGTAAATTGAAATATTGTACACCCTGTTGTATGCTTTGTATGAATGTGAAAATGCTGAATGACTCCTTACTTTAAATTGCCTAGTTTGGAGCACTTACCAGGTCTGTCCCCACAGTTGATCACGTGTGTATATAAAACCAATCAGGTGTTTGTCATATTTCCAACTTAAAGTTGCGTAGGCAATTGGTTTTGAGTTTCTATCAATTTCTGAGATAAATATGAGCCTGTCTCAAAAGGTGCTAACTCTTCGTTTTTTTGTCCATTGTAACGATTGACACAAAACAGCATAGAAACGGTTACACTGAAAACACAAGGACATTTGTTTCAAATCAATATGTATTCTATTGGGATTATGAAACACCATGTAAAAAACAAATCAGTTTATCCTGAGCAAATGCATAAGCAGATAGTGTGTTGATCGTTACTATGGACAAAGTTTTGTCCCATATTGCTTAGCACCTTTTGAGACAGTCTCATATATCAGGTTGATCGTTATAATCTACCTTACTTTAATTTGAAGTAACTTATTTAACAGGGTTAACTTTGGTGATATTTGAAGTGATAAACCAAATTAATTTTGATGTGCACACCGAAAATGATGAACATTGGCTTTGTTTACCCAATATTGAGTATAGCAGGGTAGCATAGGTGTACCAAGCCGCAATAAATGTTTAAAAGCACCAGTATCTAAGTGGGATATAGGTAATTGTTTTGGTTTTTAAATATGATGTTTTAAGTGGATCATGCAGTATCTTTATTAATTAACGGGGGGGATAAATTGGAATGAATACTAATTATACAAAAGGCAAATAATTTGTCTGCCCTGTAATGTTTGATTATTATTTCATATTTTTTATAAAGATATCTTATGTCTTGGAACTCTTTAATAATTTTTATTTTAAGCCAGTTAACACTTGATTTATTGTGGAATTTTATTTAAATTCTTGGGATTTCAGAGTCCAGAGTCAAGTGATTCAGGACACATTAGAACTCGGCGACAACGACAGCGCACGCAAACTCAGCGACAAAGGCGGCAGCGACAGTCGACACGATCAAATCTGCAGACCAGTCGAAACCGCTTAACAACCCGAGCACTGTACGACACAGAAGAGGTGAGTGCTGATGGGTTTTATATACGCGCAACGACACATGTCGGGGTTGCACCAATTGTGAATGACACAACCGAACATTTATATCATCATCGTCTTCAGTGTCGTCATCACCATTATCATCACCCATCGATTGGGATATAATAAGCACTTATTACCCCATTACAAAATTGACACTTGTCGCTACCTAGCCTAGCGCTTGGCATTAATAGGATAGGGCAAGGACTGGTTTGCTCAGTATCATGATAATGTAACTGAGTGGTATATCGGTTCATGGCACCAGTGGCCTGGTCGCCCAGTGGGGCAGCACTATTAAGTCGCCATGAGTGCGCACCTTCGCTGATATGACCTTCGATGTTGCTAGGACATAAAGAAACATACAAACGAACAGCAGAAGTCTAGCTGCACAGCTGTGCTGTGGTGTCACTATGGTTACAGTGACATTTCGACACCACGCCTCTAGCGACGTAGTTGCTTACTACTTTCTACCCCTGGTCCTATCACAGTCAGGGTTCAGGGTTCAGGGAGAGCCGTCTGTGTGCATGAATGAACTGTCCTTTTCGATGAAAAGTCTATGATTGAGGAAAGCGTTTTAACTGAGCGTGAACGATCTTTTTAAATTAAAATTTTTTTTTTTATCCATTTTATCGTAAATACACAATGGGGGACATTTAGCATAGTGCATTTTTCCGACTATAGGTGGCGCATCGGTACTAGTGGGCCTAAACGGAGATACTACAAAATGCAGCCAGTTTGCAGGACCATACCATTATTATGTCAGTACTCGACCATAATGTCAGCATGTCAGTGACCTGGACTACAGTCAGTATGTCAGTACACCGGACTACAGCCAGTACACAGGACCAGACTGTTGTCAGTAGGTCAGTACACTGGACTAGTCAGTACACAGGACCATACCATCAGTATGTCAGTACACTGGACTAGTCAGTGCACATGTCTACAGTCAGTACACAGGACTATTCTGTCAGTATATCAGTACTCAGGACTGCAGTCAGTACATCAGACTACAGTCAGCACACATAACCATACTGTCAGTATACCAGACTAGTCATCACACAGAACCATACCACCAGTATGTCAGTACACAGGGATACAGTCAATACTCAGTACCATACAATCAGTATGTCAGTGCACAGGACTACAGTCAGTACACCAGACCATACCAACAGTACAGAGAACCATACTGCCAGTATGTCAGTACACTGGGCCAATCAGTAGGCCTACACATACAGGACTACAGTCAGTACTCAGGACCTTACCGTTAGTATGTCAGTACACCAGACAACAGTCAGTTCTCAAGACTATACCATCAGTATGTCGGTACACATGACTAGTCAGTGCAAGGACTACCGTCAGTATACAGAACTATACCACCAGTATGTCAGTTCACAGGACTACAGTCAGTAGATAGACCAATACCATCAGTATGTCAGTACACAGGATTGCAGTCAGTACAAAGTACCATACTATCAGTATGTCAGTACACAGGACTACAGTCAGTACACAGGCCCATACCATCGGTATGTCAGTACACCCAACTACAGTCAGTGCACAAGACTAGTCAGTACACAATACAATACTGTCAGTATGTCAATACACAGGACTAGTCGGTACACAGGGCGACAGTCAGGACACAGAACTATACCGTCAGTATGTCAGTACACAAGACAATACCGTCAGTATGTCAGTACACAAGACTATACTGTCAGAATGTCAGTACACAAGAAATACTCTCTGTATGTCAATACAGAGGACTAGTCAGTACACAGGGCCATGCCGTCAGTATGTCAGTACATCAGACTACAGTCAGGAGACACGACGACTACACCGTCAGTACGTAGTATACAGGAGTAGTCAATACAGAGGACCATACCATCAGGCCCACTACTTCAGTAGTGACACCAACGGCAATTTTGTTAACCACAACAACGCAATGTCCCCCATTTTAGACAAAACTGATGGGGGGGGGGGGGGGGGGGGGGGGGGAGGGGAATCAAATGCTCAAGTATCCTCGAACAACAAGAAATGTGGCTCAATAATTTGCACATTTGAATTTATGAGTGGAGATAACTTAATTTTACTTTAATTCAAATTTATTTGAAAGAAATATTGGTTTATTAAAAAAGAGTAGTGGGCATCTTGCCCCTCTTTGTGAGACCCGCTTTATCAAACATGTTTTTAATTTCTTAATTTAATTTTGGGGTTACTTTTTTTTTTTTTCTTTTGGTGATGGGTTGCATGCGGAGTGTAGCAATTGAATGTGAAATGTGTAACATGTGAAATGTGAAATGTGTGACATTTATGTTGACGATGTGTGCAAATATTGGAACACGCTACTAATACTATGCATTACAATTTACACGCAGAAATACCACGACATACTCAGATTCTGAAGATACAACTGAATCTGCTCCGTAAAATTAGTTTGAAATTTCTAGTGAAAATTAAAATATTATTCGGACACTTGCATATGGATTCTGAGTAGCGAATTGAATTCTTAAGCAGAGAAAAGATGACTATACTTTTTCTTTACATTCTGCAACAGTTTGATAGTCAACCACTTGGCATGTGCCGCTGATGTATTCTACATTTTTAATAAAGCTGCTTAGTCCAATAAAAGCATCAAGTTAAAGGTGCATAGTCCAATGAAAGCATCAGGTTAAACCTGCATAATCCAATAAAAGCATCATGTTAAAGGTGCATAGTCCAATAAAAGCATCACATTAAAGCTGCATAGTCCAATAAAAGCATTAAATTGGTCATAATTCTCGCATTGCGTTTGATGCGAGGAAAGGAAGAGACCCTCCCCCCGCCTCTCCTGCCGCCGCGCAGCTTTCTCACCTGCCCTGTCATCCCTCCCTCAGCTTTCTCTCAGCTTTCTCCCTCGCCCTCGTGCCCTGCCCCGCCGCTTTCTCACCTCCCCCCGCCCCTCGCCCTGCCGCTCCCTCCCTTATAAGGCCGCCCGCCGGCCTCCCTCAGTCACTCGCCTCCCAGCCGTCCCCAGCATAGTCCAATAAAAGCATCACATTAAAGCTGCATAGTCCAATAAAAGCATTAAATTAAAGCTGCATAGTCCAATACAAGCATCCAGTTAAAGCTGCATAGTCCAATAAAAGCATTAAATTAAAGCTGCATAGTCCAATAAAAGCATCCAGTTAAAGCTGCATAGTCCATTCAAAACATAAAATTAAAGCTGCATAGTCCAATATAAGCATTAAATTAAAGTGGCATAGTCCAATAAAAGCATCAAATTAAAGGCACATAGTCCAATAAAAGCATCAAATTAAAGCGGCATAGTCCAATAAAAGCATCAAATTAAAGAGGCATAGTCCAATAAAAGCATTAAATTAAAGCGGCATAGTCCAATAAAAGCATCAAATTAAAGGCACATAATCCAATAAAAGCCTCAAATTAAAGCTGCATAGTCCAATAAAAGCATTAAATTAAAGCTGCATAGTCCAATAAAAGCATTAAATTAAAGTGGCACAATCGATTCAAAGCATCAAATTAAAGGTGCATAGTCCAATAAAAGCATCAAGTTAAAGCAAAAGCATTAAATGAAAGCTGAATAGTCCAATGAAAGCATTAAGTTAAAGCTGCATAGTCCAATGAAAGCATCAAATTATAACTGCATAGTCCAATAAAAGCATTAAATTAAAGCGGCATAGTCCAATAAAAGTATCAAATTAAAGTGGCATAGTCCAATAGAAGTGTAGTGGTCTGCACTGACCTCTCAGGCAAATAACCACATAGACAGGTAGGCGTGGGGAGTGTATTGATATCAGGGAGCCTAGGTGGTGTAATGGTTAGCACACTGGCCCGGAATGCAAAGAGATGTGGGTTCGAGTCCCGCTCTAGGCGCAATATTTCCCATTTTCATCACCCCCACGACACTGGTTGCCGTGATCAGGATCCTGTACAAGCTTTGCGCTGTATGGTTGTTGAACCTACCCTGTGTATGTATGTGTTAGTGCATTGCCTGTATGTATGTAATTGTAAGCATTACAAGACTTACAATTCCAGGGGGACGAGTGTAGTGGTCTGCACTGACCTCTCAGGCAAATAACCACTCAGGCAAATAACCACAATATTTCCCATTTTCATCACCCCCATGACAGAAGCATCAAATTAAAGTGGCATAGTTGAATAAAAGCATTAAATTAAAGCGGCATAGTCCAATAAAAGTATCAAATTAAAGTGGCATAGTCCAATAAAAGCATTAAATTAAAGCGGCATAGTCCAATAAAAGTATCAAATTAAAGTGGCATAGTCCAATAAAAGCATCGAGTTAAAGCTGCATAGTCCAATAGAAGCATCAAGTTAAAGGGGCATAGTTCAATAAAAGCATCAAATTATAACTGCGTAGTCCAATAAAAGCATTAAATTAAAGCAGCATAGTCCAATAAAAGCATCAAATTAAAGTGGCATAGTCCAATAAAAGCATCCAGTTAAAGCTGCATAGTCCAATAGAAGGATCAAGTTAAAGGGGCATAGTTCAATAAAAGCATCAAATAATAACTGCATAGTCCAATAAAAGCATCCAGTTAAAGCTGCATAGTCCAATAAAAGCATTAAATTAAAGCTGCATAGTCCAATAAAAGCATCCAGTTAAAGCTGCATAGTCCAATAAAAGCATCAATTTAAAGCTGCATAGTCCAATAAAAGCATTCAATTAAAGAGGCATAGTCCAATTAAAGCATCAAATTAAAGCGGCATAGTCCAATAAAAGCATCAAAATAAAGAGGCATAGTCCAATAAAAGCATCAAATTAAAGTGGCATAGTCCAATAAAAGCATCAAATTAAAGCTGCATAGTCCAATAAAAGCATCAAATTAAAGAGGCATAGTCCAATAAAAGCATTAAATTAAAACGGCATAGTCCAATAAAAGCATTAAATTAAAGAGGCATAGTCCAATAAAAGCATCAAATTAAAGCTGCATAGTCCAATAAAAGCATCAAGTTAAAGGTGCATAGTTCAATAAAAGCATCAAATTATAATTGCATAGTCCAATAAAAGCATCAATTTAAAGCTGCATAGTCCAATAAAAGAATTAAATTAAAGCGACATAGTCCAATAAAAGCATCAATTAAAGCAGCATAGTCAAGTAAAAGCATCAAATTAAAGGTGCATAGTTCAATAAAAGCAGCAAATTATAACTGCAGTGCAATAAAAGCATCAATTTAAAGCTGCATAATCAAATAAAAGCATCAACTTAAAGCGGCATAGTCCAATAAAGCCTCAAATTAAAGCTACATAGTCCAATAAAGCCTCAAATTAAAGCTACATAGTCCAATAAAAGAATCAAATTAAAGCTACATAGTCCAATAAAAGCATCAAATTAAAGCTGCACAGTCAAATAAAAGCATCAAGTTAAAGCTGCATAGTTCAATAAAAGCATCAAGTTAAAGCTGCATAGTTCAATAAAAACATCAAGTTAAAGCTGCATAGTCCAAAAAAAACATCAAGTTAAAGCTGCATAGTCCAATAAAATCATCAAATTAAAGCTGCATAGTCCAATAAAAGCATCAAGTTAAGGGTGCATAGCCCAATCAAAGCATCAAGTTAAAGCTACATAGTTCAATAAAAACATCAAATTTTCAAAAACAAAACGCTTACCTAGATTACATTCTACATATCCAATTTAAATACTGGTGCACTTATTAAGCAATTGTTGTTCATTAAAGGGAACACTAAATCAGTTTTGTTGAACTTGTCACCGGTGAAGCCTATTGTCTCGGAATTTTTACATGCACGCCAACATTTATTTTGCATGATTTCACCTCAAATAGAACCAGTTAGCCATTCATAATAAAAGTTACTACAAATTAAAGTAACATAGATTTGAATAGTCAACAGAAGATATGACAGAAACTCAAAAACGGCGGACTGTGCAACTTTAGACAAATTAATTTGTTAGTGAAAGGAACCGAGTAATCCTACTTAGATAATCATTTTAATTGTAGTAAAAGTTAATTCGTACCAATAATCTGTATGCAGCAGTTAATATTACGCCCACGTTGATGCCATATATAGCCTTTGTTTTAATTAGGAGTTGAAACTTAAATGAATATAGTTAAATAACATCCAGTTTGAGGCCATACATTTTGTTTTAATTAGAGAGAAAATAATTGAAATTATTTTTTCTTTAAATGAATCCAATCTAAAAATTACCTACTCTGAAACCATATATAACTTTTGTTTTATTTTTTAGGGAAATATTTATTCAAAACAATAAAATATTGAGTTCATTTAAATGAATCCCAACAAATTGAAAATCAGAGAAGGAAATCTAGAATGTAAAGGTTTTTTTATTGTCTTTGTTGTTTTTTTTATTCAGATAATTTTCTTTTATTAAAATGACATAAAACTGGAATACATGTAGGACATGTGTTGTCCTTGTGTGTCGAATGAAAGGTGTTGCATGCGACGGTGGCGTGGCCATTTCGAAGCTTTGTATGCGCATGGGCCTGCCCACGCATACCGGTAAGTACTCAGGTAGTTAGCATTAGTCTATGCATAAATGACCCCCCGCTGCTGACCCCAAATAACCTTGAGTGCCGCTGACTGCCGGGATGCGCCTGCATCTAAAGGCCTACTTTCAGGAGGATGCGGATGAGGATGACGATGAGGATGCCACCACCCACAGGTCTGCATCTGAATTGGAGATCGAAGAGGAAATAGAGAGTGACCAGATGTGGAATTCTTCTTCCAGCGACAGGTGAGGCTTAAAGTATAAGCTTTTTATCGCCTAATAATTAGGCGTCTTCATTTTTATAGTTTCAAGGCACGCTATGGAAATGTGTTCATCAAATTCTTTAAAGCTGACCAGAAGGGATGGCTGAATGAGTTGATTGTCCGTCTCCCGTTTTGGTAGATTGTGGCATTCGGACCCCCTGGTTCCAACCCTGGTCGAGTCAAACCAAATACTTAAAAATGTATGCTTATCGCTTCCTAGTCTGGTGCTCGGCATTATTAGGATATGGCAAGGACTGGTTGGCTCAGTGTTTGGATTATGTGACTGAGTGGGATATCAGGTGCTGGCGACCAGGTCTCCCAGTGGGGCAGCACTATAAAGTCGCCATGAGTGCGCACTGTCACAAGTCGGTACGATTTCTTGGCCCTGCGCCAACAGTCACTGCAAGCAGCATGCACAAACTTTTCACAAAAGTAAAACAAGAAAACCTTAATTCTATTTCCTTTAGCCACAAATTAGGCAACTGTGAGCTTTTTAAATCCACAGTGTACTGACACAAAATTGATTCTGTGCTTTTGCATTCTGTAAAAGTGATGGTTGAATAAATTTTTAAAAACAATTCTCGCCGTGAATATGGCCTATGCTGCCGACACTGCGTAAAGAAACCACCAGTCAATTAATCGATATGACCTCAGATGTTGCTAGGATGTAAAACTCCAACCAAGTTTTTTAAGTTTCTGCCTATTTCTTTTGGATGTTGACCATCAGTGGTGAATTTTAGGACTGAGCCAAAATGGCTCTAATTAATGGTTGACTGCGATATTGCGTTGACCAATATTTCAGTTCTGGACTGAATTATACAATGGAATTGATTTTCTCAGTGAGTCGAGCGAGTACTCAGACTGGGCAGCTGATGGAGGCGTTAACCTTCAACCCCCAAAGCGCACATCTGGGCGACAACCAAAGAAGAAACACTTCAGTTCCTCTGAGGAAGAAGAAGACGATGATGATGATGAGGCAACTCCGTCCACATCACGAGGTAAATATTCTTGTGTACAGTTTTTATATGCGCAATCACCATATGTGAAATCTGTGACATATATATGACAGTGCTTTGCGTGAACATTGGAGCACACCAATTATATTTATGTTACACACAGGAAGACTACTACAACATACTTCGATAGAAGATACAACTGAATCTACCAAATTTGCGTTATTTGATTTGGAAATGCAAATGTTTTCGTGAGACTTAATATAATGGCGCAATTAAGATACGCTATGGGTAACGTTCTAATTGTTCTGTAGTGAAAAGCGCCCACTATAATTTAACTGGTGATTTGGTACCAACTGGCATTCTTTCGTCAGTTCCTGACAAACACCCCCTCTTACTTTTGACTGTAGGGACGTCCAGCGCAAGAAAGCAGACAAAGACGCCACCGGTTCGGAAAAAGGATACCCGAAAGGAGAAACAGGAGCGAAGAAACCGCCAACTTGTGGCTCGCCAGGACAGTATCATAGAACTTCCAGAGGCTTTCAAGCCGCCTGATTGGCTGACCAATGCAATCCCGCGAAAGACTCCGTATGTGCCGCAGATGGGGGACGAAGTGATCTACTTCCAACAAGGACACCGACTGTATCTGAATGCGGTGCAGACTCATAATGTGTACAACTTGAACATGACCAAGAGCCAGCCGTGGATAAAGCGCCCACAGATCAGGGTCAGTGTCTTCGGCTAACTCATTTAGCACCTGAACTTCCCACCGGATATGGTGATCAAATTGGTAGAGCGCAGGCTTCCTGTGCAGAACAATTTGAAAACCTGGTTGAGTCAAGTCAACGATTTATCAAATTTATTCTTGTCGCTACCTAGCCTGGCACTCGGCATTACTAGGATAGGGCGAGGACTGGTTAACTCAGTATCAGGATAATGTGACTGAGTGGGATATCAGGTCATTTTTTTAATTTTTTTTATTGAGGCTGTATTTATACTGTCCATAGCATATAAGCCTGGGTATTCAGGCTTGTTTTCAATGCTGGCCAGCTGTAGTGTTGGTGTTGTCTTATCACACAGTAGCTGCTGATAAGGTATTTGATTGCCTGTATTTCAGTAGCAGATAGATAGTTGGTTGGTCTGGTTAGTACTATAGTAGTCTATGTTAATTTTTTTGGATTTTCTTGGCATATATGTGCTTTATTTTTTCTACTCTTATTTCTAGACTAGCCTACTCCTATTTACATATCATAGGCTTGTACGCAGCTGTGAGGTGTGTTATCTGGGTGCTTTTGGTATGGTTACCTTCCATTGGGCGTCTCGCTGGTGGGCCGTGACATGTATCACCTGCCCCTTTGCGGTGCAGCTTAGTTGGGGGTTCCTAGCCTTATTTTGCACAGATATTTTTTGTATGTTTTTAGGTCAGGAATTTGTCGTTCCTTTACTGTTTGGGCATTCCACACCTTGGCAGCCATTTCTAGCGTGCTTCTCTCGTGAGCTTTTATTTGGCTTCTGGTCTGCTTTAGTAGTGGCGCATTATTTGCTCTAGTTGCCCTTTGTGGTTTTGTTAGGAGTTTATTGTCTTGACTATAGCTGTATGCTAATGTTTTCAGATGAATTATTCTCCTATTTTCTAGCAATTTTACTTTGGTTCTTTTGTGTATGTCATAGGTGGGGTGCAGCTTGTCTACTCTGAGGCAGATTTTCAGGGCTCTGTTCTGTAGTGTTTGCAGTTTTTTTAGAAGTTCTTTCTTTGCACCCATGTAGTTTACATCTCCATAGTCAAAATAGGGTAGCACCATGCCCTTGAAGATTTTTATTGACATTTCTTGTGTCATGTAGTCTCTTAGCTTTGCAAATAGCCACAGTTTGTGGTTTACCTTTTGGACAATTTTGTTTATACATAGGTTGTAGTTTAGTTGGCTGTCCAACTCAAGGCCTAGGTATTTGTAATGGTCTACATTTTCTAGTGTTTGGCTTCCTAGCTTACAGTGTAGTTTTCTTTCTGGCATTTGTTTATGCGAGAAGAGAACTGTTTTTGACTTGCTTGTGTTGATGGTTATTTTGTTGGACTCACACCACTCATCCAGTTTTAGTAGGAGCTTGTTTAGTTTAGTTATTACCTCCTCTTCTGTGGTGCCGTTTGCATATATGACTGTGTCATCTGCATATAGTTGGAGGCATTCGGTTTGTAACCATTTTTCAAGATCGTTTATGTAGATTATAAAGAGCAGTGGCCCTAGCACTGACCCTTGGGGTACACCACATGTGACAGGTTGGTTGTCTGATAGTGTATTGTTTATTTTTGTTCTCTGTTGCCTGTCTTTCAGGTAGCATTTTATCCAGTCCATAGTGTTGGATTTTATGCCCATGGATTCTAGTTTTTCCAATAGTATGTTATGGTCTACTGTATCGAATGCTTTGCTGAAGTCAATGAAGGCTGCTCCAACTAATTGTTTTTGGTTCATTGACGCCAATATGTCATTTGTTAGGTTAGCTATTGTTTTAGATGTGGAGTGCAGTTTCCTGAAACCTCCTTGTCTTTCGTTTAGTATATTGTTTTTTTCCAGGTGTTCATTTATGTGTCTATGTAGCACTTTTTCAATGAGCTTGCCTGGGGTTTGAAGAATCGATATTGGCCTGTAGTTTCCCATGTTTTGTTTGTCTCCACTTTTGTGGATAGGGGTAATGGTTGCCATTTTCCAGGCTGAGATAAAATGCCCCTGTTCAAAGGAGATGTTGAATAGGTCGACTATAGTGGCTGGGATGGCTTGGAGTGCCTCTTTCAGCATTTTGGTTGGTATTTCGTCTATTCCACTTGGTTTATTTGTGTCTATGTCATTTATTAGTTTTTTTACTTCTATTATATCTGTTTTGCAGGTGGGGATTTCATTCTGCACAGTTCCTGATCTATTTTCCCACCTTTTTTTAAATTTTCCTGACAGCGTTTGTCCTATTGTGGCAAAGTGCGTGTTCAGTTTGTTTGCTGCATCTTTGTCTGAGAGTATTGTCCCTTCGTTATCTTGGAAGGTTGTGTGCTCTTCTTTGTTATTTTTGGGGAATAATAGGTCTACATTCTTCCAGAATCTGTTTGTATTGCTTCCCCAGTCTCTGTCCTGCTTTATTATGTATTTCTTTTTTGCTGTTCTCACAGCTTTGAGAGAGTGGTTTCTGGCAATATGGTAGGCCAGTTTGTCTTCTATAGTTTCTGTGAGCTTTGCTTTATTACCCAGTTTACTTTTGGCTATGATGAGCGTTAGCAGGTCATTGTCTACCCAGGGGTCCTGGTTTTTTTGTATTTTTATTTTCTTAATGGGGCACATCTCGTCAGCTGATTTTCTTATTTCTGCGATGATGTTGCCCCAATAGATATTAACATCATCTCTGTTTTGTGTGATGTTGTTTATGTTTTGGTGCAGATGATTTTTTAATGCATCTTCTGAGTAGTTTTTTAGGGACCTGCCCATCTTATACTCATAGTGATTTGTGCTTTTTAGTTTTTTCCTTGTTACATATATTAGCTCATGATCACTTATACCCCAGCTCCTGGTGCCCCATTTAGTGGCGTGGTTTGAGTTGGTTAGTATTAGGTCAATTGTTGTGCTATTTTTACTTAGCCTTGTTTTTTCAGTGATGAGCTGTTGTAGGCCTAAGATTTTGATTGTGGTTTGCAGCATTAGTTTGTTTTTATCATTGCTGTTGTAATTTACATTAAAGTCTCCTAGTATGAAGATTTCTGCCTTTGTCAGTTTTTTTATGGTGTTTATGCTCTTCTCTAGGGCTTCAATGAAGAGTTCAATTTCCCCTGATGGAGGTCTGTAGAGGCTTGCTATGGCTATATTTGCTTGCTTTTCATTTTTTATTAGGCACCATAGTAGTTCTATGTGTTCATTTGATAAGTTAGCTGTTATTAGTGCTTCAGGATCTAGAATTTTGGTGTCTTTGCAGTAAAGGGCAACACCTCCACCCTTTTTTGTTTGGTTTAGTGTGTTATTTTGCTGCCTATCATTGCGTACAAGCCTATATCCATCTATGTTGAGGGTGTTGTTTTTGTGGTTGTCAGTGAACCATGTTTCTGACAGTGCCAGTATGTCGAGATTTTCTCTTTTTAGGTGTATTTTTATTGTGTCGATTTTGTTGGATGCACTCTGGCAGTTTAGGTGGGCAAAGTGTGTGCCCCTCCCCAGCTTGCATTCAATTTCTTCTACCATATATATTTGTGCTTTTCGGTGAGTGGTTGCTTGATTTCGCGAATTTTACTTTTTAGTTTTAGTTAGATTGAGTTTGTGTGTGTGTGTGGGGGGGGGGGTGTGCTGGTGCATGCAGCACACGCATCTCCCTCTGGTGGGTAGTTGTGTAAGTCACTGCACTTATTACCTGTTTTGTGTGGAGGATGGCATATTTTTAGTAAAGCGTGTTAGTGAGATAGTAAATTTGTGATATTCATGGTTTGGAGCCCTGGTTCCTTTCCCAGTTCTCCCCGATCTGAACATTTGTATAGTTTTGTTTATTCCTTATTTATATTTTTCCTTTTTATTTGTTGGCATTTGTCAGGGTTTCCTTGACTTTTTGGAGGATGTCCCCCATTTTATTTTTGTAACCTGGTTTTATCGTTTCTCCTTCACTGGCGCTGTCCAGGTACCTTCCTGAGCCCCAGTATGGGCACTTTGTGCATTCCCTGAATGCATTTCCAGGGGCATTTATTAGCTTTTCTTTTAGCTCTATGTTTTGTGTGAATTTTGCGTGGACGATATCCTCCAGCACTTTTTCATTTGTTTTGCACCATTCTGGTGATCTCCATATTTTTTTGGCCATTGCTTTTATTGTGTACGGGTTGTCCGTGTTTTCGATCATTCTCATTATGTCATGTTTATCGTGATATTTGGCCATTATTGAGCAGTAGTATTGCTCGGCCGAGGTGTACTTTTTCCCATCCTTTCCTGTGACTTCGCATTTGTACAGGTTACTAAAGGGGGAGTTGTGGCCTTGGAACGACACTCCCCAGGGGTGTTCCCTTGTTGCACCCTTTTCTGGTGTGATCTCTTGAATCTCAATCTCTCCGAACTCCTTGGGTGTGTAGGTTTTCCCATTTATTTCTATGTTACACCCTTTCATTTTGATCGATTTTATTTTGTCACTTTTGGTCTCGAGTGCAAGTGTGTACATTTGTTGTACTGTTTTTTCACTCAGCATTTCCGTTTCTGTCCTTACTGGTCTTATTGTGACTTTGTTGTAGTCTTTTTTGGCCTGGAGTGTTTTTTTCTTCTGGAAGAGTTCTTTTTTTTGCGACTCTTTCTCCAGCTGGATTTTTATACTCCTCGGCCTGGTTTGGACTTTCTCTGTGGCCTGGATTTCTTGTTCTTTTGTTTCCCCACCTTGGCTTTTTTTTTCAGCCTGCTCAGTATTGCCAGGGTGTTTTTTTGGTGTTGTTTCTTTTTTGGGTTTTTTTCCTAGACGGAAGGCCTTAGTCACTACTGTCCAGCCAAAGTCACAGTCCGCTTCTTTTAGCATGTCAGTGATTGTTTCCTGAATGCTTTCATTTTCTTTTTCGGGAATGCCGTGGACTATGACACTGAGTTTTTTTTCCCCAGTTTTTGGTTTGATTGCCTGATTTTGGATCGCTTCCGTTTGAGGCTTCTTTTTATCCGTGGGCATTGTCCTGGTGTTGGCATTTTTGCTTACATTTTCGTTGGTCTGTTTTTTTTGTTTTTTTTCATATTCTGCCTTGTACCATGGGCATTCTATCTGTAGGTCATGGTGCTGCTAGCCTAATGTGGGGCAGCACTATAAAGTCGTCATGAGTGTGTCAGGGTGGGTACTGACTCACAAGTCAGTACCCACCCTGATATGACCATAGATGGTTGCTAGGATGTAAAAACCCAAGAAACACAAGTCTGAACTTCCTGGTACTGGTACACACTTTGTATGTAGTTCTATTGAAAGTGCTAATCATTGTTCACAGTATCAAAAGGGGGGGGGGGGGGAAACGACAGAAATGTAACTTATAAGATAGTTTTAGTTTATCCCAGTGCAAAGTGGTCAGTGGTTGTTAGTGCTGCATAACAGTTATTTGAAGAAAAAAGAACAGATGTTGCAAATGAAGTCTAAATTAAGTTCAGTGCCAGTGCATTATGGTGCGTTCTAAGGGATATTGATTCTTACGCTCTGCGCTTATCTTCGTATTATTATGAAGAGGCATTGATTGAAGCCTCACATGTTAACATTGCCAATATGGGTAGCACTTGATTGAAGACTCAGATGTTGACACTGATGATATGGGCAATATTTGATTGACTCACATGTTAATGCTACCGACATGGGTAGCACTTGATTGAAGTCGCAGATGTTAACACTGATATTGGTAGCACTTGATTGAAGCCTCACATGCTAACGCTGCCGACATGAACTTGATTGAAGCCTCATCCGTTAACGACATCGCTTTCGTTACCAGGACCTGGAGCTTATGAAGGTGGTAGGTTTGAAGTACGAGATCCGGCCCCCCCGTCTCGTTTGCCTCAAACTGGCCTTCATTGACCCCGTGACGTCACACCTATCTGGGGGGTCATTCACCATCAAGTACCACGACATGGCTGATGTCATCGACTTTCTCGTCCTGAAGCAGACTTACGATAAGGTATACTGAGTGATCACTTTATTTGGGTCCCAAACCATCGCGCATACAATACCATTGTAAAGATATAAAAATCTCCCGTAAACCGGCCACCTCCCTAAATGGACCATTTAATGCCCGTCCCATGGTCCGTCGATTTAACGAGGTATCACTGTAGTTAAATTTGCAGAGTCTAATTATTATGAGTTTCTGCCATTTTTCTAGATAAACATATTAAGTTGATTGTTATAATTGACCTTAGTTTAGTTTGAAGTACCTTTTATTATAAAGCATTAACTTTGCAGCTGTTCAAAGGGAAAACATGCCAAATTAATTTCAGTGTGCACACGAAAATTAATTTCGTTTATTTGAACTTCAAAGTTAACTCTTTAAAATGTAAGTTACTTCAAACTAAAGCAAAGTACATTATGCTGTTCAAAATAATATCTTTATCTAAAATATATATGACAAAAATTCAAAACCATCGGATTATGCAACTTTAACCTTGGATCTCATAAATATTCATATATTCATAACTTGTGTTTGGGTATCATAAAGCATTACTTGTTTCTTCACACAGGCGATAGCTCGGAACTGGTCTGCAAATGACCACTTCCGGTCAATGATCGATGATGCATGGTGGATGGGGAAGATCATAACTCACGAACCGTTCCAAGCTGAGTTCCCAGACAGCATGTTCCAGTGCTTTCATGTTCAGTAAGTACTACGCTCTAAACCTATACTTCCACATTCATCACCATCTGTTTGTTGTCGACCATTGTCCATCAAAGTTAGCGCTCTCCGAACCTGCACTTCGACATTCATCCATCATCTGTCTGTTGTCGCCATTGTCCAGCAAATTTAGCGCTCCCCCCCCCCACCCCCCCCAACCTGCACTTTTACATTCATTGTCATCTTTTTATTGTCATTAGCGCTCTCCGAACCTGCACTTCTACATTCATCGTCATCTTTTTATTGTCAGCCATTATCCATAAAAGTTAGCACTGTTCGAACCTGCATTTCCACATTTATCGCCATCTGTTTGTTGTCGGCCATTGTCCATTAAAGTTAGCACTCTCTGAACCTGCACTTCTACATTCATCGTCATCTGTTTGTTGTCGGCCATTGTCCATCAAAGTTAGCACTCTCCGAACCTGCACTTCCACATTCATCGCCATTTGTTTGTTGTCGGTCATTGTCCAGCAAAGTTAACCCTCTTCAAATCTGCACTTCCACAATCATCACCATTTGTTTGTTGGTGGCCATTGTCCAGCAAAGTTAGCACTCTCCGAACCCATACTTCCACATTCACCGCCATCTGCCGACCAAGTCCATCAAATCTACTGCATTGCCATCTGTTTGTTGTCGACCATTGTCCATTGACTCACTACTCTCCAAACCCACACTTTCGCGGATTTCCGGGATTTTTCCTGTAGCTATAAATGTATACTAATATGATCCGCCCTTCCTGATATGACCTTAGATGTTGCCAGGACGTAAAACTCCAACAACCAACCAACCAATACGTTATTTCACGCTGCAGCACCATCAGCGTATACTAATATGTGGTGCAAACGCCGCAGAGCTAGCAGCGTATAGTAGTGTAGTGGTCTGCACTGACCTCTCAGGCAAGTAACCACATAGACAGGTAGGCGTGGGGAGTGTATTGATATCAGGGAGCCTAGGTGGTGTAATGGTTAGCACACTGGCCCGGAATGCAAAGAGATGTGGGTTCGAGTCCCGCTCTAGGCGCATATTTCCCATTTTCATCACCCCACGACACTGGTTGCCGTGATCAGGATCCTGTACAAGCTTTGCGCTGTATGGTTGTTGAACCTACCCTGTGTATGTATGTGTTAGTGCATTGCCTGTATGTATGTAATTGTAAGCATTACAAGACTTACAATTCCAGGGGGACGAGTGTAGTGGTCTGCACTGACCTCTCAGGCAAGTAACCACATAGACAGGTAGGCGTGGGGAGTGTTGATATCAGGGAGCCTAGGTGGTGTAATGGTTAGCACACTGGCCCGGAATGCAAAGAGATGCGGGTTCGAGTCCCGCTCTAGGCACAGTATTTCCCATTTTCATCACCCCCACGACAGTACTAATGCCCTCAAACGCCGCAGCACTAGCACTAGCAGTGTATATTACTAACACGTGCTTCTAACGCCGCAGCACTATCAGCGTATACCAATATGTGGTGTAAACGCCACAGCACTAGCAGCGTATACTGCTAATACAGGCTTCAAATGGTGCAGCACTATCAGCGTATACCAATATGTATGAAATCCGACTTCCGGGAATTTTCAGCGATTCCCTGACAATGCTAAGACTATGGCAGAATATCAGCATTTCCGCTTTTTTTCCCGGAGACCACTTTCATCCCTACACATACTTTCACTGCATGAAAGATGTTCGTAAGTCATGAATTGATTTAAATACGCACACTGTGTTAAGACATACAAAATGTTTTATTTATTCACAGATGGGACAATGGAGAGCGGGAGCGTATGAGTCCATGGGACTTGGAGCCAATCGACACCACCCGTAAGTTGACATAATTTAATTAGCCCGCTTTGTTTTGTATTTGCTGGAGCGTATGAGTCCATGGGACTTGGAGCCAATCGACGTTCACTCAAAAAAAAAGGGGGGGAAACGAGGAACTCTATGAATTATGCTGAAAATAACTGGTTTGAGTGGTTAAATTGACTTTATACAGGCATGTGATTTTTCCGGTTTTAACCGGAATTCCAGGTTTTTTCTGGTTGCTGAAACCGGAGTTACAATTTTTTGTAATATTCCCTTTTTTTTTCTGGCCACCAAAACACCTGAAATACACTATTTGCATCCCTCTCGCGACTCAGTGGGATGCTGTGTGCCCCCATGATAACCTAAACAAAATTTCAGGTGTTTTTCCTGCACCCAATCACATGCCTGTGTATAGCATAGATTAAAGTATTTGAAGTATGTTTGAAATTTACTATGCTTCAGTCTATGTTTAACCAGGCATGTGATTTCTCCGGTTTTAACCGGAATACTGTTTTTTTTTCTGGCCACTGAAACCGAAATTCCGGGGTTGTTTCATTCCGGTTTTTTTTCTGGCCGCCGAAACACCTCTGAAATACACTATTTGCATCCCTCTCGCAACTCAGTGGGATGCTGTGTGTCCCCACGATAACCCCCAAAAAAATGTCAGGTTTTTTTCCCCTGCACCCAATCACATGCCTGTTTATATCATTGGTGTTTAAGATAGTCATTTAATGACCTTGACCATCCGAGTCATCTTTGAAAGAGGGGAGATGTTGTATCGCATATGTGCACCTGAGGCTCACACACTTATTATTCTACAGAGTGTGGTGTTTTTCCAAAGCAACGCTATTTGAATTGGCGGGGCGGTGGGGATGTAAGGGTCATTATAGAGCAACCTATAGGATTTCAAATTTTATGGGAAACACATTTTGGGTTCTGTGCCCTGGTCTCATGGGAACCCATCGGTAACGATTTTTTTCATTCCAATGGAATATTTACAGGAACCGAAATTTTGATTCTGTTGTTTTTCCAGCGCAGTAATGACATATGACCGGAATCGACTGTTACCATGAAATCCTAGCGGTTGATAGAGAGTATCAGTATTTTTGGCCAATTGGCATAGATCTACAATGTTTGCGCCAGTTTTGGCATGTTAGTATAGCAAGTAGCGCAATTTTCAAAGAGAACTGCGCAAACAATGATCGATTCAAAATATATTAAAGTTCCATTAGTGAATTTTTGCCCTGTCATAGTAATGTCCACAAAGATACTTGCTGTGTTACAAGGCCTTTTTTTCTATCTCAATTCTAGACGCGTCATTTATTAGGGCTGGGTTTCTGATAGGTGTCGCTGTGATGAAACCTGTGGCTCCCTCCCCCACATATAAAACCTAGTTTGTACGGGTCCTTGAAAATCCTGGAATTTGATAATTCAGGACTCCAGACCTGGAAAGTCCTGGAATTTCTCTAATGATCTTTGAAAGTCCTTGAAAATGGAAAATCATGACCATATATTTTGTTTAAGCCTATTTTCGTCGACGTGCCCAAACTTCAATCAGTGATGTTTTGTATTTAAAGTGATTTTTGTGGATTCGTTATCCTGCCTCTTGATTTTTATATTAAAACCATACATATAGTCATTGTTATTTCTCATGCTTATTCACAATTCACGTCTTACGCAGTGAATCTACTATGAATCCAGCTGTGTTTCGGAGCACTTTAATTTAATAAACATCTTGTAGTGGTCTGCACTGACCTCTCAGGCAAGGAGACGCATAGACAGGTAGGCGTGGGTAGTGCAGGGATGAAAGATCTCCGCGATTTCGCGGATTTCCGGGATTTTTTCTGTACATACTCCAATCCTGCAGCACGATCAACCTTATATGCACTACTATAATACATTGTTTTACACTACAGCAACATCAGCGTATACTAATATGTGGTGCAGACGCCGCAGCACTTTCAACGTATACTACTAATAAATGCTTCAAATGCCCCAGAACTGTCAGCATATACTACTAATAACTGCATCAAACGGTGCAGCACTATCAGCGTATACCAATATATATGAAACCTGACTTACAGGAATTTTCCGGGATTCCCTGACAATGTTAAACCTATGGGAGAATATCAGCATTTCCGCTTTTCTTCCCAGAGACCACTTTCATCCCTGGTAGTGTGTTGATATCAGGGAGCCTAGGTGGTGTAATGGTTAGCACACTGGCCCGGAATGCAAAGAGATGTGGGTTCGAGTCCCGCTCTAGGCGCAATATTTCCCATTTTCATCACCCCCATGACACTGGTTGCCGTGACCAGGATCCTGTACAAGCTATGCGCTGTATGGTTGTTGAACCTACCCTGTCTATGTATAGTTGTTAGTGCATTGCCTGTATGTATGTAATTGTAAGCATTAAAAGACTTACAATTCCAGGGGGACGAGTGTAGTGGTCTGCACTGACCTCTCAGGCAAGTAGCCACATAGACAGGTAGGCGTGGGTAGTGTGTTGATATCAGGGAGCCTAGGTGGTGTAATGGTTAGCACACTGGCCCGGAATGCAAAGAGATGTGGGTTCGAGTCCCGCTCTAGGCGCAATATTTCCCATTTTCATCACCCCTATAACACTGGTTGCCGTGACCATGATCCTGTACAAGCTTTGCGCTGTATGGTTGTTGAACCTACCCTGTGTATGTATGTGTTAGTGCATTGCCTGTATGTATGTAATTGTAAGCATTACAAGACTTGCAATTCCAGGGGGACGAGTGTAGTGGTCTGCACTGACCTCTCAGGCAAGTAACCACATAGACAGGTAGGCGTGGGTAGTGTGTTGATATCAGGGAGCCTAGGTGGTGTAATGGTTAGCACACTGGCCCGGAATGCAAAGAGATGTGGGTTCGAGTCCTGCTCTAGGCGCAATATTTCCCATTTTCATCACCCCCATGACAATCTTAAAAACGTCCTAGAATTTTGCACTGAACGGTCCTGGAAATCCTGGAATTTGATATGTCCAAATGTGTATGAACCCTGTCAAATCTACTAGCCCATAATTTCTACAGTGATGGCCCACTTACCGCATTCTTATCTATTCCTTGCTGACACCCAGTTATAGTAATTGTGACATGAGGAGCTGGAGATGGGGGTGGTATATGTTTAAAATGGTCAAAATAAAGTAGCATAACTGCTGCACGTCCCCTTAAATTATAATGCGTGTTCAACTCAGGTGAGCCGACAGAGGTTGGTGGGAGTATCGAAGTGATGCAGCAAGAGTTCAGCATGCTCATCTACGAACCGTTGGAAGGCGAGTGGCCAGAGTGGGGTCGCGACATGGAGTGTGACCGCATCTCACATGGGCTCGAATCGGTCATGGAGCTATCGATAGCGGAGCACTTCTTGGCCCCAGTCGACTTGAATACATTCCCGGCTTACGCGATGGTGATCGAATACCTCATAGACTTGAGCACCATCAAAGCCCGGCTTGAGAACAGATACTACAGGTATGTATAGGTAGTTTGTCATCTGTCAATGAAATTAAACATTGCCTCTAAATCTGTACCTAAAGGTCCTGAAATCAGGGATGAAAGATCTGCAGAGTTCGCTCATTTGCACAAATTTTGTTATCATAGTAGTCTGCACTGACCCCTCAGGCAAGAAGCCGCATAGACAGGTAAGTGTGGATAGGGTGATTGCATCAGAGAACCCAGGTAGTGTAATGGTTAGGACACTAGCCCTGGAATGGGCGGAAGTGTGAGTTTGAATCCTGCTCTAGGCACAATATTTTCGATTTGCGTCATCCCCCACGACAATATTTTCAAATATCTGGACAAATTACGTTTCTTCGTGAAAGCAGACCACAGATCAGACTGCGTGTAAGTTACTGCAGATCAGAAAAATAACGACTTGCCTATTCAGGCAGGTCATCGAGAACCCAACTGCCCGACTAACTAATCCAATTTTCCCCGGTCAACCGGGCAGTTCTTATTGTCCTACCCTGGAACTCATGACATTCCAACATGGTGTAAAGTCCACGGCTGGAATCTGTGGTTGTGTAGGCAGGCTATAATGAAATCAATACAGGCAGGAAGAGAAAGGAAGAGTATAAAGTGTGAAAGTACAGAGAGAGCCAAGCCCTCGGGTTTATTATTTATAGTGGTACATGGATCTGGTATGGCACACCACCTGACCGTATTCTCCAATGAGAATCAAACATCTCAAGCTCCACCAATGAACATCAAGCATTCCTGGGTTTCCATAGCTACAGTGCTCTGCCCACCACCACCATGCGGCGTGGCTGCTTGGCCACCACCTGCCCTGAGCTGAGTGTGTGGTGATCCGTGACTAACAGGGGGGAGGGGTAGTGAGTAGAGTTCCAAGTGCCCCTTACACACTATCTCCTAGTGCCTCTTTCACACTATCTGACTAACACACATTGACTATTGACCATGAGTAAAGTATCACCAGCAACTACATAAATACAATTATGCACCTGGCCCTATATACCTTTTACCATAATAGACCGTTTGAATTCCACCACCAATGCGTTTTATCGGAATATTTTACAATGGGAATCCAGTGCTCTTTCCAACCCGTCTGGTTCTTTAATGGCTTATTGTTGTGGAGAATAACAAGTGACTTGCCACAAGTTTCTAAATAGGCCAAGGAGGTTTAACTTTACGGAATGATTATTGTCACTGTACTGTGTCCCCAGCGTGAGATTCTATAGTCACAGTACCGTGACGACAGTAGATTATTCTACAATCACAGTTCCCGCTAGGGTTAGGGTTAGGTATTCTGGGTAGGCATTGACTGTAGACTTTGGATCTAAAAGAACGGTACTGTGATGCTACACTGCCAATCTATATTAACGGTACCATGATGCTAGACTGCCACACTGCTGTCATGGTACCGTGATTTTAGAATATCCTTCTGTCCCCATGGTACCGTGACAATAGAGGTGTCCCCATTCTTCTGAATGCAGCAACCTTCAGACTTTATAACTGTAATCAGAATAGACAATTTTTGGCAGGCGCGTGACGAGTGTGCAGTACGACGTGAGGTACATCGAGACGAATGCGTTGAAGTTCAACCAGCCCACAAGCCGGATCGTCAAGTGTGCAAAACTCATCACCGAACTGGCGATGCGTTTCATCAGGTGAACATCGAAATGATTTGCCCTCCTCGCTAATTCTATGCAATGTTTTTAAAAGCACACAATAATAATTAACGACTGCTGAATTCCACCCAAAAAAAGAAGCATTTTCAGACTGGAAACTATAAAATTACAGAAATATTCTTTAACGTGTTTCTTGTAAATTCATATTTTTACCCCCTGTGATCCCCCGCCCCCGCCCACGTCCTCTATTACCAAATAATTGGTGTCTATAATTTTCATTCCGCCAAAATCCATACATAAAAATAAATCAAATTACAAAATGCTTATCCTCTCCAGAAATACAACATAGCCAGTATCTCAATTGGTTAACGCGCAATGACATCGCCTACTTGCTTTGTTCGTAGCGACTGGTCCTGCATGGACCCTATGCCGCTGTACGCTGAGCTCGCCAAGGACAGTGACTTCAAAATCCCCATGCGGTCTGCTGCCGACACCGAACGGCCTGAGTATGACGAAGACACCGAAGTGGAGGTGGACCAGCCATGCTCTAGCTCAGGAACACGCAAGGTTAATATTGTAATAGCTTAGTTTTTCGAATGCTGGAAATTAGTTATGCTCAATTAGTGTTATTTTTATTTGACGGCTTCTTCATCTGTATTTGTCGCTTCCTTGCCAGGCATAGATAGGATAGGGCAGGGACTGGTTAGCTCAGTGTCAGGATAATGTGACTGAGTGGGATATCAGGTCATGGCGCCGGTGGCCTGGTTTCCCAGTGGGACAGCACTATAAAGCTGCCATGAGTGCGCACTGTCACAAGTCGGTACCCGTCCTGATATGACCTCAGATGTTGCTAGTACGTAAAACAACATGTTCATATGCAGTGAGTCGCCATGAATATGGCCTACGCTGCCGACACAGCATAAAGAAACCACCAATCAATCAATCAACTTATCTACAGTGATGTGGTCAGTTATTCATAGACCTCTGGTTTTTGCTAGGTATCGCTGGAGCTGGAATGTGTTGAGCTCGACAAATTCTCATCTGAATATTGTCAAATAATACTTGTGACACGTGCAGTAACTTAGGTACCGGATGCAGTGGTAAGACTAAGAGCGCAGGGTTCCCATTCGAATGGGCGGGCGTCGAATCGCGGCTGGGTCAATCCAATGACTTACACAAATGTATTCTTGTTGTTACCTAGCCTGGTGCTCGGCATTACTAGGATAGGGCAAGGACTGGTTGGCTCAGTATCAGGATAATGTGACTCAGTGGGAAATTGGGTCCTGGTGCAAGCAACCCGCTCTGCTAGGCACTGTAAAGTCACCATGAGTGTGTACTGGCACAAGTCGGTACCTGTCCTGATATGACCTTAGATGTTGCCAGGACGTAAAGCCCCAACAAACAAAGTTGGTTATTTAGGATCAAATATAGATAAGTGTTTTGGTTTCGAAAAGAATTTTGCTTTCATTGGACTCTACAAGCTAGATGAACATTTTGGTATGATTAATGGTCTCTTACGTTGCTGTTTATTTTTGGGTTCTTCGCTTCTGTACAATGACAATGTTCAACTTTGTATGGCACTATAAAGATGAGAAAGAAGAAGAAACTGGTTCAGATTCCCGACAAAAACGCCTGGAAAGCTGAATGTCTGGCCCTGCTGCTGACTCTCATCGAATGTGAGGACTCGACACCCTTCCGGGCAGCTGTTGATCCGTTTGAATACCCGGTAAGTTACGCCTAATGCGCAGCGCTTTGATTGGTCGCATGAGCAGCAAATGCAGGGTCTCTACATGGCCAGGAAAGTCTTTAAAAGTCTTGTACTTCATTTGCACCATTCCAAGGCCTTAACAAGCCTTGAATTGAACCTATTTTTGGTAATTAGTCTTGAAAAGTCTTGAATTCTACTAAACTGTCCCAACTGATCTAAATTAGTCTGAAATTGCCATTCACCATTGTTGTTTTTTCCTGAAATCCACATGAAAATTGTCTTGAATTCCTATCAAAAACAGCCTTGAAAGGCATTGAAATAGCCTCGAATTCCATATCTTCACAAATTGTACGTCATAATAAAATGAGTGGTAGTGTGTCCTCTGATTAAGCCCTGTTACCAGTGTTTAATCCACTTGACCTAATTCCCATTAAAACCAGTATTACAGCCATTGATCATGTGGATGAAAGCTTGACTACATATGTTTGACGTCCAATAGTCGATGACAAAAATCAATGTGCTCTAGCGGCATCGTTAAATCAAACACGCTTTTCTTTTTACATTATCGATGAGAATATATCACGTGTGCGAGGTTGTATAGAGATGTGAATGGCCTTCTTACTGTGTTATAGACTTACTATGAAGTCATAGACCACCCGATGGACCTGGGAACAGTGCGGGAACAGCTGGAATGTAGCGTGTACGAGTCTCCCATAGAATTCTGTAAGGACATGCGCCTCATCTTTAACAATTCCCGCTCCTACAACACCAACAAACGCTCACGGGTACGTCATAGGCTTTGTCATTTATCGGCTTTGTTAACAGAAAGCGCACAGTGGGCGCTAAAGTGTATAATGGCAGACTTGCAGTCAGGTTAGGACAAATTGTTTGAAATTGCAATCAGGTTAGGACAAATTGTTTGAAATTGCAATCAGGTTAGGACAAACTGTGTGAAAAGACAGACTTACAATCAGGTTAGGACAAACTGTGTGAAAAGACAGACTTACAATCAGGTTAGGACAAACTGTATGAAATGACAGACTTACAATCAGGTTAGGACAAACTGTGTGAAAAGACAGACTTACAATCAGGTTAGGACAAACTGTATGAAATGACAGACTTACAATCAGGTTAGGACAAACTGTGTGAAAAGACAGACTTACAATCAGGTTAGGACAAACTGTATGAAATGACAGACTTACAATCAGGTTAGGACAAACTGTGTGAAATGACAGACTTGTAATCAGGTTAGGACAAACTGTGTGAAAAGACAGACTTACAATCAGGTTAGGACAAACTGTGTGAAAAGACAGACTTACAATCAGGTTAGGACAAACTGTATGAAATGACAGACTTACAATCAGGTTAGGACAAACTGTGAAATGACAGACTTACAATCAGGTTAGGACAAACTGTGTGAAATGACAGACTTACAATCAGGTTAGGACAAAATGTATGAAATGACAGACTTGTAATCAGGTTAGGACAAACTGTGTGAAAAGACAGACTTACAATCAGGTTAGGACAAACTGTGTGAAATGACAGACTTACAATCAGGTTAGGACAAACTGTGAAAAGACAGACTTACAATCAGGTTAGGACAAACTGTGAAATGACAGACTTGTAATCAGGTTAGGACAAACTGTGTGAAATGACAGACTTACAATCAGGTTGTGGCAAACTGTGTGAAATATCAGACTTATAATCGGGTTAGGAAAATGTAAGAGCAGACTTACAATCAGGATAGGACAAACTGTGAAATAACCGACTTAGAATCAGGTTAAGACGAAGTGAATGTAATGAGATACTTAGAATCAGGTTAGAACAAACTGTTTGAAATGACAAACTTACAATCAAGTGAATGTAATGAGAGACTTAGAATCAGGTTAGAATAAACTGTTTGAAATGACAAACTTACAATCAAATTAAGACAAAAAGCGAATGTAATGACAGACTTAGAATCAGGTTAAGACAAAATTAATGTAATGTCAGACTTAGGTTAGAGTGAAATAGCAGGCTTAATTAATATTAATGTAAAGTGAATGTAATTGCAGACTTAGAATTAGTGTCGGGCAAAGTGTGGTTATAATGGTCTGCAATTAGGGTTGAGAAAATTGAATTTACATATGCAATGGCATATTGAATTGTCCCAACTAGTGGGTAGAGCAATTTCAAGTGCGTCAAATCCGCCTATAAGTAGGTACAGACATGCTTTCTAGTGCGTATATGCATAGCTGTTTTGCTGTTTGCGATGTTGTGACTTTGTATAGCACTACCAGAGGTGGTGGCTGAATCGGTAGAGTGCATGCCTCCCATGCGGGAGATCGGGAGTTTGATTCCTTGTCGAGTAAAACCAATGACATACAAAATTGATACTTGTCGCTTCCGAGCTTGGCGCTCGGCATTAATAGGATATGGCAAGGACTGGTTAACTCAGTGTCAGGATAATGTGACTGAGGGGGATATCGGGTCATGGTGCCAGCAGCCTGGTTTCCCAGGGGAGCAGCACTATAAAGTCACCATGAGTGCGCAATATCATGAGTCTATACCGTCCAGATATAACATTATATGTTGCCAGGACGTAAAATTCCAACAACCAACCAATCGTATGGCACTAGTGTCATTTGGGTGAGCAGAAGGTAACCCTGTATCAAAGTAATGAACTCTGACATTTAAAATAAAAACTTGTCAACTTAATTAATATCTGAATAACCTAAGCTGTATGTTGCATGCTGGGATTTGCAGATCCATACGATGACGCTGCGTCTCTCGGCTATATTCGAAGACCTGATACGACCCATCATGAACAATTACAAGACAGCGCTCAAGTACGAAAGGACGGGCCGGCTTCCACCCAACATCAAGTGAGTACAGTTCAAAAGGGCTGCAATGATTGGCTACGTTAAATATGATATTAATTAATGCGCATTGAATTACCACGGTAACGAGAACACACAATATTGTCTACGATAACTAGGTTCAACCGCACTCGAAACAGTTTGTGTAGGAATTACGTATAATAACTCATTACATTATCTGATTCTATTGATTTTTTTTCCCTTGGTTTTTGTAACCTTTTCCTGCCCAATCCCAATCTTTAGGAAACAAATAAAGAAGTTGAACGGGATGGGGCCAAGCACCGCAACCCCTTATGGCTCGAGGCCATCCCAGCAGCCTGGCGAAGAAGGCATGTCTTCGACTCCAAACACAAGTTACACAAGCAACTCGTCCTTCAACTCATCCCGGCTGGCGTCGTCAAGCACAGCCCGAGCCAGCAAAACGAGTAAGACCACCAGTAAGACTCCTCTGGCTTCCTCCTCTAAAGGCCCCATGCCTAAGGGCGCCATAGCCCGAGCGGCCGCTGTCAGAGCCACAGCCGCTAAGACTGCCACCACCACTAAGGCCATTGCGGCAAAGGCAGCCGCGGCTAAGGCCACCACAGCCAAGGCAACTGCAACTAAGGCAGCCGCAGCCAAGGCAACCACAGCCAAGGCAACTGCAACTAAGGCAGCCTCAGCCAAGGCACCCACAGCCAAGGCAACTGCAGCCAAGGGCGCCAGTCCCAAGGCTACCGCAGTTAAGAGCACTGTTACCAAGGCAACCGCAACTAGGTCACCAACTGCTAAGGGCACCGCCGCTAGGTCCACCGCCACTAAATCCAGCACCGCTAAATCCGGCAGCACTAAGTCGACGGGCAGTAAGGCTGCAGGCACTAAGGGCGCTGGCAGTAAGGCTCCACTGCCGCCCTCCACTTTGACGACTCGGTCGTCCGCTAGCCCACGCCAACCTGCGCGTCGAGTGGTGGCAGCACTGGCGCCCCCTGGTTAGCACTTTGTCTTTTGCCTGTATGTGCTGTGTGTGGCTGGATGCGGCTAGTCCTGTGGCTCTTCTTAATTCTTCCTTTTTTTTAAAGCTTTTTAAAACTAAACAATTTTAAAGCTTTTTTGAATCGATATTTTTAAAACATTGTTTCTTTCAAATTTAAATAATGGCCATATTTATTAAGTCAATGATATCTATGAGATCAATGATAAATTGACTATCACATAGACATTTCTTTTAAATAAAAATATAATAGTGATATTTATCAAGTCAATTTATCTTACTCAGAAATAGGTTTGTTTGTGGGGTGGGGGTGGTTTAAGTGGGGGGAAAATGAATAAAAACTAATAGTGATATTTTTCAGTAAGTCAATGGTAAATTGACTCATAGAAGTAAGATGGGTTATTTTGTTTTTATTTTCTTCAAGTAAAATACAAATTTTAATTAATAATAGTGATATTTATTAAGGCAATGACAGATTGACTGTCATATAGGAAAATGAGGGAGGTCTTCTTTTTTTAAATTAACATTCTTTATACAAAGATGTAGCTTAAAAGAAGAAAATATCTGATTTTAATTATAGGATCAGCGGGTAAAAGATACATGTCTAGGTTAGCTCAGAATGGCCAACAATGGGGGTTTTTTGGCATGTAGTAATAATGTCAGCCATTGAAGCCAAAGTAGGTGTGTGCTGAGTAAAGAAACTGGACAAGTAGAACAGTGATTTGTTCGGCTTAGATCAAGGTGCAGCGCATTACCCGAATGGATCAAGCACAGCAACAGAATCCTAAATAATTATCCGCAAATGGATATTAGTTAGTTTAGCATAACTTGGCAGTGATAAAAAGCATTCGTGGTTCGCTCTCCAGTGAGGATTGCAATATTTTTGCGCAAGCTGAGGTTTAGCGTAAAGGGCCAGTGGTGGGAGAAGGGACATTTTTGTTGTTGTTTTGAGTGGGGTTTTTGTTGTTTCAAAGCAGGGTTGCTGCTTTCTTTCTGTACATGGCCGCAGAGTGTACGTTCTTAGTGTGCGTGGTGCGTGTGCTTTGGGTGTGAACGGATGAGGCGCCGACGCCTGGTGCCTTCGGTGTGTCGCTCAGCGTCATCTCGATTACACACTAACTTGTTCTGTGCCCCTTGTGTTCGTTAAACCACCAACCAAACAGAATAAAGACATATGCATCTAAGGGGGCCATTCGCAATTCTCAACATTATCACAAGCGTGCAAACTGTACACTTTGGGAGGTGGTGGCGGCAGGCGGGCGCACGGGTGGGTGGGGGGGATGGGCGGATGGGGAAAGCCGCTGAACGCTTTTGGAAATACAAACGAGTGTTGATTTATGTCTTCTCACTAGTTGCGGTGAAAGATCAACATTTTATTTTGTGCACTTTTTTGTGGAAGGGCTTTTTGTACACTTGTGATGATGTTGGTGATTGTGAATGGTCCTTAAAGCAAAATTATATTAAAGCTGTATTAAGGATTGTATTAAGAATTGGTAAAACAAGCCCGTGTTAAAGCTCTATTAAGGATTGTGTAATTGTTGTTAAAGCAAAACTATATTAAAGCTCTGTTGGGGTTTGTGTAATGGGGGACATTTGGCGTAGTTCATTTTTCCGACACTTGGTGGCGCGTCGGTACTAGTGGGCCTAAACGACCATTGACAATGCATTGCGTTTGCCTATCGATACGCGCAGTTCAAAACGTCAATTTTATTCACAATTAATAGAAATTCAGAACGCGAACCGTATAAATTTAATATAATCTGTTTGTTGAATATATTTTCTATCTGTGTTCCAAACGGTTTGTATCTAAGTGGTGTATTTTTTGAGATATTTCACTTTTTCTATATGAAGATTGCTCACGGCCATTGACAATGCATTGATTCATTGAGTTTTCCGATACGCGTAGTTCAAAACGTCAATTTTATTCAAAATTAATAGAATTTCAGAACCCTAACCTTATCAATTTAATATAATCTGTTTGTTTAATATGTTTTCTATATATGTTCCAAACGGTTTGTATCTAAGTGGTGTATTTTTAGAGATATTTCATTTTTTCTATATGGAGATTGCTCACAGGCATTGACAATGCATTGATTCATTGAGTTTGCCGATACGCGCAGTTCACAACGTCAATTTTATTCAAAATTAAAAGAAATCAGGCATGAGCATTTCCCGCCAATTGGCTGATTTCCGCCAATTAAATGCTTCCTGGGCTGTTCACGAGATACGTGTAAATCCGAGTTTTGAGGCATACTCCCACAATCAGCTAATTTGTTTTACTTCTCTGCTCATGTCTGAGAAATTCAGAATCCTAACCTTATAAATTTAATATAATCTGTTTGTTGAATATATTTTCTATATGAGTTCCAAACGATTTGTATCTAAGTGGTGTATTTTTAGAGATATTTCACTTTTTCTAAATAGAGATTGCTCACGGCCATTGACAATGCATTGAGTTTGCTGGTATGCGCAGTGCAAAACGTTTATTTTATTCAAAATGAATAGAAATGCAGAAACCTAACCTTATAAATTTAATTTCACTTTTTCTATATGAAGATTGCTCACGGCCATTGACAATACATTGAGTTTGCCAGTACGTGCAGTGCAAAACGTTTATTTTATTCAAAATTAATAGAAATGCAGAACCATAGCCTTATAAATTTAATATCTATTCGTTGAATATGTTTTCTATATGTGTACCAGGCAGTTTGTTTCTAGGTGGTGTGGTTCTAGAGATATTTCACTTGTTCTCCATGAAGATTGCTCATAGCGTTTGTGTTTAGGCCCACTAGTTCAGTGGCGACGCCAACGGCAGGAATTTGAACTAAAAAACCGGATATCCCCCATTGAAGTTAAACCCAAAATATATTAAAGTTGCATGGTCCGATGAAATATTTATTTTTCAAAACCAAATCATGTCTCTTCATTTGATTATATATATCCAGCTTAAATATGTGTGCACTAACTAGTGATTTGGGACAGCATATATAGAATAATCAGTGAATATACTACGTTAGGTGACCAGGCTATTTTTTATTTAGGTCATTCCACGTCACGTGATCATCGCGAGATATCAATACCAGTCAGAGCGAGAGGACTTTTGGAGAGCTTGTCGAAAGTATTTTGGGTTCTTTCAGCTCAAATTGCTTCAAAGCTAGCCATTTTTCATAAAAATGACTCCGGACTAATGATTAGTAGCTCTTAATGATCAATTTGATATATTTATCTAAAAAAATATTAAGACATAAATTCAAGTGCGATCGGACTAGGCAACTTTAAGGATTTTGTAATTGCAGGTATTAAATTTTGCAGTTTTTTTTTAGTAGTACAAAAATATAAAAAGATAGTTATTGTGTCAAATTTGTATTATCTAATTGCCAAAACCCGTTATTAATTTATAAATTATATGATGTATGTGTATAATATATTTTAATATATATGTATATATATGTTAATGTATATAATATATACACACTATATGTATAGACAGATTCACACACACGTTCCACTCATCACACCATACATTCGCACTACTAGCATGCGCACATGTAGTTTACGCGGATGGACACGAATGCATACTGGCCGAATAGGTAGAGCACAGGCCTCCCATACGGGAGATCGGGAGTTCTTTCCCAGTCGAGTCAAACCAATGACTTACAAAATTGATACTTGTCACTTCCTAGCTTGGCACTCAGCATTAATAGGATAGGGTAAGGACTGGTTGGCTCAGTGTCAGGATAATGTGACTGAGTGGGATATCAGGTCATGGTGCTGGCAGCCTGGTCTCTCAGTACTATAAAGTCATCATGGATGCACACTGTCACAAGTCGGTGCCCGTCCTGATATGACCATAGATGTTGCCAGGATGTAAAACTCCAACAACCAACCAACATTCTCAGAGGGCACCATTTAACAGAGGTTATGCGTGTTTGACCATGGCTTCGAGTCCACGTATAGTCATCTGCAGTTGACCGCTGCTGTGTTTCCAGGCAAGCGGAAGCGCATTTCCAGCAGTGATGATGATGATGATGATGACGATTCAGACTCCGACTTCAATGAGTTTGAAGCGAAACCATGCAAGCGACCGCCTTCAGCAAAGAAAAAGCCGGTACCGAAACCATCAAAGAAAAAAAAATGTAGGTGGCTTTAATGTGTTCTCGACTAAGTTATTTCTTATTCTGCTCTGACTTGTCAAAAGTCTTGGGTTACTAAACTGTTGAAATTAGTTTTCAATTAAAAGCTTGAATTTCATTAAGTGTTATTTAGACACTAAATGCCATTCATGTGCTTTTGAGTAAGAAAATAATTCGACTGTAGAGGTGCTATTGTCCATTTATTGGGAAATGTTAAAAACTATAACTGTCCCTTAAAATCTATCTATCTGTTAGTGTTTTTCTAAATTTTGTAGCTATGTTTTTCTAAAAACAGAACTGTTGCAAGTTTCTCTATGTGTAACATATAGAGTTGAGAATATATTTTTAAGAGAAAATGATGCGTCAAGCTCTATATTCAATTTATATCTAAATTTGCTCATAATATAAACAATTATTTACTACCGTGTAATGGCCCTGTCACACTACGGCGTATGGCCTTAGCGTATGCGGTTTTTGTTGCGCGTCGTTGTATGGTGACCTTTGTGCACTGCGGTATCTTTTGGAGAGTATGCGTAACCTATACGTAACCTACCCCTAGCCTATGGCGGCTTATTCAAAGCGTAACCCGACCTATGCACGGCGTACTGTGATGTGGTTTGATGGTTGTGATTGACAACTTCGATGTACGGCTAACCTATGCCGGCATACCCCTAACCCATGCGTAACCTATGCCGGCGTATGCACAGCGTACGTCTAGCGTATGAGCAGCATATGAGCCATACGCTGAAATTTTTGAGCATGCACAAAAATGTTAGAATGGATGCGCGTAAGAAGGCGTATGACGAACGTATACGGTGTATGCCCAACCTATGCGTAGCGTATGCATAGCGTAAACATAGTGTAAGCATAGCGTAAGTGTAGTGTATGACGGCGTATGGGTCGAAAACCGCATACGCCGTCATACTCTAACACCATACGCCGTAGTGTGACAGGGCCATTAGAACAATGTACCTAAAATATTGAGCCATTATATATCTAAATATTATACGTCTCCTTTTTTTCTGTAAAAATTTAGTTGTGGTTGGAAAGTAAGCTCTAGGATTGTTTAGAATTTACATTAATAACACATTAATTCTGATTTCACCTTTTTCATCAGCTTTGTCGAACGGACACAATTCTCGCTATGGCACGAGGACGTCTCAGGGGAAATTAAAGCGCAAGTCTTACGAAGACGAAATTTCTGATGCTGAAGCTGCGCTGAAGGCTTCCGCTGATCCGTGCAGTGATAGCGCGACTGAATTGAGTGATTTGGGTGATGAGACAGAAGATGAAGATATTAGGCCGAAGAAGGGAACAAATGTTAAGGGTGTCGCCCGGCGTGCTATTGCTAAGCGACTGAAAATTGAAGATTCCGATACGGAGATGGATACACTGAATGATTCAGACGCAGACTCAAGTAATGACAGCGATAGCACCACAAATGACTCCGATGAAGAGCTGATTGCTGTTCAAAACTCCGATATCCTGGACGACAGCAATGAGGAAACTGAGATAGATGGTGAGTCAGATGACGAGAGCGACTCCGATGCTGGAGTGCGCCGGTCACGGAGAACTACAACGCGACAAAACACGAAAGCGACAAAAAGTGTAACAGATGAGGAAAAACGTCGCAGCCTGTCCAATGAGCGCCCTAAGCGGAGCAGGAAAAGTGAAGGCTCAAAAATTCCAAGAAAATCATTCCATATTAATGATGATGCTGATGATGTCGATGATGATGACGATGATGATGACAATGATGATGAGTCATCTGATGATGGTGTTGGGACAGCTCCTGTTGCAAGTCGCTCTTCCACCGGAAAGCGAATAAAAGCACGGGTGAACACGCGTAATGCCGGACGGAGAACGGTGCGTTATGAAGAAGACAGTGACTATGAAGTGTCGAGAGCCCGTCGCCAGCGACAACAGGTCGAATTCCAGTCGGATAACTCCGAAAGTGAAAACGAACGAAACCTTGGCTTTAGCACAAGTAGCAGGGGCCGAATAAGAAAACTGACTCCGCGAGCGAGGGCCAGCTTCTTGAGCACCTTCTCCTAGCATTTACACTAACTTATTAGTCTGCATAGTGCACCTGTACAGCGTTGCAAGAAATGAATGGAGTAATATATGAAGTGGACGGATGGTTATGCGGTATGTGTGAGTAAGCACTGTGATAACCGCATTGTTCGATTAAAATCTATCTGTCCCCATCACCTCTTCATCATGGCCATCAGATGGCGCCACCACCCACCTCATCACACAACTACACACCCATCTCTCGCCAATCGTCGCGTTCTCATCACGTGTCCCATGCGTTGCCATGGCGACTGCCTGGTGCCTATTTTTGTATGCATACAAAGGAAGGTGATGCTTGGTATAACTAGCCGGGCGGACAGATCTGTGTCATTTAGACGGTGACAGGCATTGCGTGGCTTATTCACCCTCATTTCCATGAATCATTATCTGCTTGTAAATTAATTTACTACACATCAGGACCGTGTGAAAGAATAAATAAGCATCCCGAATATGCGGATGCCATATGGCTTTGTACAGCACGTGTACCGTATGATCGGTACTATTTTGGGGAAAGAAAAGCTATAATAATTCCCACCACACGAAATATTAACAATATTGTTTGATTACCGATTACCAATAATAAGCATTAACATTAAAGTTGCGTAATAAAATGATGACCAGCCAGGGCTCAGAGCGTCACTTGATACAATTTGAGACGTGGTGCACTTTGAGGTGTAGCACTATACGCAGTAGTACATTTGATATCATTATGCAATAACATCATGTGTTATAGTGTAATTATCACTGTGTGACCTAGCGCGTTCGGAACCACTGCATGCCGTAGTGTGTTCAATGTCACTATGAGCTGTAGTGTGTTTGGTGGCGCTATGTGGCGCTTTGTACCACGAAGCACCACAGTTCGGTTTCATCAGACACCAGTGTGGTCGGTGCCACTATACACCAATGTTTAGTATCACTGCATCAGTGTTCAGTATCACAACATGCTGTAGCAGTGTGTTCGGTGCCACTGTACCAGTGTGTTCAGTGTCACTACACCAGTGTGTTCTGTCCCTACATGCTGCAGTGTGTTCGGTGTCACTACACACCAGTGTGTTCAGTATCACTACATGCTGCAGTGTGTTCGGTGTCACTACACGCCAGTGTGTTTAGTGTCATCACAGTGTCATAATGTTTTCTCTGTTACTGCACACCACAGTGTGTTTGGTGTCACTACACACCGCATTGTGTTTGGTGTCACTACACCTGTGGTGTGTTCAATGCCAGTACACCCTATGGTGGGTTCGGTGTCACTGCACACCACATCGTGTTCAGTGTCACTACACATCAATGTTTGGTTCGCTATCACAGTGTGTTTGGTGTCACTACACCTGTGGTGTGTTCGGTGTCACTTCACCCTATGGTGTGTTTGATGTCACTGCACACCGCATTGTGTTCGGTGTCACTGCACATCGCCTGTATGGCCTGACGTACAAACCTGCTGGTCTATTGAAGTTAATTTAAACCTGACTAATTCTGTACTGACGACATTACCTGTAATTGGCCAGCGAAATCTACCAAACCTCAAAAACTGACTCGGTCAACCTGGGGTCATTCGCTCTCAGCTCCAACACCAAGTCACCCACCTCCACCAGCGCTCGCCTGTGCCTCCACAAGTTACCGTATATACGCGAGTATAAGTCTGAGTATAAGTCAACTTTGAGTATTTGTTTCCCTTGACCACAAATATATGATTGTGAGCTCTCTAATTTAATGAGTGTCTATTGGCATATAATTGATTGTCTGCTTTTACATGTAAAAGTGATGGTTTGAACAAAAAACAAACATTTCTCGCCGTGAATATGGCCTATGCTGCCGACACGGCGTAAAGCAACCAACAATCAATCAATCAATGAACTTTGAGTATAAGTCGACTTTGAGTATTAGTCAACTTCGAGTTTAAGTCGAGGGGTGTTTTTTAAGGAAATATCTGGAATTAGGCCTAACCCGACTAGGTCGAGCTTGTGACAGGGCGCACTCTTGGTGACGTCATAGTGCTGCCCCACTGGAAGACCGGGCTGATGACACCATGACCGTTATCTCACTCAGTAACAGTATCCCCATACTGAGCAAATGCTGATATTTGTTTATTTTCTACGGAACGAATAATTCTAAACTATAATTTAAAAAATTCGTTTGAAAAATATTTTGTGAAGAACAACAACAAAAAGAATAATAATGAAGTAATTACAATCTACGAAGAAAATTCAGTTATTAATATTTGTAGATTTAGTTGAAAAGAAATCTGTCCAAGAAATAATCCCCTCTCGGGGGGGCTATCGCGAGTATAAGACGACCTCAGAATAGAAGATTTTTTTGGTTGGTAAATTTCCTCGACTTGTATTCGAGTATATACGGTAAACTACCATTCCCGAATCTCTTTCTATATATATTTTCCTTTCTCTCTCAAATCTTCAAAACAACTTATAGGATTTCGCAGTAACTATCGTTACCGATCCGGTAATCTGTGCAAAAACAACAGAACCAAAATTGTCCTTCCAATAAGTATTGACAGTAAAAATACAAACAATACGCAATCAAACAATATTTACCGATGTGTTCTTGTGAGCCCTAGGCACGGAACCCAAAATGTAAAAATCCTATGGGTTGTAAGATTAGGTTGGACCATCGTTGTCAAGGCAACTGCCTGACTACTTAAGAGGGGTTTTTTAAAAACAAAAAGTAGTTTGTTGTTGGGTCAAGGGCGGGGGGGGGGGGGGGGGATGACTGGTAATTTTAACCGCATGAAGCAATGTGAAATTATTATGATTATGATTGGGTGATTGAGTTTATGGGGTAAGACGAGGTTGAGCACATACTTGCAGTCAAAATAGGCCAACCCGACACATATGGTTCTTGTCCACTCTCGGAAACATGGTTTTATTTGCTCTCTCCCTTTCTACTGGCTGTGGTAAATTATTGAATGAGTATTTCTCAAAAACCTGAACACATAGCAAAGGACGACTTTTTTAATTACTTTTTTTTTATATGAAGTTATTTGTCTTGTGTTTTGTTGTTGTTCTTAATTGGCAACTTTTGTGTGATTAAACAAATAATTTTCTTCAACCACCCATTTTCCTACCAATTTTCTTTTCACTAATAAATCTTGTAAATACACTTCGTAATATAGCTCAAGCAGTTCTGTTATGCACTTTAATTTTTTTTTAATTTAAGAGAATTCGCTAAGTGGCTTTGTGGATTGGTAATTATGGCGAGGCGAAAGACTACAGGCAACCGGAATTAATCAGAAATGTCTAGTCAGTTGTAATATTCCATCTTGTACACAAACCATTAATAAATTCTTATCATTTTTGTACAGCTGTGTTGAAATTGGCGTCTTTATTTTGTTTGGGTAATATGAAATGGTGTTCAAATGTTCAATATATTGCTTGGTGCCAATGCCATTTGTGTGCTGTCCTTTTAGATTTTACTTAAAGTTGCATAGTCCGATGATTTTTATTTTCTTATCGTTTTTCTGTGATAAATATATTAAATTGATTATTATAATCTAGTTTACTTCAGTTTGCTGTAACTTATTGAAGTGCAATCATATCAAATTAGTTTTGGCAATCACACCAAAGCTGACACCATAGGCTTCAGCTATAACATGTTCTATTAAAGCTGCATAGTCTGATGAAATATCAAATTTTCAAAACCAAACCAAATATCTAGATTTGATTTGACATATCTAACTTAGATACTGATGTACTTACTAAGCATTTGTTTCTGCATAGAAGGCAATACTGAGTCAATTTAACAGAACCTGTTACTGCAGAAGTCTGGTGTCAGAGTTTTGGTGAGCTTGCCAAAACTAATTTTCCATGTTTGCGCTCAAAATATCTCAAAAGTTTACCATTTAAAATAAAAGTAACTTTGAACTAATGTAAGGTAGATACTAGTGATCGATCTAATAGTATATTTATCTCAGAAAAAATAGAGAAATTCAAAACCATCGGACTATGCAACTTTAAATTACCTCGATATTCCCTTCCGTCGTAACAAATGCTTAATAGTGCATAAATAGATATACAGGATCAAATCGGGATAATTGTTTTGATTTTGACAATTTTAAGCAGCTTTAATTTGGCACCGGACGCGCGGTCTGGATCGGCAGAGTGCATGATTCCCGTGCGGAAGGTCGGGATTTTCGATTCCTGGTCGAATCAAGCCGATAACTTATTACTAAGAATATTACTTGTTGATACCTCGCTTGACACTTAGCATAACCAGGATAAGGCATGGACTGGTTAGCTCAGTATCCGGATAATATGATTGAGTAGGAAATGGGTCGTGACGCCAGTCAGTGGACCGGGTGGCATTAAGTGCGCAGTTGTAGCTTTAGTACCTGGGTGAAACACTAGAGGTCGCCACATGGCGCAGTCTGTCTCCAGTCAGGTCTGTGTTTTTATTTATGTGTGCAGACGATGGTTCAAGTCCATTAAATTATTATTAAAGTTGCATAGTCCGAAGAAATATTCAAAAACCAAAACACGTACCTATGTTTGATGCAACTCGTGCACATACTAAGCCTGGCCATTTCACTTACTGTATAGAAGGGGATACTAAACCTGTTACTGCTGAAGCCTGTGGTGTCAGAATTTTGACAGGCTGGTTCTTGGGGTTTTACATCCTGGCAACATCTAAGGTCATATCAGGATGGGTACTGACTTGTGACTGCACTCATGACGACTTTATAGTGTTGCCCCACTGGGAGACCAGGCCGTCCGCAACATGATTTGGTGTCCCACTCAATTATATTATCCTGACAGTGAACCTCCACTCCGTGCCTTAAAGCCCCTTTATACTTTTGACAGCGTCTGATGCCGTCAACTTTATGCCGGTTAGTGCCGTGTGACGGCACAAAACGGTGGGGAGTGATACAAGTGGAACATCGCCGTGAAAGTCTGAATGCTTTTACGCCTTGAAAGTTCAACATAGTTGAACTCTGGCCAAATGCTTGTGCCGTGTTGTGCTGTCTAACGTAAAAGCGTCAACGTAAAAGTCTAAATGGGAGGCTTGGCTTGCACCGTCTAGCGCCTTCACATGATGTCAAAAGTATAAACGGGCCTTTATGCTAATAATGCCAAGCGTCTGGCTAGAAAGTGATGAGTATCAATTTTTTAAGTCATTGGTTTGACTCAACCAGGGTTTGATTAGGTAGAGTATAATATAATCATCAACCTAACATATTCTTTTCTTAATTAAAAATGAAAACTCTAAACCATCGGTCTCTGGAACTTTAATTTTAAAAGTTACAATCAGAAAATTGGCAATGCTGAAGCGTAGAGAATTATCGATTTTTAAAAATATTTGTTTCACAGAGCACAGTATCTGTCCACGAATAACCAATAATTATGCAAGCAGCTCTGTTATAAATAATACTATATCATAGAGGATGCATTTTAACCCTGATCTATATATATATATTTAACCATACGGCTATTCTGCCCCCGCCTAAGGCGAGCCTACGTGTTAATTTATGTAATTATTTCCATGTGAATTTCCTGGGCCTGCCACGGGCCGCCGCCACCTCTCCTCCCGTCTGCAGGTAGACTGTCTCCGTTGTTGTCATTCCCGGGCTAAGGGCGGACAGCCAGAGTATCATAGAAATACGGTTTCTTGTCCCTCCCCGCATTTATTATAACAAAGCAGTTATTTATTATTTCAACTAACTGGTTATCCTCCCTGCCATTCGGTGTATGTTAATATGCTCGAATTAATCCAGAACTAAGCAGACACTCCCTGTGTTTCTGCTACTGTCACTGATAATCAGCTTAAGTTAATGTGTTATTTTCAGCCAATTAGCACTACATTAATTCTGTTAATATGTCTGTTATTATCTTCCCGCAGATGGGTTAATCGGCTGCATAAGGCCTACCAGGCATAAGGCCCTTAATTACATAAAAAGCAATCAAGTAGCAAGTTGACCATAGCGGTTAATATACAAGAAGAATGGAGAATAGTAAAGAATGCAAGGAACGTTTCAATTTACCTTTCCAAGAGCTCACAGCTTTATTCTTACCCTAGCTAGTACAATATGAGTTCTTCCATGATTCCATATCAATAAATAATGAAAAAGTACAATAAGTGCATCCCCTCCCGTATTTGTTAAGTTAAATCAGTTTGGAATTTCGACAATAAAAGCCTAAATCTCGTCTAAAACATCAGAGCGTGCATAAACATGTCCGATGGGTCGAGCGCTCAACCTTCCACCGTTGCTAGGAAAGTCACAATTGACGTCTCCTAGCAACGCGTTACAGCAGGGAACCTGGCGCCCCGCAAATGGTGGCAAATGCGGGTCTGTCTTGGCGAGTAGCCTGCATTTCAGAATGCGAGCTAATCAGCCCAAGCCTCCAATTGTCACAGGACCAGTAAGTAGTCTCGCCCACTTCACACATATATATATATATCTATATATATATGCATTGTGGTATGTAGCAAATTATGAGAATATAAGTGTACTGAATATAATATATTATCTTGTCATTAGCCGTGTTCACACGGGCAAAATGTGAAGCGAATTAGACAAATCGATTTATATGAAGCGATTTAGCCACCCGTTCCCACGGGCAGCGCTTGAAGGCGGAAGTGGATATCTGCGCATGAGCAAGTCCAGACTAGCCAGCGCCAGTTTGGGTTCATCGATGTCAGCCGAGAGAGTGTGGGTTTGACCTAGATATGTATGGACTGAATCGTATTGGTTTGGAACAGTCAAAACTTCTGATGGGCAGTGAAACCCTAAAAATAGTCATGAACAAAATATATGTGCACAGCTAGCGGTTTCATAGACCAAATTATATAATATGCGCTTTTGATCGACCGGCAAGTCAACAAACTAAGGTCTCGACTGCGCATGCGCGTTACGTCCTTAATCCGCATCAAGTAAGTCGGTTGCGTTCACACGGGCGATATAAGTTGAATCATAAAATTTGCTTCATAGACCACCTACAGAGGTGGTATAGATGAAGCGATCTAGTTGATTCGAATCAGCCCTAAACCGACTCAGACGCGCGTTCACACGCCAAATCTGAGCCGAACTAGGCAAGTCGATTCATATGATTCGAATTAACTACCCCGTGTGAACACGGCTATTGTCCCAACCACCTACCAAATATTACCAATTTATATATAATTATTCAAATGACAGACTTGCTGTGTTAATCCGTGAATATGGCCTTTGCTCGGACAAAGCATGAAATCATTACACATGAAAGACTCTTTTATTCATATTCAAAATAACTCGATTTTGTTGGAGGGGCGGGGGGGGGGGAGAAACTTCGCATATGGAATTGTAGATTTAAGCTGCGTTTACACGGGCGAGTTGAAACGCCCCAGCTGGAACCAGTTGCCTAGTTCGTTTTAAATGTGTCCGTGTAAACGCGGCACTGCGGCGTTTTAGGGCTTAACCGTTTCGGCTGGAACGTTCCGCGTATACCACCTAATCAGGTGGTCTAGACGAACCGTTTTCGTTAAAACGCTTTGTAAATGCTCGTGTAAACTGTAGCATGATACTTGAGGCGTTTTACTGACGTCACGCGCATGCGCTCACGACCGAATGGATTGTTTTCTTCCGGTTATCGTAATTCGACTTTTGTTCGTGAAGTTCCACTCTTTTCGTCAACGATGGCTTCAACTAGTGCATGCAACGACACTTGCCGCAGAGATAATTGGAGTGAGGACGAGGTGAGGCTCCTCATCACACTGTGGGGCGAGGCAAACGTCCAGAGTGAGCTCGAGTCGTCCGGACGTAACATCAATATTTACCGGCGTTTGGCTTCTCGCCTTTCTCGAGCTGGCAGGGTGGAGAGAAGCCCGGTGTCGTGCCGAACCAAAATTAAAAGCTTAACTCACCTGTATCGCAAGTGCCGCGACAATAACAAGTAAGTGATTGTGATGTGTTATGTGTTTATTGTGCTAGTATGGTTGCTAACTAGACAATCAGCCCTTTTGTCGCAACATCGCATCCCCCGACAGCTGTAATACCCTATGGAATTGCCGATATATGTAGCCATTTGATCATGGAACCACAGTTTCTAGTTCATGAGTGTGTGAGATTGCAATAAATTATATGTATTATTACATTAAATTAAATGTCGGAGTAATAACACAAGTCGGATTAGCTACAATACCGTTTAGCAAGTGATGCTTTGGTTTATTGTCGTTCACATATTCCATCTGCACTACATATGTGCACACTTTTTTCATTGACAGGAGTTAAACCTTTCAGTAAACATTAGGTAATATTATTGACAAACCGTTCCTGCATTTTATGTATTCGTTACTCATCTGTTTACTAATGTAGATTTCTTTTTACAGTCGTAGTGGGAGGGAGCGCCAGACATTCAGGTACTATGATGAGATGGACGCCATTCTCGGGCCACGGCCAAGCGCAGCACCGGTCAGCTACCTCGACAGCGACACCCTGTCCATGCAATCGGGTAAGAGCACCCAGGGTTTAAAATTTTGTAACCGTTTCATATTATTACGTTTTTTAATAAAACGCTTCAGGTAAAACGAGATAATATTATAGGTAACCTAAACTTCCGATTGGACCGTTTCACATTAAGCAAACTCTTCATAGAATCAAAACGCTTCATGTAAAACGCTACAGGTAAAACTGTTCAGGTAAAGCGCTCCAGGTTAAACGGTTTGCCTAGATGGTGCGACATTTTTCCCCTGTATGTATTTACGTATCTCACTATGAACCTTGTTGACTACCATTTACCACGCCTTGACTGGGGTTTAATATTCTGCTACGGGAAGTTGAGGGCTTTTACAGAAGCTATATACAACTGTCATGTCAATGATATTTGTAACACATGACAATTTTGATGCAGACCCCAACATGGACGAGATGTCAGTGGGGGCAGAAGAGGAAATCCCACACGAGATGGTGGGCGACGATGATGTGGAAGTTGGGAGTGATGCGGGAAACGATGCGGGAAACGTGTCAGAAACACCCTCGACCCAACCTAGGCCAACTGCCCCCCAGGCCAATCAACCTACACAACCAAGTAAGCATGCCATGCCCAACCACTTCACTTATCACCATAATCTTCATTGTGGTTGCTTTCCTTAACATTAGCCAGTTATGGTATAGTAAAAGATAAATCCTGAAATTGCCCCTAAACATGGAAATTTGAGCCCAACATTTGTGTAAAATTGTTTGTTTCCACTTCGTTACTCTGCTAATCCGTTACTCTGCTAATAGTTTCTTGCTTTTCTCTTTAATATTCATAAATAAGACAAAACCATAGCAATTAGCTTTCAAAGTATTATTACTACTGTTTATAAAGCAAGTGGCTTGTGAAATGTCCTAAAAATGTCAAGTTTTGTGTGGAAAATATTGGATTTTGGAGTCAGATTGGTTTCCATGCTATACTGCTATTTATTGGGTGTGAGCATCATTTGACCTACTTAAAAATGCCAGAATATGTTTATTTTCAATGATTCAGATGCAAAAGGACATACACATTGAGGAAACTTGCTTATAGGACTTTGGCAGAATTTAGATTTTCTGGTACTGATGTCACACTATTGGTACACAACTTGTGAGAACGACCCATATATGTTGATATTCCAACCGTGCGCAAACACAAGCGGCCAGCCAAGACCACCAACACGCGGGTGATGGAAGCGATGGTGACGCAACTAATTACGGCACAGAAAGAGGCCGCCGCTCTATACCAACAGCACGAGGAGAGGAGAATGGACAGAGAGATGGAGTTGGAAGAAAGGCGGGTAGAGCGGGAATTAGGTTGTGAGGAGAGGCGGCAGGAGAGAGAGATGGTGTCGAAGGCAGAGCAACGGAGGCACGAGGAGCGGATGCTGAAACTGATACTGAGCCAGCGTGGGGGTCAACCCAAACAGTAGTTGGGAAGTTTTTATAACGTCTTTAAAGTAGGGCCATTTAGGAAACAGGATATTCGAAATTTAGGTATAATTTATTTACTTGTGATACAGTATTATTTTGTTGAAGTTGTACAATCATTGTAGTACTATTGATAACGTATTTAAAGTAGGGCCATTTAGGAAACAGGATATTCGAAATTTAGATATAATTTATTTAATTGTGTTACTTTATTCTTTTGTTGCAGTTGTACAATCATTGTAGTACTATTGATAACGTATTTACAGTAGGGCCATTTAGGAAACAGGATATTCGAAATTTAGATATAATTTATTTAATTGTGTTACTTTATTCTTTTGTTGCAGTTGTACAATCATTGTAGTACTATTGATAACGTATTTAAAGTAGGGCCATTTAGGAAACAGGATATTCGAAATTTAGATATAATTTATTTAATTGTGTTACTTTATTCTTGTGTTGCAGTTGTACAATCATTGTAATACTATTGATAACGTATTTAAAGTAGGGCCATTTAGGAAAACAGGATATTCGAAATTTAGGTCTAATTTATTTACTTGTGATACAGTATTATTTTGTTAAGTAGTATTTAGTATCAACATAACATTGACATTGCATTACAGTGACAGTTGCTAATTGTCAGTCAAATAAAAAGTTACACTATTTCCGTTTACCACATGTTACTTCCATGTTTTATAGAAATGTCCTCTTTCGAGGCTGTGTGCGCTTTTACAATGACACCACAATGCACAATAATGGTACACAACAATTTTAAGCACTAAAATAAGACACAAACGCGTCGCGGATTGCGGCTCCATTGTCAGCACCGTCTACGTCATGGGCCACATTCTGCGGTTGTTGTTCATTGCCACCCGCGTTAACAGCATCCACCCAGTCCGTGTTGAAAGCCTCCTTGTGTACTTCACATACATTGTGTAATGTGAAGCACACAAGGATGACTGTGGTGACGTCTTCTGTTCGTATGTCCATCCTTTTGAGGAGCACCCTCCACCGTGCTTTGCAGCGGCCAAATGTGTTCTCGATAGCCATGCGGGCGCTTGATAGGCGGAAGTTATAATTGATCTGTTCCCTGGTTAATCTGCCTGTGTCGGAAAAGCCTTTCATTAACCAGGGACGCAGAGGGTACGCAGGGTCTCCCAGAATAACCAGCGGAACAGTAGCATTTCCAAGCTGTAGGGGCCTCTCTGGGAACAGCACCCCCGCCTCAGCTTTAGCAGAGCGACGAGTTGGCCAACACCCGCGCATCATGCACCCGACCTGGCCACCCAGCAGCAATGTTCAAAACCTGATACTGGTGATCGCACATCACCTGCGCCACCACGGAATAATACCCTTTACGGTTGTGATAGTCCGTATGATGTTGCTGGGGGGCCACGATGGGGATGTGCGTGCCATCTATGACACCAGCACAATTCGGAAAACCAAACCATGTGGCGAATCCCTCCATTATCTCGGTCACACGATCTCCATTAGGCAGCTTAATGTATTTGGGTAGGAGCACACGCATGATCGCACGGCAGGTTTCATGAAAGATGACACAGCATGTGCATTTAGCAATTCCAAAAAGATGGCCAACCATCCGGAAACCCCCTCCCGTCGCCAACAACCAGAGGGTCACCGCCACACGCACTTCCACGGGAATGGACCTGAAATGCGTAAAAAAAACAAAACAATTATAGCCTTACGAAACTGTAACCTGAATCAAGGTAGGTGAATCATATGAACCGATTTAGACGAAACGATTTAACTAAAGCGTTTTACATGAAACGATTCGGGTAGGGATCTTCACAGGGACACATTTAGCAAGGGGATCGATCCCAGCGTGGCTAGATAAGTTGAAACAAAATAGCGTTACGAAACTGTAACCTGAATCAAGGTAGGCGAATCATATGAACCGATTTAGACGAAACGATTTAACTAAAGCGTTTTACATGAAACGATTCGGGTATGGATCTTCACAGGGACACATTTAGCAAGGGGATCGATCCCAACGTGGCTAGATAAGTTGAAACAAAATAGCCTTATGACAACAGTATTTGTAGAATTCATGTTTGTCAAATATTCTAACAGTAGCAGCGTACCTTCTCATGTTGGTGTCTGCCCGGGCTATGTGGATGCGAAGTTCAGCGACGACATGGTCAAACGTCGCCCTTCGCATCCGGAAATTTTCCAACCATTCCGCATCCCCAAAAGTCTGTAGGACGATCTCCCTCCACCAGTGGCACGACCTGAAAGAGTATTGATGGGGGAAAACAATAAACACACCACATGCTAATCGCACACAGGTACCTCCAGGTAGGTCCTATTAGATCAATCTGCCTAAAGTTACCCGTTTGGTTCATTACAAAAGAACCAAGACGGAAATGTTAGCAGAGGGGTAGGTGATAAGAATTTATTGTACATCTAACGACAACACAACAGTGCTGAGTGGAAGAAAGTTGTAATCTTGACCATCGGTTTCAATAGATCGCCATAACTTCCTTATTACTCAACCTATGCACATAATATTGATGTCATGTTAAAAGGCGTTTAACGCTATTTCCAGCGGTCCCTTTTGTTTTAGTATTTAAGGGTTTCGTGAGCACAAAAAGTCATTTTATCTACACCCACTAAAATAGCATGCTACACAAAACGCCTCAGGTAAAACGGTTTGTATACATCGGTTTACATTAGCCCACCTATATTAAAATATAGACACCAATGATCATATTAACCTGATACTTGTGAGTGGAATAAACACAAAACAGGTTAGGTGACTGCCTACCTTTGCCGTGCCCACACCACCCTCTCCGGCCGAGCTTGCACACCGAACAGCATGACGAGTTGAATGAACTGTTGAAGCTCCCTTTCCTGACACTCCCGGGATCGCCGAGCCCTCCTGGCCGACCGCCTAACGATTGCTCGCATTCTCGCCCCGGATCTTGCAATAATACCCCCCTCCCGTGTCGATAGCGGCTCCTGAGATGAAAACATCGTGAAGATTCCGATTTCTATGTTGTCCGCCATATTGTTTTGTGATCACAATGCTGAAGCGCATGCGCAGATACAACACTTCAGCCTTGAAACGGTTTAGATACTGCCCGTGTAGACGCGACTCACTTTCAATCTCAGTCCGTGTAAACGCGCCACTAAAACGTTTCAGGTAGAACGCTTTGTCTTAAAACGTTTTACTTTTGGCCGTGTAAACGCAGCTTTAGTCAACAAAGCTAATTTACCCACTGCTATGGTCTGTGTGTGCGCGTGGTGTGTTTTATTTGTGTGGCGGTGATGGTGGTGGTGTGTGTGTGTGGGGGGGGGGGGGGTCCCCTAAGAAAGAAAAAGAACAACTATTCATGAACCTTTAGTTTATTATAAAAGTCCCCTTATGAGGTGTTAGTTAATCTAGTTTGAAACATTCACATTTCGACTCACCGTGAGCAGAGTCTTTGCCTTAATCGCGTGTAATGATGGACAGAATACAAGTTAAACACTTCTCGCCGTCGATAAGACCTTTGCTGCCGACATGACGTAAAACAACAACCTCAAATCAATAAAATCATAATATAATCTCCACCCCACTCCTCATTGGTGCTAGGGAGGGCGACTCTACCACTACAAAATCAGAAATAGCGTTGTTTATTGTGCTTTTATACGCAATACCTTGTTTTGTTTATTAAGTTCTGATAATTTCTTGGGTCATACGTCGATTATACTATTGTTGTGGGTGATGAAAATGGGAAATATTGTGCCTAGAGCGGGACTCGAACCCACATCTCTGCATTCCGGGCCAGTATGCTAACCATTACACTACCTAGTCTCCCTGATGCCACCACACTACCCACACATACCTGTCTGTGCGGCTCCTTGCCTGAGAGGTCAGTGCAGACCACTACACTTGTCCCCCTGGAATTGTAAGTCGTTTAATGTTTACAATTACATACATACAGGCAGTGCACTTACAACCAGTATACAAGTGCTTTATTAGTCGCTCCTCACTCGCAGTCCACATGACCTGCCCACGGGCTATCTACCCTGTACCCGGCTTGCGACTTCGGGTATTACATATATTACATCTCCCTTTTTTTTTTAATGAGCAAGAGATCCTGGATTGGACAAAAACATCTTAATGTAACATAGTATTTACAGTACAATCAGCAAATAATATTGACTACCTCTCAATAAAACTTGATCATTTACAGTTATTTCTTCTTTGAACATATAAAAACGTTTCACCTCTGCTGGCAAGTGTTTATTGTTAGTTGGCCACCCATTTCTTACCAACTTGATTACCTCTTAGTCTTGTAGTGTTTTGTCTAGTGCCGTTTCTGTTTGAATGCAGGTTCAACAACTATACAGCGCGTAGCTTGTACAGGATCATGGGCACGGCAACCAGTGTCGTGGGGATGTTGAACATGGGAAATATTGCGCCAAGAGCAGGACTCAAACCCACATCACTTTGCATCTCGGGCCACTGTGTTAACCATTACACCACCTAGGCTCCCTGATATCACCATCCTACCCACGCCTACCTGTCTATGCAGCTCCTTGCCTGAGAGGTCAGTGAAGACCACTACACTATCAACAACAACAACAATAACAAAAAGAGAGAAAAAAAGATCTAGTTCATCATTACCAAATATCCAAATAGGTTTTTTAACCCCTCACACAAAAAATACACACAAAATACAAACCAACACCGTTATAATGCATCAGGTAATATGTCCCAAGGCCACATCTAAAGCTGAAGTATTATACTCATGCGTCATGGCGTGTTGTTTACTTTTGTGTACAAACACATCTTATTTGAATTCCAGATTTGCATTCAGTAGATGGCCTACAACCAACGTATTTAAAATCATTTTATTATTACAATGATGTATTAGATGTTCTTTTTTGTGGCAATGTGTTTACTATTCACTATTGTTATTATTGGAGGTTTAATGCTCTGATTATTAGCATTACCACCTTTGCTATTCTGAACTGAATAGTCTCCCGGTGTCGCAGTTTCTGCCATCCGCCAGTTTCCGTGGTACGCATACACTCAAATGCATTTTCAATGGCCGTGAGCAATCTTCATACAGAAAAAGTGAAATATCTCTAAAACCACACCACCTAGGAACAAATCGCTTGGTAGACATATAGAAAACATGTCTACCAAAAACATTATATTAAATTTATAAGGTTAGTGACGATGCTGTTCGATTTTGGCGCATGCGCAGAAGCGATGCGTACCGCGGAAACTGGCGGACGGCGGAAACTGCGACACCGGGCAAGGACTGTCGAGTTGCTACTAGGGGGCGCCACCAACCACACAGGCGACTCAATATAATAGACTAGATCACTGTTCCGACTGCGCATGGGCAGTTGGCGTTGGCAGCAAAGCAAAGGCGTACAACCATAGAGTTTGCTGATACGCGTATGGCAAAACTTCGATTCTATTCAAAATTAATCAAAAATACATAACAATTTGGCACAAATATGGATGGATGGATGCAAAATAATAATATAATGAGTATGTTTAAGACACAGCTCTCCATAATTAAGCATTTTGAGCCAAGAAACATACAATTTCAGTTACTTTACAGTTACAGGCTGATGTTTACACCATTGCTTAGACATAAGTAATTCTTGTTCTAAATATTAAAATGTCAAATGTGTCAACAAAAACTTGTTTCAAAGAAATATATAGCCAATATCTGATTAACCCTACTCATTTTCCATTTCTACATATGTCATTAACCATAGGATATAAATAAAAACATGAATAAAATAAGTAAAACTGACTCTGGCTATGGCTCTAACACTAGTCTGAGTGCCTAGATTTGTTTAAATCTAAATGCACATGACATAACATGTGCTGATTATATTGATGTAAATGCAATGTTAGATACAAGATTAATATCTTTATTAAAATCTTTTTTTTTAAAGTTAGTGTTCTATGTTTCAAACAAGAGCTGACATGAGCTGAAACTAGCACATTTCATAAGTGCACCCAGTGTCTTAGCATTACCCATGTGCTTCGCGGGGGTTTGTTTTTCTTCCACGCATCCCACAATGCGCCGCGCCACTGGAATGCCGATGTAGTCTATTGTGAATAATTCATTATCTGCATTATTTAGTACCTTTTATTGTTCCTACCTGTTGATTACATTCGACCCAAAGAAAATACATACTTTTTGTTGTTGTTGTTGACTAGCCACTTGTAATAATCTTAAAATAACTAACCTCCCCCCCCCCTCCCCACCATGCATTGCACACACACTCGAATTGTAGTGGCCGATTAGTTAAAAACCAACACCTACTAACGGAGTGAGCCCGGAAATGCTTCTAGTTAGATCCTACTGAGGTACATAATTAATCAATATTAGCCTACTTACTCACACCCCACCTGAGATTACCCTAAGATCAATTTAGCCACAAAGGCTCACCCTACAGCCTACTATCACAATGCTAGTCTAACAGTTACCCCCCCCCCCCCCCCCAATGCATACTTGTTTCTCTTATCATTTCTTTACCAATCATTCAAATCAGTTGAGCCAGACACGATGGTCGAATGAGTTGAACCTCCGTCTCCCATTCTGGTAGGTCGTGGGATTCGAACCTTGGCCGAGTCAAACCAATGACTTAAAAATTGATACTTGTCCCGACCTAGCCTGGCACTCTGCATTTCTAGGACAGGGCAAGGAGAGGTGGAATGAGGCAGACCAATTGTCCGTGATTGAAATTTCCCCTGCTTAATCAACTAATGTGCAACAAAACAAACAAAAATGCCTTGCCTATTATCTTGTAAATTGTCTATCTATATTGTTACACCTTTGTTTAGTGTGTATCATCATTTGTCATTAGGGCGAGGAACAGTGGAATGAGGAAGACCAATTGTCCGCATTAAAATTACCCCTGCTTAATTAACTAATGTGCCATTACAAAAAATGTGTTAAACGCTTTGCCTTATTACACATTTGTTCAGTCTGTAGTGGCAATTATAATGAGGACTGGAAGACCAGTGGGCCCGTATGCATGACATGGTGTTAGCTTACACTCGGTGAGTTTGCACTACTTGCATACTGACTTTTCACCGCTAACCTAGAAATCCCTGCCAAAACCAGTTTTGGCTCGCTAACACCACGTCATGCATACGGCCCGTACATCAGCACTGCCATGTTATTCAATCAATCAATTCTTATATTTTAACTCTCTGCAAGGTATGTTTACAATAAACTGAGGTGATACAATAATAAATGCATACAAATTCCTTACAGACAGAAAGGATCCCAGAAAAGCGATGCTTATCTAGCTGGTCTCCATGATGTGAATGAACAAGTGATGACAATAACAAATTATTAAATCAGATTAATAAAACCACTTGGCAAAAAACAAAACACCCCCTCCCCTTTTAACACCTCCACCCCACACAAAAACCACACACACACACGCACACACACAATATTTGCTAGCCCCAGACTCCCATCGTCGATTAGCTGCGCATCGACACGATCAACAACACACGCCTTGCAGAATCAAAACGAGTCATGGCCGCTCGGGGCTAGCAGAAGGGAGCGCGGGGCTCCTCGAAATTCAGCATTTCTGCGCCTCGACACCCAACTATTGTCACCCGATGATGTCTACAGGGGTTACGTGTGGTGCAACGACCACAGGACAGATGTGTGGACGAAGCATCGGCGGATCGAACGGCGGGGAACAGTGTTTTACGCCTCTGGTGTCGCCGATGTTTTGGTATCACGTACGGAGAGTGCGAGGCAGTTCCAGCACCAACTGACAGCCAGCGAGGGTTTCATACTCAACAACAACAAACCACAACTGTCCGATTTGCTTCGTACACAGGCAACACATTGAGAAAGAGAGGGGGGATGGGAGTGGGTTCAGACTGTTCAGTTTACTGGAGAACAAATTCATCGGTGGCCATTTGTCAACAAGGGACGAACGACTATCGGAGCGTGCTTAATGTCCGCCTCCCCGTCACAGGTCAGTGGCGGCGCTCACCCCGCCACAGCCCGCAGAGACCATTCCGCTCCGGGCGGTCCCTGGGCACGGCTCGCCCCCCCCCCCCCCGCCCCCCCTACCACCCTTCTCTCCTGCAGTTTTTGGATCTTTCTGTTCTGCTTCCAATATTATCACAATAGTGGAATATCAGCAGTATAGCCCAGCCTCCTAGGAAGACACCCACGGATATGTATTACGTAACGCGTATCGGATTTACCGCAATCGACGGCTTAACACTTAATAGAAGATCGTGGCCCGGCTTTGGATAGTTATTAGTTTAATTGTGACTAAAGCTGAACTACTATTACAACCAAGGCAAGGGAGTGTGGTCTGGGTCAAGACTGGGACATGGCATTAGAGTTCAGGTAAGGTTCAGCTACCACCTTGGTATTTAGCCATGTCACATTAGATATACTATATTAAGTATATAGCGTCTAGTTGCAGTTCCACGGCTGTGTAAATATAAATATGTATGTAGCCTATCAGGGGCGTAGCTAGGCGTATGGGCGTACGCCAAAACGTCCACATCGTTTGGTAAAAAAAAAATTAAATTAAAAAATAATAAAGAGAGAGAGAGAGAGGAGGCATGTAGTAGTCCGGAGTGTCAAAAACTCAAGTCTAAAATGTGTAAAATCCACCAGCTTAAGCTTAAGCGGCCCCCTAAACCCCCTGCCAAAATTAGGAGCACACATCGTTAAAGGTCTAGCTACGCCCCTGCCTATTGTAGATCTGTGCTTGATGTGTGTACATGCATGGTGATAGTACTATTGATTATTGCCAGATCAAATGGATTGACACACCCTCAACGCTGTCTTCTAACACTACCAAGGAGTCTGTCTGCCTGTGTCTATATATAATTATCTATATTCTCCTAAATTATCAGACACAGAAGGCGAGCGTAGATCTATAGTTACAACAGATAAACACGTTGTATACTACAACATGTACCGATAAACTAAGTACAATGTGCTCAGGCCTATTTAATACAACAATATATTTAAACCATACTTAACAAGGGTATTCGGAGCTCCACTGGTCCGCCAGGGAGGTCTGAAGCTGCGACTTACCACGCCAGGTCGCAGCTTCACTTTACACGGTGGAAGATCAAGATGGGGAAGGTGGTGAATTCATACATGAAGTGATATTGTATCTGATGTAAATTATTTGCTAGGATAATAGTCACTGCAATCTACAAAAACCCTACCAAGTTTGGTAATCAAGAGGCTGGTTGGTTGTTGGAGTTTTACGTCCTTGCAACATCTAAGGTCATATATGGACGGGTACTGACTGTGTGGGAAATCGGGTAATGGTGCCAGCTAGATAAAAGATTCACCCGGTACTTGTAGTACACGGGTGAAGACCAGCCTTATATAAAAACGGTCGAAAAATCGGGCTAATGAACTGAGTCTTTATGAGCCTAATTTCACAATCTAAGAAGCAACATTTATTATTTCTATATGTCTTCATATTTACCCGCTACTTTTGAGTTGGAAAATATACTAAAACATATACTTTAATGCAATTTAAAAGTGAAATCGACAGCGTTCTCTGGCCGCCATCTTGTCTTTTTGCATTCTCTCCCATTTCACCAACTCTGTGCTGATATAAGTAACCATTTGACACTGGTGCCAGGAAAGTCTTGAAAAGCCTTGGATTCCATTTAACTCTCCCCACTGATCTAAATTAGTCTGAAATCACCATTCACGATTGTTGTTTTTCCCCCTGAAATCCAAATGAAAATAGTCTTGAATTCCTATCAAAAACCTTGAAAATCCTTGAAATAGCCTTAAATTCCATACCTTCACATGTGTACGGACCGTGTGACCTGTACACAGATAGGTTGTTGTATTGGCCTGCAGGGTGAGGGGTCCTCAGCTGAGTGTGATCTGGAATGTTAGCAACATGCATAATAAACTGGTTCCCTGCGTCTGCATTATAACAGACTGGTACCCACCAATGAGCAACCTCATTAAGCATTTATCTTTGCCCAGATGGAACACTAAGGGGCGTCCAAAGTTTTCAACATGTTCACGGTTGTACAAATGATATAAAGGGGACATGGAGGTGGTGTCAGTCAAATACAATTTTTATCATTTAAATAAAATGTTGATATTTAGAACGTTGTATGCAACAACATATTTAAATGTTAATGTGTACTACCAACTACTAGTACTACTATTTGGCGGGAGAGGGAGGGTCTGGAAAAATAGTACGCTTTGTAATACTAAAAATGTTGAAAACTTTGAATGTCACTATGCGCCCTGATATGATTTCAAATAGTGCTACCACATGTGTGATAAAAACACAATCACTCACCCGCTCCATGACTCAATCACTCACTCTTTCAATATGGTTGATTGTGGATTGATTGCTGATGGTTTAAAGCAATGACGGCAGCAAGGGACAAATTCACAGTGAATTTTTGTTGTTGTGATGGGTGTATTTATGCTGCCCATAACGGTTAAGTCTAATGACTTGTTTTCGCCGCTAGACAGTAATAGTCTTGTGACTCCGCTTCTTTTTATGACTTTCAGTTGTGTAGCTATTTACTGCATGCATTCTTTCTCTGTTTGTAAGCATTCTCCCACATCCCCCAAACCTATGTGAGTTTGTTCATTCTACAATCGGATAATTGTTTGTTACCAATAGTTACTTTCTCTGACTGTCTTCACCTTGCTGTGTTAGTGGTCATTAGTTTTTTATTTTAAGTTAAAAGTTTACCTTCCTGTATGTATCATACTTAGCATGTATACCCTCTAAAACTTTGCTTGAATTATCGGTGTATTTTCTATTTATTTATCTATCTTTCTTTTTCTTTCTTCTTCTTTTTCAATTCATTTTGTTGTTGTTGTCGTTAGTCTAGCAGTGCATTTAGCCTTCTTTTGATTGATTTTTTATTTGTTTCTATTGTCCCTGTACTTCTTTTTTCTACTCCCAGTGTATTCCATTCCCTTGCCTTCATGTACTCGGTACTCCTCTCATATTATCTGTTTTTGGCTCTGTTTATTCTCAGTCTGGGGCCATCACTACCTAGTGGTATCTATTCTGTGAGTTTTGTCAATCACATTCACATACATAGACTACCTTGAAATTTACGTCAGATCCATATCAAATGCCAGCAAAAAACAGAAAAACCACCTCCGATGCAATTTTTTAAGTGGTTAGACTTGTGTCAACTGACAGCAAAAATCTAACTCACAAAAAAATAGCCAACATTACATTAGGCGATATAGCCCCAATGTTTTTTTTTTTTAAACATAAGATTTGTTTGTGTTTTGCATTGGTCAAAAGGTCTTTCAACATGGCAAAAACAACACACACAAAAAAAAACACAATCGCACCAAGCACCCATCGTATTGATGCAGTTTGAGGAGCGGGCAGTGGGTGTGGTTGGAGTGAGGTGAGGTGGGGGTTACAGTGAGGGTGGGGGGGTTTCTGGTGTCTTAAAGCCCTTAAGCTCCTTATATGGTCATCTTATACGCCGTGACGTCACATCGTACTCAGTCCACCACTCACCTCACGAGGAGTCATTCCCAGCGCCAAAGAGCAGGCTTTAACTTTAAGTTTGTGCAAACAGCCCAGGTTTAAACTGTGTTCTTCAAAACTGCAGTTGAAATCTCATGATTTCTACTGGAGGGAGGTACATAAAGCATGTCATGTTTATATGGACTAACACAAAGTATAGTAAAAGCTGGATTTTGGAGTGCTTGCAATCTACAAACAGTTACAAGCCATAAACAATAAGCAAGAGAACAGCAATTATTACTAAAACAATATTCTAAAGATTTGAATGAAATTAGACTGGTGCTGCCCAGTGGTGAAAACAAGTGTTAACACACTTATTCATTATGAGCAGGGTAAATAAATTCATTTAAAAAAAGAGAGAAAAAGTTCAGTTTAAGCATTTTCAATCTCCTCTCCCTCATGCTCATTAGTGTAATGCTACCGACAGTCTGTACTGACCTCGCAGGCAAGGAACCACACACACACACACACACGCACACACACGCACACACACACAGTGGTAGGTGATTGTGGCATGGAGCCTTGACAGTCTAATGGTTAGCATGCTTGTCATATTCAGTTTGAGCATTTTGAACCTCCCGTCCCTCATGGAGAGCGTCCCTCATTAGTGTAGTGTTACTAATGGTCTGCACTGAGTCACTGACCTCGCAGGCAAGGAACCACACACAGGAAGGTGATTGTATCAGGGAGCATAGATAGTCTAATGGTTAGGATGCTCACCTGACGGGAAGGCCGAATGAGTTATAGCGTCCGTCTCCCATGCTGGTAGGTTGTGGGTTCGAACCCTGGTCGAGCCAAACCAATGACTTAAAAATTGATATGTGTCGCTTCCTAGCCAGGCGCTTGCCATTACTAGGACAGGGCAAGGACTGGTGTGCTCGGTGTCAGGATAATGTGACTGAGTGGGATACCAGGTCATGGTGCCGGTGGCCTGGTTTCCCAGTGGGACAGCACTATAAAGTCATCATGAGTGCACACTGTCACAAGTCGGTACCCATCCTGGTATGACCTTCAATGTTACTAGGACGTAAAACAACAACAAATAAATCAACTCAGCTGGGATGGCAGAAGTGTGGTTTGGAAAGGTGTGCTAGGCGTAATGTTCCCTTTGTTTGCAATCCCCCAATTCATCAACATTCAGCTTTGTTTGTTTGTTGTTGTTTTACGTCCTAGCAACATCTAAGGTCATATCAGTACATAGAAATAGCTGGGTGATTGAAAATAACATGTTTCCTCACGAGTATAAATCATGGTTCTACACTATTTCAATCCAAATAGCCAAAACTGTAAAGTACTAGAGCTAATCATTGACAGGTCAGTCACCATAGCCAAGTGTTCATTCAGTGTTTATAATAAACAGCCACCACATGGCCAGAAACGCCATGGTACCACTCAGTAAGTGTCCTGATTGGTGGATACGGGAGAAGGCCGTAAACATCAACACTGGAGACAGCACCATGTGACCTCTCTTAAAATAGGACACATTGCCGCAAAGAAGGCCAGGGTCTTAATTGGCGACCGAATGGGTTCGTTCCGCCACTGAGACAGTGAGAGTCCGTCCGACCTTTAATCCCCAAGTTGCACAGACGTAAACAATTTTCGAAGAAGTCTTAGTCTAAAAATATGCAAGCCATGAGTAGGCATATTAAATTATGGTACTTGTGGATTTGTCAAACTGACTTTGACAAAATGACTTGATCGTGTCAGCTGACCTTTAAATTGTGATATTATCATAGATTCCCTCCTGGCATTTCAAGTGATTTGTCTAGGGTGCGTGACGTGGCATACAAAGTCTCAATTGTGGCATTTACATAATTCTGACAGAAAATATTCATTGCTCTCCAAAAATCTTGATGAGTTGCAAAATAGATAGCTTGGATTCCTTGGAAGAGTATTTATTTCAACAAATATAAATAAATACCCCACAAAAACTCAATTCTCTATGGTGAAATGAAAACAAATATCTGTGGATAAACTACACATAACACATAGAACTTGATTACGTTTTTAAAAAAAAATTGAACAAAATTATGTTTGATTGCATTTGTTCATTAAGCAGGGAGAATTTCAGTGGCAGATGATTGGTCTTCCTCATTTCAGTGGTCTGTGTCCTATCCTAGTAATGTCAAGTGTCAGGCTAGTGTCAGGCTAGGTAGCAACAAATATAACTATTTACGTCGTTATGTTGATCCGACCGGATTCGAACCCCACTATCTGCCACATGAAAAGCAAACGCTCAACTCATTCGGCCATCCCGTCTGTTTTTTTTTGCATTTATTGTTTTTGAAAGTTGAAGTTTTATATTGGTTTTGGTTTATTGGGAGTCCACGTCAGGAAGGGCACCAAGTTGTGGCAGTGCCCACTCATGGTGACTTTTAGTTGCATTGCTGCCCTCTACTTGGTAATATGCCACCGGCACCATAACCTGATATCCTGTTCAGTTACATTATCCCTAACGCGGACTCAACAAACCCAGTCCTTGCCATGGGAAGCTAAAGTTGAAGAAGCCGGTGACCTCAGATTGAATGCCTCAGTCAAGCCCCACAGCTTCATTCAAAGGCTCATTCTGTGCTCCTGGTGCTAGCGCTATTTTTAGAATCTTGTCTCCTGGAGCTGTCTCCTCCTGTGGTCATCTGCCAAGTACGCTCTCGGTGCTTATTGGTTATTGATTAGTGATTATCAGTTATTGATATGTGTGGATCTTGTATCAGTAGTTGACTAACTGGAATCCATCTAGCAGCTTCCACCATCTTGAGTATCTGCGACTAAATCAAACTTATTGATGCGAAGTAATCGAAAGCAAGATTTCACCAGCAATTAGTGAACAAATTGGTGGGAAATGTCTGAAGCAATAGTAATCGCAATGTTGTGTGTAGAGTGCTTCCAGCCCTGAACCTATATAACCATACAGGCCATAATTTGTTGTATGTAGAGTGTGTACAGTGCTGTATGTATAGTGTTGTATGTAGAGTGTTGTATGTAGTGCATCTCACCATGAGCCTATATAACTATACAGGCCATAACTTGTTGTATGTAGAGTGTTGTATGTAGCATGTCTTACCATGATCCTATAGAACCATGCTGTAACCTATTGTATGTAGAGCGCTACCAGCCCTGAACCTATAGAACCAGACATGCCATAACCTGCTGTATGTAGAGTTGTGTGTAGAGTGCTGTATGTAGAATGTATCACCCTGAGCCTATAGAACCATTCAGGCCGTAACCTGTTGTGTGTAGACTATTGTAGAGTGCTGTATGTATAGGGTTGTATGTAGATTGTTGTATGTTGTATGTAGCACTACCAGCCTTGAGCTTATAGAACCATACATGCCATAACCTGTTGTGTGTAGAGTGTTGTATGTAGTACTCCCAGCCCTGAGCCTATAGAATCATATATGCCATAACCTGTTGGGTGTAGAATGTTGTATGTAGCACTACAAGTCCTGAGCCTATAGAACCATACAGGCTGTAACCTGTTGTGTGTAGAGTGTTGTATGTAGCGCTTCCAGCCCTGAGCCTATAGAACCATACATGCCGTAACCTGTTGCGTGTAGAGTATTGTATGTAGCACTTCCAGCCCGGAGCCTATAGAACCATACAGGCCGTAACCTGTTGTGTGTAGATTGTTGTATGTAACGCTTCCAGCCCTGAGCCTATAGAACCATACATGCCGTAACCTGTTGTGTGTAGAGTGTTGTATGTAATGCTTCCAGCCCTGAGCCTATAGAACCATACAGGCCATAACCTGTTGTGTGTAGAGTGTTGTATGTAGCACTTCCAGCCCTGAGCCTATAGAACCATACATGCCGTAGCCTGTTGTAAAGTCGTCGGCTAGCAGCTGTAGTTGTGTAGGCAGGCTAATAGTAAATCACTACAGGCACCCTCAGGTTTATTATTATATAGTGGTTTCTGGACTTGATATGGCATATCACCTGACCATGCCCTCCAATGAACAGTAAGCATTTCTAGGTCCACCAATCAACAGTAAGCATTCTAGTATCACCATGACAACTGTGATCTACCCACCACCACCATGCCATGGCTGCTTTGGCTTCACCTGCCCTGTTGTGTCTGTGTGCTTGGTGATCCGTGACTAACAGTTGGGGGGGAGGGGGTTGTGAATAGACCTCTTGAGCTCCTTCCACACTAACACTACAGCAGTGCCCCTCTCACACTATCTATAGAATACACAATGACTATTTAATATAAGTAAAGGATCACCGGCACCACATAATACATTAATGCCCCTGGCCCTGTACATCATGCCCCTGGCCCTGTACACCATTTGTAATCCCTTATAGACCAGTTCACATTCCCCACCAATGTGTTTTATTGGAATATTTTACACTATTTTGTGTAGAGTGTTGTATGTAGTGCTTCCAGCCCTGAGCCTATAGAACCATACATGCCGTAACCTGTTGGGTGTAGAGTGTTGTATATAGCACTTCCAGCCCTGAGTCTATAGAACCATAAAGGCCTAACCTGTTGTGTGTAGAGTGTTGTATGTACCGCATCCAGCCCTGAGCCTATAGAACCATACAGGCCATAACCTGTTGTGTGTAGAGTGTTGTATGTAACGCTTCCAGCCCTGAGCCTATAGAACCATACATGCCGTAGCCTGTTGTGTGTAGAGTGTTGTATGTAGCACTACCAGCCCTGAGCCTATAGAACCATACATGCCATAACCTGTTGTGTGTAGAGTGTTGTATGTAACGCTTCCAGCCCTGAGTCTATAGAACCATACAGGCCGTAACTTGTTGTGTGTAGAGTGTTGTATATAGCACTTCCAGCCCTGAGCCTATAGAACCATACATGCCATAACCGGTTGTGTGTAGAGTGTTGTATGTAGCGCTTCCAGTCCTGAGCCTATAGAACCATACAGGCTGTAACCTGTTGTGTATAGAGTGTTGTATGTAGCGCTTCCAGCCCTGAGCCTATAGAACCATACATGCCGTAACCTGTTGTGTGTAGATTGTTGTACATAGGGCTTCCAGCCCTGAGCCTATAGAACCATACATGCCGTAACCTGTTGTGTGTAGAGTGTTGTATGTAGCGCTTCCAGCCCTGAGCCTATAGAACCACAGTTTGTGACCTGTCATGGCGGTTCAGTATAAAGCCGCCGCTGCCTCGTTTTCGCTGAGTCTCACATTAAGTCTTGCCGTGTTCTTGAGCAAGAAAAAACAAAATGGCACTGACAGGGCAATGTGTGTGTGCCAAACTATGCCCAGAGAGTTTATAGCAAAGCACCCTGTCGCCACCACAAAGTCTGTCTCTTGTCTTCCTGTCTTCTGCACTTCTTGTCTTCTTGGCTTCTTGTCTAAAAGCCGCATCATCAATTGGCTTTCAATTTTTTTCCATATTTTTCTCTGTTTAACAAAAATAAAATTTGTTGCCTACCTATTATAACTCAGGATAATTTTGTCGGAGTAGTGTTTAATTCAATTTATTATCTTTGGAGATATCTGAAGTGAAAACATGTCTCTGGGTGTGTTTTTATACAAATGAAGGGAAACACCAAGCCCGGAGTGGGACTCGAACCCAAACTTCTACCATTCCAGGAGGTCTTAACTATATTAGTCGATCTAGGCTCCCTGGTGCTGTCAACTTACCGAGGCCTACCTGTGCAGTGATAGAAATAAGCAAACATAATTCACTTTTCCATAGGACAAGATTGGTGCGATTTTGATTTGTCCACCTGTCTGGATATGTTCTTGCCGGTGTAAAACCTCTTTTTGCTCCTCGAGAGAGTGCCGCTGGTAACTTGCAAAAGCCAGCAGCACTTCAACAATTTTGCAGGCAGCTTTCATGAAATGTACCTGAAGCTGAGAGTGAGAGACATTAAGACCGACTCATGGATATAACTCTCACAGCAGAGAGCTAAATGGAGAGCGTCAGTCAAGTAATGAAAGCAGTCTTTGTCGCATCGCGACCGACAGCAAGATGATGATGATGACGTTAACTAGGTCACTGCCTGTCGAAACCTCTTGGTTTTGTTATTTGCAAGGGGGGGGGGAACCCCAAAGAAATAATTAAAGGGGTATAATCCGATGTTTGTTTGTTTGTTTGGGGTTTTACATCCTGGCACCATCCAAGGTCATTTCAAGATGACCGACGGTGCACACGCATAGTAACTTTATAGTTCTGCCCAGCTGGAAGACCTGTTTGCCTATCCTAATAATGCCAAAATGAAAGGCTAGGTAGCGACAAGTATCAATTTAGTAAGTCATTGGGTTGAGTCAGTCAGGATTTAAAGTGACATGGGAAGCCGGCCAGTGCACTTGCAAATTCGGCTACCTCGTCCAGTAAAGTTTCATAGTTCGATGGTTTTGAGTTTCTGTCATTTCCTGAGATAAACATGTCAGGTTGATCATGATAATCTACCTTTGTTGCAAGGGGGAAAACCCCCTGGCAGACTGGTTTCCCAGTGGGACAGCACTATATAGTCGCCATGAGTGCGCACTGTCACAAGTCGGTACCCGTCCTGATATGACATTAGATGTTTCTAGGGCGTAAAACAACAACAAAACATCACATCAGTATACCCTTCTATGGGGTGACAAATGTCTAATAAGTGCACCAGTATCTAAAATAGATATGTAGAATTAAATTAGATATGTAAAATCTAGATAATTGTTGTGGTTTTGAAAATTTGATGTTTTCATCGGACTATGCAGCTTTAAATGTTCTCCATGATTTAATCACCAATATCTGTTGTCTTGATTGAGAGTAGGAGTGCTTTCTGCTAAGTGAAACATCCAAATAATGAGATAATTCAGTGCATGAGCAGTACTAACATATGATGGGGTTAATCTACATAGAGGTAGGCTTATACAATACTTGAAACGCATGAGGAAACTGAATAAATGTTTAACCAGGTATTGATTGCGGAAAGCGCCAAAGTGCCACTGGTTTACATGAACATATATAGGATGGCCGAATGAGTTGAGCGTCCGTCTCTCCTTTTGGCAGATGGTGGAATTTGAACCCACGGTTTCTAACCATGGTCGAGTCAAACCAATGACCTACAAATTTATACTTGTCGCGCTCTCTCCTACCCCATCTCCTCTCCCCACTCTCCTCTCATTTCCTCTCTCCCCCTTTCCTCTCTCATCTCCTTTCCTCTCCCCTCTCTCCTCTCCTTTCCTCTGTCCTCCTTTCCTCTGTCCTCTCTCCTCTCACCTCTCTCCCCTCTCCTCCCCCATCCCTCCACCCTACTCTCTTCTCGTCCCTCATCCCTCTCCCCTCCGCGCGCTCCCCTCTCATTTCCGCTCTCTTCTTCCCCTCTCTCTTCACTCTAATCTCTTTAATCTCCCCTCTCCTCTACCCTTCCAGTACTCTCTCCCCTCCCCTCCGCCTATCCCCATCCCCTCTCCCATCATTTATCCCCTCTCATTTCCCCCTCTCATCTCCTCCCCCTATCTCCCCACTCCCCTCTCTCCTCTCCCCTCCCCTCCCCTCCCCCACTCTCCTCCCCCAACAAACCCATACCAAACAGACAATAAACAAAACCCAAAGCTCCCTGTTAGTTTCACACGCCCCTGCTGCTGTGCATTGCACTCTGAACACTAATAACCTTTTTTTTTTTAGTTTTACAAATCAATACTTGCCATTGCAACAAAATCGTTAGAGCATGCCTGGAAGTTTCACACCCTGCGCTCACCGTCAGTCGTGGTCGAAGACCAGAGGGGGGGGGGGGGGGGGGGGGGAGGAGGGGGGATCGGCAATCCACACCGGAAATACTGCTTCACCAGTCATGAGTGCGTTTGTTGTTTTTTTAAACTTTTTTTTTTAAAACTGCATAATCCGATGAAAACATCAAATTTTCAAAACTAAAACAATTATCTAGATTTGATCCTACATATCTAACTTAGATACTGGTCCACATATTAAGAATTTGTTATCACAATGAAGGGAATACAGTGTTAATCTAATATAACCTGTTACTCCTGAAGCCTATGGTGTCAGAGTTTTAAACTATCTCCGAAGTTCGCCATTTAAAATAAAAGTTGCTTCAAACTAATAGTGGGATTCGAGCCACGGGAAGCACAGGTTCGAACTCTGGTCGAGTCAAACCGATGACTTTAAAATTGATAGTTATCGCTTCCTAGCCAGGCGCTCAACATAAATAGGATACAGCCAAGGACTGGTTAGCTCAGTGTCAGGATAATGTGCCTGAGTAGGATATCGGGTCTTGGCCCCGGCAGCCTGATTTCCCAGTGGGGCCGCACTATAAAGTCGCCATGAGTGCCTATCCTATTAATGCCGAGCGCCAGGCTAGGTACCGACAAGTATCAATTTGATAAGTCATTGGCTTGACTCAACCGGGTTTCGAACTTCCGAACTTCCGACCTTCCGCACGGGAGGCCTGCGCTCTGCCGATTCGGCTACCGCGTCCGGTAGGAGGTGGAGTGTGTGAGGGGAAACATGAGTGAATAAATTCAGACATGGCTTTCGTTCTCCCTCCTCACTCACAGCATTCAAGTGAGGCCAGCCCACTGACTCCATAACAATGCACGTCATTGTCACCCTACACAATACTATACAGTGACAGTAACTCCCAAGAATGATGAGAAATTGTGGGGTTTTTTTCCCCTCTTTAAAGTTGTGTAGTGGTCTGCACTGACCTCTCAGGCAAGTAACCACATAGACAGGTAGGCGTGGGGAGTGTGTTGATATCAGGGAGCCTAGGTGGTGTAATGGTTAGCACACTGGCCCGGAATGCAAAGAGATGTGGGTTCGAGTCCCGCTCTAGGCACATTATTTCCCATTTTCATCACCCCCATGACACTGGTTGCCGTGACCAGGATCCTGTACAAGCTTTGCGCTGTATGGTTGTTGAACCTACCCTGTGTATGTATGTGTTAGTGCATTGCCTGTATGTATGTAATTGTAAGCATTACAATACTTACAATTCCAGGGGGACGAGTGTAGTGGTCTGCACTGACCTCTCAGGCAAGTAACCACATAGACAGGTAGGCGTGGGGAGTGTGTTGATATCAGGGAGCCTAGGTGGTGTAATGGTTAGCACACTGGCCCGGAATGCAAAGAGATGTGGGTTCGAGTCCCGCTCTAGGCACAATAATTCCCATTTTCATCACCCCCCACGACAGTTGCATAATCGGATGGTTTTGCGTTTCGGCCATTTTGATGAAATAAATACATGTATATTGAATTGATTATTATAATCTACTTAGTTTAGTTTGTGGCAAATTTCATTTTAAATGGCTAACTTTGGAGATATTTGAAGTACAAACATGCCAAATTAATTTTGGCAAGCACACCAAAACTCTGACACCATAGGGTTCTGCAGTAATAAGTTCTAACTTCTATTAAATTGCCTCAGTGTTCCCTTCAATGTGGCGACAAATGCTTAATAAGTGCAGCGGTATCTAAGTTGGATATGTAGGATTAAATTTAGCCGAGTGTTTTGGTTTTGAAAATTTGATGCTTCATCGAACTATGCGGCCTTAAAGAAAAAGGGTTAAACTTAAAGCTGAAATGTACAAATAACAATGTTTTGTTTGGGGTTTTACATCCCGGCAACATCCACCTAAACAACGAGCAAGCTCGATGCTTGTGTATTATCTTTAATAAGTATGGTTTGTTTGAAGGTTATATCAGGGCACATACCTACTGAATGTTGACCTAATACCCCACTCAGTCACATTATCCTGATACTGACCTAACCAGTCCTTGCCCTATCATATTTATGCCCGGGGGGGGGGCAGGATAGGTAGCGACATAATCAATGTTGTATGTCATTGGTTTGACTCGGCTGAGATGGTAAACGCGGTCTTTTTAAGAAGGATTCTGTGCTATGGCATCATTTTGGTCATATCTGGGCGGTGTCGACTTGTGACAATGCACACTCATAACATCTTTATAGTATTGCCCTACTGATGCACCATACCACCGGCACTATAGTCCGATATCCCACTGACTCACTTTATCCTGGCACTGAGCTAACCAGTCCTACTAATGCCCCCCCCCCCACCAAACAAACTTTCATTTGAACCAGCCTTGGATCGAACCCACGACCTCCCAGTTGGGAAGCGGACTACAAACAACAACGAACCAACCTGCTCCACATTCTCCTCGCCTAACACAGACATGTCCGGCCATTGTAAACAGCAGCATTCCAAAATGGGCTTTTCTTATGAAGTTAGATGTTGCTAGGACGTAAAGCACCAACAGAAAAATCAAAGCAAACCAGAACTCCCCCAAAAAACAACACCCTTCCTCTGCCACCAGTAAAATGTCGTCTGCTCACACCGAATCTGCTCACACCGAATCGGGCATTTACACACACATATTTAGTATAACCCTGTTAAACCAAACTTGAAGGGACCCTACAAATTTGTTTTGATTAACCGATCATTGGTTTAACTGAGCTTTGCCTTCGACTTGGCAAAAACGCGGGTGCATTATGAATTAGTAAGCATGTATTGCACATGTAATATACAATGTATGTGGACACTATGATTATTGTTTTTTATGTATATACAGTATAACCCCGTTAAACCAAGCTCGGTTAAACCAAGCGATTGGTTAATCCAAACTTTTTTCACCGGCCCAGCAAAATACTACCATTTATCATATAAAAAAGTTGGTGGGGTCTCAGATGACCTTATAACCACACGCAAGTTTGGTTTAACCGTCCGGGAAGTGGGCTGTGGTCCAACAATTTTGTTTGGGTTAACCGATAATTTGGATTAACCGACTTTGGTTTAACCACCTTTTTTTATATGATAAATGGTACTAGTATACACACATACACACACACTGCCCCACGTGGTGATTCTTCACTGGAAATACAATGGTCATTGGTGAGTATTATGAATCGGCAGACGACATTTGGCGCGAGCAGACGACATTGAGGGGGTGGGCGGAACGCGTTGGCGCCTCTTTGATCTGGGAGGCGGCCTGTTTACAACAGAGCCCCACAAGCGGCGCAGTACACGCCAGGAGGAAGGTGAGGGCCGGTGTGGTGGTTTCAGCGGGTTCCCGTGCTCAGAGGTGTCCCTCGCTTCTGCGCTGCTTCTGCGCATGTGCGGATTTCGCATCAACTCGGGTCACCTGAGCCACTTATTGGCGCATGCGCACATCCTACAAACTCGGGTCGAATAATCGAATACGCTTCTCCGCGCTCGGGTGGACAATCTTTTTTTTTTTTTTTAATAACCGATAAAAATACAGCAAAATAGGATTTAAAGTATTTTATGATGGCCCAGTTTACCTATATTTCCATTTAATTAATCTAAGTTATTCTTTTTATGCACATGGCACGTGTATTTGTCGACTCCACTCGCCGTGTTCTATTTGAATTTCTGACGACTCGGATGACCCGAGTCGCCCGGGTCGTGTTAATCGATTACGGCCCGTTGATGCGAAATCTGCGCATGCGCAGAAGCAGCGCAGAAGCGAGGGACACCTCTGAGCACGGGAACCCGCTGAAACCACCACACCGGCCTGTCCTCGGCTGTACAAGCCGGGCGCGCTGGCCTAAACGGCAGAGCGCAGTCCTCGCATGCGGAAGGTCGGGAGTTCGGTTCCCGGTCGAGTCAAACCAATGATTTATAATATAATTGATATTTGTCGCTTCCTAGTCTGGCACTCAGCATTAATAGGATACTGCAAGGACTGGTTAGCTCAGTGTCAAGATAATGTGACTGAGTGGGATATATTGGGTCATGGTGCTGACAGCCTGATTTCCCAGTGGGGCAGCACTATAAAGTATCCATGAGTGCGCACTGTCACAAGTCGGTATCCGCCCTGATATGATCTTAGATGTTGCCAGGATGTAAAACTCCAACAACCAACCAACCTCAACTGTACAAGCACATGCCCGGTGTAATGATTTCAATTTCCCCCCTTTCCAAGTTCCCCCCGGGAATCTGAAAACGTTTTTAATTTCCCTCCTGTGAAATTGAAAATGTTTCCAGATTCCCGGGAGGGAAATTAAGAACAGTTTTCAGATTCCTCCCCCTATTTTCAAATTCCCCCCTCCGGGAATTTAAAATTGTTTAACAAACTTAAAAAAATGTTTTAAATAATATTTTTTTCTTAGCCATCTTGGAGACTTTTTGTGTCATTTGGGTGAAATATGTTTTGTTGTACTAGTGCTAATTTCCATTATGCTATTCTCTGTGTATTATTATATTTGTCATGAAAAATATAACAAAAATAAAGAAAATTCCTCAAAAATGGGTGGAGGGAAAGTTAAAACGAGGGAGGGAAAACGAAAATGTTTTCAAATTCACGTGGGATGAATTTGAAAACGATTTCAATTTCCCGTGGGGGAACTTCAATTAGGGGGGAATTTGAAATCTTTACACCGGCACCAGCAGAGGTCGGCAAGCGACATTTAGTGGGAGAAAACTGACAAGTGAACAAGGACTGGAAGGAGACACTTGATGGTTGTCCGGGGTAGTTAGTGGTAATCTGTTATGATGGTCAGGCAATACAACATTTAGTCAATGAATGCTTTGGGTTTTATTAAGTAGTTTTCTTAGTCTGCCGCAATCTGTTTGGGTAGTATAGTGGCCTGCATTATAGTGATGCCCGTCAGTCAGAACCAGTTTGTGGCCTGCATTATAGTGATGTCAGTCAGTCAGAACTAGCTTAAGGGGCTGTCACATTAGGTTTTTTTGCGGGAGCGTATGGCGGCGTAAGCGCGTTACGTCATATACGTCGGCATACGCCGTATACGCTACTCATACGCTACTCATACGCTACTCATACGCCGCCAGATGCCGGCGTATGTGAAGCGTATGAGGCATACGCCGCCATACGCTTTCATAAATCCGTCCGTCCAAATTTGTTTGTGCATGCTCAAAAAAACTCGACCTATGAGGGCGTATGGCCCATACTGTCAAAAAATGTCACAGCACGCTCCCATACGCTCCCATACGCTCCTCATACGCTCCTCGTAGGTTCCACATACGCTCAAAACCACCCGAAAGGTCACCAAATGTCATCATAGGCCGGCACGCGCAGGACCTACGTAGGTTTTCAATACGCTCCCGCCATACGCCGTAATGTGACAGGGCCTTTAGTCTCCTACAGTCGGTTCAGTTAGTGGCCTGCATTATAGTGACGTCAGTCAGTCAGAACTAGCTTAGTCTGCTACGGTATGTTTGGCTAGTGGTCTGCATTATAGTGATGTCAGACAGTCAGAACTAGCTTAGTCTGCCACAGTCAGTTCAGTTAGTGGCCTGCATTACAGTGACGTCAGTCAGTCAGAACTTGCTTAGTCTGCCACAGTCTGTTCAGTTAGTGGCCTGCATTACAGTGACGACAGTCAGTCAGAACTCGCTTAGTCTGTTACAGTCTGTTCAGTTAGTGGCCTGCATTACAGTGACGTCAGTCAGTCAGTCAGAACTCGCTTAGTCTGTTACAGTCTGTTCAGTTAGTGGCCTGCATTACAGTGACGTCAGTCACCCAGAACTCGATTAGTCTGTTACAGTCTGTTCAGTTAGTGGCCTGCATTATAGTGATGTCAGTCAGTCAGAACTAGCTTAGTCTCCTACAGTCTGTTCAGTTAGTGGCCTGCATTATAGTGATGTCAGTCAGTCCGAACTAGCTTAGTGTCCTACAGTCTGTTCAGTTAGTGGCCTGCATTACAGTGACGTCAGTCAGTCAGAACTAGCTTTGTCTGCCCTGTTTGGACAGTTAACTGGCCTGTATGAATATCGGACACGTGGTGCAGATTGTACATCCGGCCGGTGTTCTTAGTGGGCTCCTTTTCCGCCACTTGTACACCCGTGTCGATGATGACCCTCCGTTACTGTGACAGCGTCACTGGGGGTGCGCCACTTTACTGCGCAGAACTCTCTCCTCCCACAGGCCGTAATCGATTAACACGACCCTGGCGACTGGGGTCACCTGAGTCGTCAGAATTTCAAATAGAACACCGCGAGTGGAGTCGACAAATACACGTGCCGTGTGCAAAACAACCCGACCCCAGTAACCCACCTCTTGGCTGGGGTTTGCCAGGAGCGATGACGTCACATCTGGGCTGGTACCTGTAGTATAACACCTACAGGTACAGCTGCTCCGTGTTGTTTTAATACTTTTTTTTTAATAACACAGATTTTCAGCTTCTACAATCATAAAATACTTTAAATCCTATTTTGCTGTATTTCTATCGGTTATTGGAAAATAATATTAAGTTTCAGATTAAGCCAACGTTTTGTCCACCCCAAGCGTATTCGTTTATTCAACCCGAGTCTGTAGGATGTGAGCATGTGCCAAAAAGCGGCCCGGGTGACCCGAGTTGATTAATCGAATACGTCCCCACAGACCGTAATCGGGTCACTCGAGTCGTCAGAATTTCACATAGAACACCGCGAGTGGAGTCGACAAATACACGTGTCATGTGCAAATCGTCTGGACCCGAGTAACCCACCTCTTAGCTGGGGTGGCTAGGAGCGATGACGTCACATTTGCGCTGGTAGCATCCTGCAGGATAACAGCCACCGGTACCAGTCATAGATGTTTTTTGTTGTTGTAATAACATAGATTAATGAAATTGAAATATAACAAAACTATGCCATCATAAAACACTTTAAATCCTATTTTGCTGTAGTTATATCGGTTATTAAAAAAAAAAAAGGTTTTGGATTAAGCCACCATTTTTTCCACCCCGAGCGTGGAGAAGCGTATTCGATTATTCGACCCGAGTCTGTAGGATGTGCGCATGCGCCAAAAAGTGGCTCGGGTGACCCAAGTTGATTAATCGATTTCGCCAACAATGGCAGGTGCACGGTGAAGGGGGTGGGGGTGGGGGGTTATGGGAGGGGGGCCGTCGTATTTAGGGCACGGCTCGAGACGGGGCCCTTGTGAGGGTTTAAAGGCGCACGGTAGACTCGCGTGAATCGTGTGTGTGTGTGTGTGAGGGGGGGGGGGATTAGAGGGTGTGCGGGGTGTAAGGAGTCCGAGGAGGTGGGGGGAGAGGTAAGGAGTGGTGGGAGGTGGGGGGAGGAAGGAGTGGAGGGAGGTAGGGAGTAAGGAGTGGGCGTAGGTGGGGGAGGAGAGGAGAGGAGTGGAGGTAGGTGGAGGGGGGGGGGGTAAGGAGTGGAGGGAGGTGGGGTAAGGAGTTTAGGGAATGTGGGGGGTAAGGAGTGGAGGGAGGGGGGTGGGGGTAAGGAGTGGAGGGGGTGGGGGGTAAGGAGTGGGGAGGTGGGTGAAGGTAAGGGGTGGAGGGGGTAAGGGTGTGGGGGGAGGTGGGGAGTAAGGAGTGAGGGGTCTGGGGTGAGGTAAGAGTTGAGGGAGGTGGGGGGTATAAGGAAGTTTAGGAATGTGGGGGGGGGGGGGTAAGGAGTGGAGGGAGGTGGGGGGTAAGGAGGGGAGGGTGTGAGAGGTAAGGAGAGGAAGGAGGTGGGGGGGTAAGGAGTGGAGGGTGGTTGAGAGGTAAGAGGTGGAGGGAGGTGGGGGGTAAGAGGTGGGAGCAGGGAGGTGAGAGGTAAGGAGTGGAGGGAGGTGGGGGGGGGTAAGGAGTTGAGGGAGGTGAGGGGGGTAAGGAGTTGAGGGAGGTGGGGGGGAGGAGTGTGGGAAAGGAGTGGAGGGAGGTGGGGGGTAAGGAGTGGGGGTAAGGAGTGGAGGGAGGTGGGGGTAAGGAGTGGAGGGATGGGGGGTATGGAGTGGAGGGAGGTGGGGGTAAGGAGTGGAGGGAGGGGGGTGGAGAGGAGTGGAGGGAGGTGGAGAGGAGTGGAGGGAGGTGGGGGTAAAGATTGGAGGGGAGGTTGGGTCTAGGGGGGGGGGGGGCACACAAATAGCGGTATGCATACATTGTCCTCCATATGTTTGCAGTAGTTTAAAAAAAAGAGAAGTACAGCCGGTTTTTATTCTTCAGACCAACAATGAGCTAGTATTGCCCTGTCAGAGCCTTTTGTACCAAACACAGGATGGCAACATCTAAAGTCATATCAGGATGGGTACCGACTTGTGACAGTGTGCATTCATGGCGAATTTATAGTGCTGCCACACTGTGGGAAATCAGGCCACCGACACCATGACCTGATATCCCACTCAGTCACATTATCCTGACACTGAGCTAACCAGTCCTTGCCATGTCCTATTAATGCCGAGTGCCAGGTTTATGAAGCGACAGGTATCAATTTGATATAAGTAATTTGTTTGACTCGATCGGGAACCAAACTCCCGACCTTCCGCACGCGAGGCCTGCGGTCTACCGATTCGGCCATGGCACCCGGAGGTTGAATGCAGATAGACATATTACAATGTGTGTGGTGGAGGTGTCGTGGCCATTAATTGGCGACTTTAACTACTTGTTTTCAAGCCTAATATTTTTACAGGTAACATTTTGTTTGTTGGGGTTTTACATCCTGGCAGCAACTAAGACCATATCGGGACCGGTACCGACTGGTGACAGTGCACACTCGTGGGGACTTTATAGTGCTGCCCCGGCCGTAAGACTGGACTGCCAGCACCATGAACCGATATCCCACTGATTCACATTATCCTGATAATGTGCTAACCAGTCCATGTCCTATCCTATTAATGGCTAGGTAACGACAAATATACATTTTATAAGTCATTGGTTTGAATCGACCGGCATTCAAACTCCTGAAGCCCGTGCGCCACCAATTCGGGCACCGCGCCAGGTGCGACTGTATCGTGCTGCCCCACTGAGAAACCACACTGCCGGCACATTAGCCCCATATTCCACAGTCACATTATCCTGATACTGCGCTAATCAGTCTTTGTCCCATCCTATTACTGCCAAGCGCCAGGATAGGTAGTGACGGCTAGTAGGTACCCGTCCTGATATGACCATAGATGTTGATAGAATGTAAAACCCCAACTAACAAACAGCAAGCCTACACCCCCCCCCCCCCCCCCCCCCACCACCATGCCAAACCAGCAGGAACACACACACATGCAGCACCTGACCACTGCTAGTTCTGTGTGAATGACCCCTGGGGGAACCTCCATATTTGATTACACTCTAACGCTGTGTCGAGTACACACTATCCGACATCCTGATTTGCTCATGTGCTCAGTTGTCACGAATGTCATAGTCACGCATAAAGTAAATTAATCAGCTCCCATTTGTGGGATTGGGAAGCCGATAAGCGGTTGTTTCTGCCAATATGTCACTTTCGAGATTTCCAAGTTGGTGTCCATGTAGCCAGGAGTCAGGCCCCATGCCATGTTGGGGTGGTGGGTGGTTATCACACCGCCTCACATACTAAGTTTTGTGCACTCATATAATATGCACCTGTCTCATTTAGTGTATGCCTATCATTAGACACCTATCAGGAGTCTCATAATGTACGCCTGCCATTAGACACCTATCTGGAGTCTTGTGTAGTGTTCACATGTCATTAGACACCTATCAGGAGTCTCATATAGTGTACACCTGTCATTAGACACCTGTCTGCAGTCTCATATAGTGTTCACTTGTCATTAGGCACCTATCTGCAGTCTCATATAGTGTACACCTATCATTAGGCACCTATCTGTAGTCTCATATAGTGTTCACCTGTCATATGGTACCTATCTGCAGTCTTGTATAGTGTACACCTATCATTAGGCACCTATCTGCAGTCTCATATAGTGTGCGCCCATCATTAGGCACCTATCTGCAGTCTCGTATAGTGTACACCTGTCATTAGGCACCTATCTGCAGTCTTGTATAGTGTACACCTGTCATTAGGCACCTATCTGCAGTCTCGTATAGTGTACACCTGTCATTAGGCACCTATCTGCAGTCTCATATAGTGTACACCTGCCATTAGGCACCTGGCTGCAGTCTCATATAGTGTGCGCCCATCATCAGACTTCACTTTGAGGTGAGTGACCTGGAACCAATCTGCATATTGTTTACACTGGACCAGCCTCCTTCCACCTGTCCCACCCATCTCTGACACACACCACCTCCGCCACTGTGGGCTTTGATGGGGTTTGATATCCTTGCAACATCAGAGGTCATGAATATCAGGACGGGTAAAGCTATACCTTGGTGGCAGTGTGGTCTCATGGAGGCTCTATAGTGCTGCCCCACTGGGATAATGTGCTACTGTAATCATGAATGATTTCATTCTAATCTAACTCAGACTGAAGCCAGTCAGTCTGTATGCGGACTATCCTAGTAATACTGAGTGCCAGGAAAAGTAGCATCGGGTATCAATTTTGTAAGTCTTCGGTTTGACTCGGCCGGAGATTGAACCTGCGACCTTCTGCTCGGGAAGCGATTACCGACTAGCGCCAGGTAGAGGAAGTAGACGCGGTTTGGCAGCAGCAGACATTTGGTGGCAGAGGACGATAGTTAGAGGCAGCGGACACTAGGTAGGGGCAGCGGACACTAGGTAGGGGCAGCGGACAGCAGTTAGAGGCAGCAGACAGTAGAGACAGGGGAAGTAGTTAGAGGCAGCTGGAAAGTTAGAGGCATCCTCCAGCAGTTAGAGGTAGCCCACATAAGTTAAAGGCAGTATACATTAGTTAGAGGCAGTGTACATCAGTTAAATGCAGTATCCTTTAGGTAGAGGCAGTATAATCAATTAGAGGTTGTGGACATCAGTTAGAGGCAGCACACAATAGTTAGAGACAATCAATAACAGGTAGAGGCAGTGGAAGCGGTTAGATGCTGTAGACACATTTCGAGGCAACATGCGGCAGTTAGAGGCATCAGACAATAGTTAGAGTCAGCATATGCCAGGTAGAGATAGCCCACATCAGTTAGAGGCAGTGGAGGCAGTTAGAGGCAACATGCATCAGCTAGAGGCATCGGACAGTAGAGGCAGGGGGCAGCAGTTAGAGACGACAGGGAGAGGCATCCTACACCCGCAGAAATAGAAGTCAGAGGCAGCGTACAACAGTTGGAGGCAGCGGATAGCATTTAGAGGCACCAGACTGAGGTAGAGTCAGAAATAGAAGTTAGAGGCAGCATACAGCAGTTAGAGACAACAGACAACAGGCAGTGTCAGCCGACGACACTGCCAGTGGCGGGAAGGGGCCGCGCTGGTCGTTCCCGCTGTCGGCGGGCTGCGACAAGGTCTGCGCTTCATCCGCATTCTCCGTGGGAGGTGGGGGGGGGGGGGGGGGGTCTACCAGCTCGGTGCACATCCATAATTAACCGGGAAACGGCCGATTACTCCAGCGGGAACGCGTGGAAGGGGGGAGGGGAGGGAGAGGGAGAAGGGGATGATGAGGGGAAACGGCGGAGCGGAGAAGAAGGGAGAGGGGGAGTGGGCGGGAGGGGGTGAGGGGAGGGGATGGAGTAGAGGAGACGGATATAGGGAAGGGGGAGGGGAGGGAGGGGCGAGGGAAGCCTGGGAGACGTGAGGGAGTGGGGGGAGGGGGTAAGGAGGGACACAGGGAGGGAGATGGAGGGGGAATGGATGGAGGTACAGAAGAGGGAGATAGGGATGGGGAAGGCGGGAGGCGGAGGGAAGCCTGGGGAACGCGGGGGAGGGGGGAGGGGGCTATGGGGGGGGGGGGAGGGGAGGGAAGCCTGGGGGACGTGCCCGGTCGTATGGCAGACGACCGTCACGTAATGAGCGTTCTGCTTGTCTCCACTTTGAAGGGCAACCGAGGAACATGAGTGTGTGTGTAGGTGGGTGTGTGGGCGGGTGTGTGGGCGGGTGTGAGTGTGTGTAGGTGGGTGTGTGGGCGGGTGTGAGTGTGTGTAGGTGGGTGGGTGTGGGCGGGTGTGTGAGTGTGTATGTGGGTAGGTGTGAGTGTGTAGGTGGGCGGGTGTGTAGGTGTGTGAGTGTGTTTGTGGGTGGGTGGGTGTGTGAGTGTGTAGGTGGGTGGGTGTGAGCGGATATGTGCGTCTGTGTGGGCGGGTGTGTTTGTGTGTGTGAGTGGGCGGGTGTGTTTGTGTGTGTGAGTGTGTGTTATTGAGTGTTTGTGCGTGCGTGTTTGGTTGTGTTCAGGGTGAGCATGCGCGCGTGTGTTTGAGTGCATGTGTTTGATGGTGTGTCTTATGGTGATTGTGTATTATGACGATGGTGGGTGCGTCTGTGCGTGTGAGTGTGCGTGTGCTTGTGGATGTGGGTGTGTTTGTGTGTTCATGAGAGTGTTTGTGCGCATGAGTATGTGTGTGTATTATGTATGGGTATAATGTGTGTGTATTTGTGTGTCCCAAACATGTGCATTCGTGTGTGAGTGCACACCTCTGTGTTTATCTTTATGTACGCATTTATTTTGTGCGCATGCGCGTTTGTTTCTGAGCGTGAGTGCACTTCAATGTGCATTTGTGTGTGCATGTATCTGTATGTGTGAATTTGTGTACGCGTGGATGTATGTGGTACGGTATGTGTGAGTTTGTGTTTTATGTGTGAACATGCTTGCTTCTAGGTTTCTGTGTTTCTGTGTGTGTGTGTGTGTGTGTGTGTGTGTGTCTATGGATGTGTACAGTAAAACCTCTCTAACCGACCACCTCCACAGATCGACCACTCTCCTATATCGATCGCTTCATTTGGGTTCCAACAATATAGGGTATGCACTGACGTCACGCTAAACGCAAGTGCGGCCATTGTGGCGATACAACCACAATAACAAACCCAACAAATGTAATGCATTGTCAATGGCAGTGAGCAATCTCCATACAAAAAAAGTTAAATATCTCTAAAACCACACCACCTAGAAACACACTGATTGGAATACACATAGAAGACATGTTTAACAAAAAGATTATATTAAATTGATACGGTTAGGGTTCTGGATTTCTATTAATTTTGAATAAAACTGACGTTTTGCAGTGCGCATATCGGCAAACTCTATGCATTGTCAATGGCCATGAGCAATCTTCATACAGAAAAAGTTAAATATCTCTAAAACCACACCACCTAGAAACAAACCGCTTGGAACACATATAGAAAACATGGTTAACAAAAAGATTATATTAAATTTATGAGGTTAGGGTTCTGGAGTTCTATTAATTTTCTATTAATTTTTAATAAAACTGCGCTGCGCGTACAGGCAAACTCAATGGGTTGTTTACTGGTTGATATCGCCACAATGGCCGCGTATCCGGTTGATGACGTCACGGGAATGCCCTATATACCATTGTAACGATATTCTAACTCCCTAAACCGACCACCTCCCGAAATGCAGTACTTAAAATCGGTTCACAGGTCGGTCTATTTAGAGAGGTTTCCCTGCATATGCATGGTTGGTCGATTTGCTGGCGAAATCTCCTATTTGTTTGTTAGCAGACGACAAGCGCGACGGTGATTATCGCCCACTGGAAGCAGACACGCATATAGGGGGCGTGAGGGTGTCGAATGGGGTGGGGGTGGGGTGTGTGTGATTGTCGGGTGGGGGTGGGGGGGTGTGTCAGGGGAACATGGCTGATGTTAGTGTAGGATAGATGAAAGATTCACCTCTACCCACAGTAGAGGTGAACTCCAACCTAGTCTAAATCCGAGCAAACACTGCCTTGGTATGAATACTCATAGTCATTACTTATTGCATTGTGTACACTTTAATTTTAGAATTTACTTCACGCTTCAATTTACTGTATAAACCATGTACACAAATTTAGTGTAAATACTTATTTACCTGTACGATTTACTTACGATCGGAAGACCAGTTCTAGGGCACTGACAAAAGATAGCCTGCCTCAAAAGGTGATAATTCTTTTTTTTTTTGTCCATTGTAACGATTGACACAAAACAGCACAGAAACGGTTACACTGAAAACACAAGGACATTTGCTTCAAATCAATATGTATTCTATTGGGATTATGAAACACCAAGTAAAAAACAAATCAGTTTATCCTGAGCAAATGCATAAGCAGATAGTATGTTAATCATTACAATGGACAAAGTTTTGTCCAATATTGCCGAGCACCTTTTGAGACAGTCTCATATATGAATAACATTCATTTACTCTACTTGATTTAATTAATTGTTGATTTAAAAAGTAGCGGATTACAATAGATAAGTATTAATATATTATTATTTTTTAGTCTAAAAAAAGTGTAGCAGAAGCTCAACATCATCAGATTGTGTAACTCTAACCTTCCTCTATAATTAGTGACTGACACGCATACATATGTCTCAGTAATATTTCGTAGATGAACTCGATCAATGTCTGAGTGTTCCCCGGTCTACGTCACTCTACTGGATCGTTTCACTGAGGAGGGTCGTTAGCGCTGACCGACCCCAATAGTCGCGACTTTACCCCGAAGGCCTCACAGCCTAGATTAACCCAATTATAACGCCCAGAAATAGTTGGTTCCCAAGTATTCAAGCTATTAATTGGATCTCGGCAAATAGAACAGAACGGAACAAGAATATGATTGGTTGAGAACAATAACTCTGGCTGTCAGATACAAATAATAGCTTATCGGTTTTTTAATTCACATTGGCCAAAGTTTCACAACCATTGAGGCTGAAGTCAGTCTTGCGCTCCCATGCGAGCAGCTTGAATGCCGGTTTGCCATCTTGTGCGCAAACCAACACTGTCTGGGCCGCTCTTGGCCCATCCATGAGCTAACCAGGTCGTACAATACTAAAGGTAGCACCTGCGAGCTAGGTGCTACCCATGCCTATCAATAAATAATATTGATATAAAATTGGCCTACGGTAAAGGATAGAGAGAGACACACATGAGTAGTGGTGGGGAACCTTCTTTATTTTTGCTCGAAGGTCCTTGCCCGGGCAAAATAATAGCCCTACCTAAAAGCTAAAACACAGTGCTAGCGCGAGTGCAGTTCAAGCGCGAATGAGCCATGCCGGGCAGTGGCAGGGCAAAAGAGTGGCCCGCAGTGAATATAAAGTGAAGAAATAAATAAGATAAATATAATAAATAATTAATTAAATACAAGCAGGGAAAACTCCGCCTCTTTATATATATATATAATAAATTATATTGTACATAATCCATATATATGTCAAGTATATGCAGAGAATTATGTGGATATTATGGGAACGGAGCTATTGCTGTGTTGGGTGCATGCAGTTCTATAACGTTTAGAAGGATCTGTTGGTGCTGTTGGCGCAGCCTGGTTGGGAGGGGGAGTGTAATAAAGTATGTGTAGTCTGTGAGTGGTTTGCAGGAGGTCACCTGCCCACCGGCTGCTGGTTACTTGGTCCATAATCCTACTATATATTATATTCCACATAAATGGTCATATTCGATTAAGTGGGATATCAGGTCATGGTACTAGTTTCCCAATGGGGCAGCACTATAAAGTCGCCATGAGTGCGCACTGTCACAAGTTTGTACCAGTCCAGATATGACCTTAGATGTTGCTAGGACGTAAAACAACAGCAAACAAATCATATTCGATTATGATACTTGTGGGTGAGTGGGTGGGTGCTTTATATTCGAACAATATCCGAGGTTATATTCTGAGTTCTGAGTCTATTCATCATTTAATTGATTTGGTTGGTTGGTTGTTGGGGTTTTACGTCCTGGCAACATCTAAGGTCATATCAGAACTGGTTTAAATGATTTGGGTAACTAATCAACTGTCAGTATCTAGACCAGTGGTTCCACGCCGACAAATGACATGTACCGATTCCTAACACCCGATTCTTGTGGCGACTTGATAGTGCTGCCCCAGTAGGATGAAAAATCATCCCACTCAGCCACATTATCCTGAGACTGAGCCAGTCAGTGTTTGTCCTATCCCAGTAATGGCTGTGAATATATATGGTTTCCTTGATCATGTTAGTTGACCTTTAATGCTAGACATCAACCCTGAGTTCCCCGCTGTGACATCACGGCTGAAAGATGAGTAACGAGCATGGGTACATTTATCTGGGCGGATCCAGAGTGTGGGGAGGGCGGGGAGCAAGCTGCACTTGGTAGACTATCAATATTGTTGTTTTTCTTGTGTTTTCTTAATGACTGTTATTTGAGCATGTGTTATTTCTGTGTAGTGTTCTTTGTTTCCACTTGGTGCTGGGAGTTGACCGTGAGTAGGTGGTGTCGGACACCCTCATACACACATGCACCCATACACATACCTGTACCCATACACACATGCACCTATACACATACCTATAACCGTACACACATACACACACCTGCACCCATAGACATACCTGCACACATACACACATGCAACTATGCACATACCTGTACCCATGTACACCTGGAGCCATACACACCTGCAACCATACACACACCTGTAACCATACAATACCTGCACCCATACACAAATACACACACCTGCACCCATGCACATACCTGCACCGATTCACACATACACACACCTGCAATCATACACACACCTGCACCCATACACACCTGCACCCATACACACCTACACACCTGCAACCTTACACACACCTGCACCCATGCACATACCTGCAACCATGCACATACCTGCAACTGTGCACACATACACACCTGCAACCATATACACATAGACATACATGCACCCATACACACCTGCACCCATACACCCATACACATACATGCACCCATACACACCTGCACCCATACACATACATGCACCCATACACACCTGCACCCATACACACATACACATACATGCACCCATACACACCTGCATCCATACACATACATGCACCCATACACACCTGCACCCATACACACATACACATACATGCACCCATACACACCTGCACCCATACACATACATGCACCCATACACACCTGCAACCATACACACATACACATACACATACATGCACCCATACACACCTGCAACCATGCACACATACACATACATGCACCCATACACACCTGCACCCATACACATACATGCACCCATACACACCTGCAACCATACACACATACACATACATGCACCCATACACACCTGCACCCATACACATACATGCACCCATACACACCTGCAACCATACACATACACATACATGCCCCCATACACACCTGCAACCATACACACATACACATACATGCACCCATACACACCTGCAACCATGCACACATACACATACATGCCCCCATACACACCTGCACACATACACATACATGCACCCATACACACCTGCAACCATACACATACACATACATGCACCATACACACCTGCAACCATACACATATGCACCCATACACACCTGCAACCATACACACATCCATACACATACATGCACCCATACCACACTGCAACCATACACACATACACATACATGCACCCATACACACCTGCACACATACACATACATGCACCCATACACACCTGCAACCATACACATACACATACATGCACCCATACACACCTGCAACCATACACACATACACATACATGCACCCATACACACCTGCAACCATGCACACATACACATACATGCACCCATACACACCTGCACACATACACATACATGCACCCATACACACCTGCAACCATACACATACACATACATGCACCCATACACACCTGCAACCATACACACATACACATACATGCACCCATACACACCTGCACACATACACATACATGCACCCATACACACCTGCAACCATACACATACACATACATGCACCCATACACACCTGCAACCATACACACATACACATACATGCACCCATACACACCTGCACCCATACACATACATGCACCCATACACACCTGCAACCATGCACATACATGCACCCATACACACCTGCAACCATGCACATACATGCACCCATACACACCTGCAACCATGCACACATACACATACATGCACCCATACACACCTGCAACCATGCACACATACACATACATGCCCCCATACACACCTGCAACCATGCACATACATGCACCCATACACACCTGCAACCATGCACACATACACATACATGCCCCCATACACACCTGCACCCACACACATACATGCACCCATACACACCTGCAACCATACACACATACACATACATGCACCCATACACACCTGCACCCATACACACATACACATACATGCACCCATACACACCTGCAACCATACACATACATGCCCCCATACACACATGCACCCATACACACATACACATACATGCACCCATACACACCTGCAACCATGCACACATACACATACATGCACCCATACACACCTGCTACCATAGACATCCCTGTACCCATACACATACCTGAACCCATACACACCTACACACACCTGCAACCGTACACACACCTGCACCCATACACATACCTCCAACCATACACACCTGCTCCCATACACATACCTGCACCCATACACATACCTCCAACCATACACACCTGCAACCATACACATAACCTGTACCCATACACATACCTCCAACCATACACACCTGCTACCATACACATATCTGTACCCATACGCATACCTGAACCCATACACACATACATACACACCTACAATCATACACACACCTGTAACCATACACATACCTGAAACTGTACACCCATTGACACACCTACACGCATACACACACCTGCACCCATACACACACCTGCACCCATACACACACCTGTACCCATACACATACCTGCAACTGTACATCCATTGACACACCTACACACATACACATATATGAACCCATACATACCTGCAACCATAGACATCCCTGTACCCATACACATACCTGAACCCATACACACATACACACACCTGCAACCGTGCACACACCTGCACCCATACACATACCTCCAACCATACACACCTGCTCCCATACACACACCTGCACCCATACACATACCTCCAACCATACACACCTGCTCCCATACACACACCTGCACCCATACACATACCTCCAGCCATACACACCTGCGACCATACACACATCTGTACCCATATACATACCTCCAACCATACACACCTGCAACCATACACATACCTCCAACCATACACATACCTGTACACATACACACACCTGCAACCATACACACACATGCACCCATACACATACCTCCAACCATACATACCTCCAACCATACACACCTGCAACCATACACATACCTCCAACCATCCACATACCTCCAACCATACACATACCTGCAATTGTACACCCATTGACACACCTACACACAATCACATACCTGCACCCATACACACCTGCAACCATACACATACCTACAACCATGCACACACCTGCAACCATGCACATACCTGCACCCATACACATACCTAAACCCATACACACATACACAGAGGTTCACACACATTTAGACACCGGCAGGTTTATGCTATTACTACACACACCACCCACACAAACACACACAAACACTTGCATGGACCCACCTGCATCAACACCTGCACACTATCACATACCCACATATCGCTACAAGCATACCTACACACCTATCTACATCAACACACACAATATTGCACACCAACCCACACCAACAGACACACCCAACAAACACCTCCACCACACCAACAAGCACCCATCACGACAGCCATCAATCACCCACACACACGATAACACATCCCCCCACACACATAGACACACACCTATATTTACTCACCCCCCCCCCCATCCACCCACCCACACCTATATTTACTGATACATTTCCCCCACCCATACACACACCCACACACACTTGCATACACCTGTCCATACCCACACCCAAACCCACCCACATAAATACACCTACCCATACCTCCCCACCCCCACACACAGACACACCCACACACACCCACACACAGGGCGTGGTGGCGGAGAAGCGTTCCCCATTATGTTCTCTACAAACATCCATTTACCATCGCGAGGAATCCCCCCCCCCGCCCCCCCCCCCCCCCCCCCCCCCGCCCCCGCCCCGCCCCCGCCCCCGCGCGGAATTTGTCACATGGACACATTACTAACCGCGTTATTGGAAGCCAGACGACCACTATGCATCACCCCGACAGTAATACAGTGACCCCCCGTTATAACGCTACCCTACCTAAGTACCCTACCCTACCCTACCTAAGTGCCCTACCTAAGTACCCTACCCTCCTAAGTGTCATGTCCTATCTAAGTGTCCTACCCTACCTAAGTGACCTACCCTACCTAAGTACCACGCCCTACCTAAGTACCATACCTAAGTACCATATCCTACCTAAGTGCCAGATTCTACCTAAGTACCCTACCGAGGTCCCCTACCCTACCTAAGTACCATACACTACCTAAGTACCGTACCCTACCTAAGTGCCCTACCTAAGTACCCTACCCTACCTAAGTGTCATACCCTATCTAAGTACCCTACCCTACATAAATGCCCTACAATACCGAAGTACCCTACCATACCTAAGTGCCATGCCCTGCCTAAGTGCCATACCCTACTTAAGTACCATACCCTACCCAAGTACCATTCCATACCTGAGTACCATACCCTGCCTAAGTACCATACCCTATATAAGTACCCTACTAGACCTAAGTACCATACCCTACCTAAGTACCCTGCTATACCTAAGTACCATACCATACATAAGTACTGTACCCTACCTAAGTACCCTACCCTACCTAAGTGCCCTACCCTACCTAAGCACCATACCTATGTGCCCTACCTAAGTGCCCATCCCTACCTAAGTGCCCTACCTAAGTGCCCGCTCATCTACCTGTTTACAATGTAATGTAAACGGCCCCAAGACCAGTACATGGGCTCGGCGCTGAACAAAAATGTATATTCTGATGAATAAACTGTTTTACCACAAACAAACAAAGGTTTAACGCGATTTTGGTTATAACGCGATGATTCATTGGATCTAGAATTCTTTGTAATTCAAAGGTAATTCAGTAAACTGAACTCTAATTTTATGGCGACCCTGATTTCTTCATGATCACATTATACGGACCTGAAGACCAGATAGGATGGCTGGAGCGTCCATCTCCTGTTTTGATACATGGTCGGATTCGAATTTGAACCCTGGTCGAGTCAAACCAATGACGTACAAATTTATTCTTGTCGCTTCCTAGCCAGGCGTTTGTCAGTATTAGAATATGGCAGTGTTACGGTAATGTCACTGAGTGGGATATCAGTAGAGGTCATGGTGCTGGTGGCATGGTCTCCCAGTGGGGCAGCACTATAAATTCACCATGAGTGTGCACTGTCACAAGTCGGTACTCGTCCTGATATGACCTTAGATGTTGCCAGGATGTAAAACTCCAACAACCAACCAACGATATGGACCTGAACGTTATAACGGGGTCATACTGTAGTTAGTATCACACAGGTCAAATATGGCCTGTCTATGAACACGGAATTCACTAAAGGCTTCATTATAATTTAGCATTCTGCCAATCTCAGTGTCACTCACCCATATACTTACTTATACTGGTCCTACATGACGAGTTATACTGGGATTAAATATAAAGAGCTTTTTTTTTGACCGAGTTCGAATCACGGCCGAGTCATACCAGTGACTTACACAATTGATACTTACCGCTATTTAGCTTGGCGCTCGGCATTATTAGGACAGGGCAAGGACTGGTTAGCTCCGTACCAGGATAATGGGACTGACTAGAAAATAGGGTCATGATGCCAGTGACCTGGTCTCCCAGTGGGGCAGCACCATAAAGTCACCATGACCACGCACTGTCAAAAGTCGGTACCCGTCCTGATATGACCATAGATGTTGCTAGGATGTAAAACCCAAACACAGAAACAAAGTCGCCTCCCATCATTATTTCCTTTGGTGACTTGGTCGTGTGGGGTGGGTGTTGGGGTGGGGTGGGGTAGGGGTGGAGGTGGAGGTGAAGCTGTGGCTGTAATCTTTGGCATTTTCCTTCTCTGCCTGGAAGCTCTCACATACTCTCACATACTCTCGCATACTCTCACATACTCTCAAATGCTCTCACATACTCTCACATACTCTCACATACTCTCGCATACTCTCAAATGCTCTCACATACTCTCACACACACTGTCACACACTCACATACTCTCACAGTCTCACATACTCTCACATACTCTTGTGTGCTCTCACATGGTCTCGCATACTCTTGCATACTCTTGCATACTCTCGCATACTCTCACACACACTCGCATTCTCTTGCATACTCTCACATGCTCTCACATGCGCTCACATGCTCTTGCATACTCTCGCATACTTTCACACACTCACATACTCTTGTATACTCTCGCATACTCTCGCATACTCTCGCATACTCTCGCATAACCTCGCGGTCACGTGGGTTTTTTCTCAGTGAAGATGGTAATGTGAAGGTGGGGATAAACATTCAGGGACGCTCCCTCCAGGTGTGTGTAGGGTGGTGTGGGTTTAGGTTGGTGTGTAGGGTGGTGTGTGTAGGGTGGTGTGTGGCGTGTGGCGTGTGGCGTATGGTGATTGGTGTGTGGTCTGGTGGTGTGTGCTGGGTGCTGTGACATGCAGTGTTTTGTGCAGGGTGGTATGTGGTGTGTGGTGTATGGTTTGTGGTGTGGTGTGCTGTGGTGTGGTGTATGGTGGTTTGTGTACGGTTGTGTGTAAGGTAGTGTGTTGGTGTGGTGTGAATGGTGTGGATGGGGTGGTGCAGAACGTGTTGTGGGGCCGTGTAGTGGGGTGTTTTGTGTAGGGTGGTATGTGGTGTAAGGTTTGTGGTATGTGGTGTGGTGTGGTGTGATGTATGGTGTTTTGTGTAGGGTGGTGTGTAAGGTAGAGTGTCAGCGTGGTGTGAGTGGTGTGGATGGGATGGTGCAGAACATGGTGTGGGGCAGGGTGGTTTTGTGTAGGGTGGTATGTGGTGTAAGGTTTGTGGTATGTAGTGTGGTGTGCTGTGGTGCATATGTGTTTTGTGTAGGGTGGTGTGTAAGGTAGTCTTTTGGCATGGTGTGAGTGGTGTGGATGGGGTGGTGCAGAACGTGGTGTGGGGAGAGGTGGTGTGTAGTGTGGTGTTTTGTGTAGTGCCGTGTGTGTAGTGCCGTGTGTGTAGTGCCGTGTGTGTAGTGCCGTGTGTGTAGTGCCGTGTGTGTAGTGTCGTGTGTGTAGTATCTAATATAGTGTGTTTGGTATGTAGTGTTGTGTGTATTGCAGTATGGAGAGTGGTGTAGTGTGTGTATTGCGGTGTGTGTAGTGGGTGTTTATGGTCTGCATGGCTTGTGAGGGTGATGTGTATGGCATGGTGTGAGTGTGTCCTGCATGGTTTGTGTGTGCTGTGTGTGTGGCTTGTGTGTTGCGTGGGTAGTGTGCACGTGGTGTGTGAGGCGTGGCTGGTCTATGTGTCTGCTGTGTGTGGTGTGTGTGAGTGTGGTGTGTGTGGCCGGGTAGTTGAACCGGCGTATGCTCCGTGGAGATGATGAGGTCACTTCGATCTCCAGCCGTCCATTTGTACCGGTGTGTGTGCGTGACGTGTGTGAGTGGTGTGTGATGTGTGTGACCTGTGTGTGTGTGGTGTGTGTGGTGTGTGTGGTGTGGTGTGGAGATGATGAGGTCACTTTGATCTGCAGCTGTCCATCTGCACCCGTGGTGTGTGTGTGTGGCCTGTGTGTGTGGTGTGTGTAGTGTGGTGTGTGTGTGGTGTGGAGATGAGGTCACTTCGATCTATAACTGTCCATCTGTACCGGTGTGGTGTGTGTTTGGTGTGTGATGTCTGTGTGTTGTGTGTGTGTTGTGGCCTGTGTGGTGTGTGTGTGTGTGGTGTGGCCGGTGTTGTGTGTGTGGTGTGGAGATGAGGTCACTTCGATCTATAAGTATAACTGTCCATTGTACCGGTGTGGTGTGTGGCGTGTGTATGGTGTGTGTATGTGGCCTGTTTGTGGTGTGTGTGTGGTGTGGCCGGTGTGGTGTGTGTGTGGTCTGGATATGAGGTCACTTCGATCTATAAGTATAACTGTCCATTGTACCGGTGTGGTGTGTGATGTGTGATGTGTGTGTGATGTGTGTGTGGTGTGTGTGTGTGGTGTGGAGATGATGAGGTCACTTCGATCTCCAACCGTCCATAGTACCAGCAGGTCGGGTCACCACCGTCTGATAAATAACCGTATCAGCACACCCTGCCCCGTGTATTGCCCGCCAACCCTGCCGTCCTGTCCAACCAACAAAGCCTGGAAGTGGCTTAAAGGGGGGGGGGGGGGGTAGTTGGCTGGTTGTTGGAGTTTTACGTCCTGGCAACATCTACGGTCATATCAGGACTGGTATCGACTTGTGAGAGTGCACACTCATGGCGACTTTACAGTGCTGCCCCACTGGGAGGGAGAGAGACCGGGCGTGGTGTGTGTAGCGCGGTACAGCGCGGGCCTCGCGTGCGGAAGGTCGGGCGTTCGGTTCCCAGTCAAACCAATGACTTTAAGATTGATACGTGTCGCTTCCTAGCTGAGCGCTTGGCATTAATAGTTAAATGACGCGAACACACGGGGGGAGTAAATGACTTTTTATTAAAGTCACTGAGGTTAATTATATTACAAACAACAAATGCACAATGTTAATGAAGTAAATCAACCTGATGCGCACATGCGCGCGCGCGCGCTGCCCCAATGGGCGTAAGGGGCGCTAAGATAAGTAATAATAATATGTAATGATGTGTAAGTTCATTTGCCAATGACTAAGTCAATATGCTGGGTGTTGAACCCGGTACCTGCGGGGAGCGGCCGCAGCCGGCCCGCTGTGTGGCGGGCGGCGTGCCCTCCCCCCCTTCGCGCGCCCAGTGTCCCCCCCCCTCTTGTTCAAAGGGTGGTTGGGAGAGGTCAAAGCTCGTCCTCTGCCATCAGGGCAGCAGCCAGGCTGGGGGAGGGACGAGGCATGCACATCCGAGCGGTTGCTGAGCTGCTCGGGATGCGTGGTGGCAGGGCGCGCGCGGCCAGAAGAGTGAGGGCAGCTAGGGGAGCCGGGAGGTGCCCCGGCTCGCTCCCCTCCCCCCCGCCCCACCCCCCGTCCCCCCCCCCCCCACCCCGCCCCCCCCCCGCGTCTCCGTCGGGGGAGGGGGGGGCGCGTTTTCCTTTCGCCGTTTTCCCCCGCGGCACGTTTTCCTTTCGCCGACCCCGGCAATGTGGGTCGGGTTTCCTCCCCCCCCAGCTTATCTTAACGAGGCCGACAAGGTCATTAGTCCTGGGCCATCGCCCGGCGCGGCGACCTCCGTGTTGCACATTTAAACCCCAACGGCGAGCCGTTGGGCATTTAAATGACGCGAACACACGGGGGGAGTAAATGACTTTTTATTAAAGTCACTGAGGTTAATTATGTTACAAACAACAAATGCACAATGTTAATGAAGTAAATCAACCTGATGCGCACATGCGCGCGCGCGCTGCCCCAATGGGCGTAAGGGGCGCTAAGATAAGTAATAATAATATGTAATGATGTGTACGTTCATTTGCCAATGACTAAGTCAATATGCTGGGTGTTGAACCCGGTACCTGCGGGGAACGGCCGCAGCCGGCCCGCTGTGTGGCGGGCGGCGTGCCCTCCCCCCCCCTCGCGCGCCCAGTGTCCCAAGTCCCAGCAGGCAGTAGTGGTAGTGGCGTGGTGCGCCCGGCGTTTCCTTTTAGGAGCGAGGCAAAGCCGCGCCCATGGCGCTGGTGGTGCGCGCGATTCCTGCGGTATCCGCGATGACGTAGGCTGTGTAGGCGTTGGAGACCCAGCCGCCGAGCTCGCGGATGGTCGCTTCCGGCGCGCCCGCGTTGAAGAGGGCGCAGGATCCGCCGCGCCGGAAGCTGTGGGATCCGTAGTCCGCGGTGACATGCCCCGCTCGCTGGAGCGCGCCGCGGATGATCGCCCAGAAACTGGCGGCGGTCAGGGGGGTCCTCCCCCGCCAGAGCAGCGGCCCCGCGGGGGGGGCCAACGGCGTGAGGGCGCCTGCATTGAACAGGGCTTGCGTGGGGCAGAGGGGGTGTGCGGGCATGCGCGGCAGGGTGATGATACGCGCGGGGCCGCAATACTGGTTGGTTTTGGACCAACGGATGGTTAGCCCAACCCCGGTGCGCGAAAAGTGCGCGAAAAGTGCGCGAAAAGCGCGCGTCAGATCGGCGCAGGTGCCGTGACGCGTCAAAGGACCCCACGGTGGTGGGGATGAGGTTTGATCTCCTTAAGAGCCCATAGAACATGGCTAATGCTGCTGCCCAGGCGGCCGCATGGGCGGGGTCCGTAGTGTCAATGCTGCGCAGTATGGCGTGGAGCATATCCGGTGTGATGGGCGCCTCCCGGCGCACCGCGCTCCCGCGTTCGCGGCATATGCCGCGGAGCGTCATGGTCAGGGGGTGGTCGCCCTGGAGTGGGTTAGGGAGGCCCCTCTCCTGGTGAATTATTCTCACGATGTTGAGGTATTGCCGCACGGAGGCATAGCATAGTCGCCGCGCCAGGTGGGCGGCGTAACGCAGGGGAGGGTGGAAGTGGCGGGGGCCGGGGGGGCGCCCAGCCACGCGCAAAATCGCAAGTATGCGGCCCTATGCGATCTGTATGCCCTGCGGGTGTTGGGGGCGTGCGCAGATTCCTGGTATTGCGCCACCTCTCGGTCGAGAGCGGCGACGTCCATGCTAGCGCGGGGAGTGGTTGGTACCGAATGGGGCGCGGGGAGGTCCCGGTGGGGGGGCCCGGCGGCCGTCTGTGATGGTGCGGCCCAGGGCCGCGCGCAGGCGCTCGGGCCCCCCGGGGAGCATGAGCCGGCTGGCAGCGTCGGCCACCACATTACGCACCCCGGGGTAGTACAAGGCGCGGATTTTGAAATTGTAAGTTACCGACATGTAGTAAATCTGTCTGAGGTACCCCATGGTGAGGGGGTCCTTTGCGGTGCCGCGGTTTATGATGGCCGCCGCTGCCTGGTTGTCGGTGTGCACATACACGCGCTTGTGCGCCCAGGTGTGCGCCCAGAGGTGCGCAGCTGGCAAGAGGCTCAATACCTCTTTATAGTTTATAGATAGGGCCTCTGTGCCGGGCCAGTCGCTGAACGTGACCGTAAACCAGTCGCCATTGTGGTAACCGCCAGCTCCATCCAGGCACGCGTCGGTTGAGATGGGGGTGGCGGGGGAGGCCTCCAGGATGGGGGTGCGCCCGTTGTGCTGGCGGGCGAAAAGGCACCACCACCGGAGATCCTCGCGCATGGCGGGGGTGACACGGGCGCGGTGGGAGGGGCGCACGAGGGCGCCCATCACATCCAGTAACCTGCGCAGGTGGGTGTGCCCCCCGTATATTACCTGGGCGGCCCAGCTTAATTTTCCGCATATCGACTGGATCTCTTTTTTTTGTGAGACTGCGGCGCTGCGCGGCTGATTCGGCCTCAGCTATGAGTGCGCTGAGTTTTGCGGGCGGTTGCCCGAGGGTGAACGTGACCGTGTCTATGGCCACGCCTAGGAAAGTGATGGCTGTGCTTGGCCCGACAATTTTGTTGTAATTGATGGCGAACCCCAGCTCGCGCAGGAGAGCCATGAGTTCGCCCATGAGGCGACGACAGCCGTCGCGGTGGGGGTGGGTGACGAAGAAATCGTCGCAATAGACCAACACATGGTCGCCCCACCCCCGCGCGCGCATGATACCGACAGCCGCCTGCGTGAGCTGGTTGAACGTTATAGCGCTCAACCGCGCGCCAAACATCAGTCGGGTATCTTGGAAGTATGTGGGGGAGCTGTCCCCCGCAAAAGTCCACTGTAACCCTGCATAGGGATAATCCGCGGGGTGGATCTTGACACTGCGGTAGGCGCTGGCCAGGTCTTTCTTTCCCATGTATCCGCCGCGTTGGAGGAGGGCAGCGGCCTCCTCCATGGTGGAGCAGCTGTAGCCGTCGCCTTCCGCGTAGTCGTTAAGGGCGCTGCCGTGCGGGCGGGAGGCGTCGTGGATCAGACGGATCCCGCCCCCTTCCTTGGGTATAGCACCTAGAGCACTCGTGATGTGCGCGGGGCCGTTGCGGATTATGTAGCGGCCGTTGCTGATCTCCAGCCGTATTTGCTTTTCTACCGCGTCCCGCGCCTCCGGGCGCGTGGCCGAAGGGTGGTTGGGCTGTCGATGATGCGCGCGCGGTCCGGGGTGTCGGGGGGGAGCAGCCTCTCCCAGGCGTCCGGGAGGAGGGCGCCCCCCCAGACAGCCCTATTCTTTCTTGACGTGCTCATATTTGCAGGGGGAGTATGGGCACTTTCCCGTGTTGGCGAACAGCCTGCATATGGTTTTGTCGGCGGCGGCGGTGCCTGCTGCGTCTGAGCGCCCTCCCCTGGCGTAGTGGTGGCCGGCGCCGGGGGTGCCCTGGGTTCCGCGCCCTTTTTGCATGGGGGGGGGGCGCTGCCTGGGGACCAATAGCTGCATCTCCAGGTAGGTCGCCGCCATGCCCCAGGCAGAGCCGTGCTCGGCCTGCACCTCCCGGTACTGAGTGTCATACTCGATTACTGACTGCCACTCAAATTTTGCCGCCAGGTTGTGGATGCTCGCGGTGTATGCGAGGTAGTATTCCACGTCCTCCCTTTGTACCTGGCCAAGCTGCAGGAGGTGTGCGAATAAACACTGGTTTGCGGCGCCCCACTCGCCCTGCGTGAGGTAAACACAGGCGCAACTGTCCTCCTCGGTTTTGAAGTGCACTTGCCCTGTGGGGGGGTCCAGCACCTGCAGATACTCTTTTCTCTTCTTTGCGATCCTGTCGCGCACCGTGCGCGGCAGATAGTCTATGATACGGTGCGCTTTATTGGACTTAGCTCGTATGGTGAGGCTATGGCGAGGGTCCGGACCGGCGCCGTGCCGGCTCGGCTGGTCCGTGGGGGGTGGGGCCCGAGGGGAGGGTTCGCTCGGGCGTCTCGACTGTCTCGCCCCTTGCCCGCCCCAGTACCTTGCTGGCTGCTGTTGATGACCACAGTTGGTCGAAAGCCACCCCCGCCTCCAATATAGCGTGGCGCTCCTGCCTGGCCTTTTCTTGGGTGTCGGCTGCCGCTCGGTCGGTTTTGCCAGGGGTGGGCTGGCTGTCCTCCCCCGGGCTTGAGGGGGCGCTAGGCCTGAAATCCTCGTTGCCGATTCCACTGAGCGCTATCCGGAGGAGGGCGCGCTGGCCGCGCGATATGTCGAGGGCCGCGAAATCCGACTTGTCCACCGCGCTAAGTGCGGCGATGGTGGTCACGTCCTCCTGTGCCATTACGCCGGTAGTTTTCCTGCTGAGCCCCGCTAGGGTGGCCCAGTCTAGAAACTGGAATTCGTCCTCTGCCATCAGGGCAGCAGCCAGGCTGGGCTGGGGGGGGAGTCCGTGGTCATGCAATACCGAGCCGGTTTGTCTGCGCAGTCGGGGATTGTAGTGCGGTTGGCAAGGCGCGCGCAGTCGCAGGAAAAATACTGGTGAGGGCAGTACGGGGAGTGCCGGGAGGTGCCCCGGCACGCTCCCTTCCCCCCCCCCCCCACCGCCCGCGGGGGTGGGGCGGGGGGGGGCGCGTTTTCCTTTCGCCGTTTTCCCCCGCGGCGCGTTTTCCTTTCGCCGACCCCGGCAATGTGGGTCGGGTATCCTCCCCGCCCCAGCTTATCTTAACGAGGCCGACAAGGTCATTAGTCCTGGGCTATCGCCCGGCGCGGCGACCTCCGTGTTGCGCATTTAAACCCCAACGGCGAGCCGTTGGGCATGATAATATTGTAGCGTGTCGGCGCGAGACTTTACCGGCACTCAGTTAATCCTTATCAATAAAGCTATATGAAGTTATATCTATCTAGTGACCTATGTAATGTCATATGCAATGTATTGAGTGGCCGTATATCTTGTTCGTTATCTCTATGTCAGCTATCTCTTCTCCCATACATATAGTTTTGTAAGTGCTAGCTCTGAGGACATGGATGGGCTTGACAGCCACCATTGGAGAAGAGGCGGGGAGGAGAGAATGTCCGCTCCGCAGTGAATATCAAGGAGGAGAAGGTGGTTAGAGAGAAACATTAATGGGCTGCCATTATTTATATCCACATAGTAAATTATATAATACATATATATATACAGTAAAACCTCTCTAAATCGACCGACCATGGGACCGACTTTAAGTTGCCCATTTAGGGATGTGGTCGGTTTAGAGAGTTAGAATATCCTTACAAATTACAATGGTATTGTTGGGACACAAATACAGCGATCGATACAGGGGAGTGGTCGATCTGTGGAGGGTCGGTATAGAGAGGTTTCACTGTATATATATAAATATAATGATTCTTACATAATCTTAAGTACAGGTATAGAGATAGATATAAGTATAATAGAGATAGATACAAGTATGCGCTATGACTATGAGGTGGGAGTAACTTAAGCTAAGATTCCTTATACGTGGTATGCGCTATGCGAATGAGAATGCGAAAGCGGCAAAAAATCGGAAAGCATGTAACTGAATAGTGGTGCTTCCATACTTCCGAATGCGAATGTGAGTGCGGCAACTGAATCGGTCCATGGACCGATCGGTACGGCATGCGAATGCGAATACTGGTGTGTTTGCCATAGAAAACAATAATGTTCCTTCACAAATTTGGAGGAAAAACCCCAACAAATGTTGGGGGTTTGCATATATCTACGCCGCATATACAACATTCAGTGATTTTCAAAAATAGTTTTGAGCTTGATTTAATGGATTTCACCTGTTAGTATATTGAATTTTAAATAAAATGGCACTTCATTTGTGAAAATCGCTCTAATATTAAAGAAAATATGGACTTTATAAAGTTGTCACTGTAAAGATCAAACCAAATCGCTGCATGGTGCATGCCGCATGGGTGGAATCAACCCATTCACATGCCGCATTCACATTCGTATGCCGCATACCGCATATAAGGAATCTTAGCTTTATGGAGCAGTCACACTACGACGTGTTGGCCCGGCGTCGAACAACGCGTGGCAACGTGTTGTGTTTTTGAGCGAAACGTCGGAACGCGTCGAGACCCGTTACAAACGCGTTATAAACGCGTTACCGGCGCGTCGGGTACGTGCGTCACGGGTTACACTTTGATTGAGGGTCGCTTTGATGTGCACAACGGGCTGTCGGCGCGCTTCGCCCAGCGCCGAAATGTTTTGTGCAAGCGACAATGAACTTTCGGGCGTTGGCACGACGCGCGACCGAGGGTTGGCTTAGCGCGTACGGGAGCACGTTTATGCAGGCGTCCCAGTACGCGAGGTTACCGCGCGTTAGCCGGCCGGGTCGTAACGCGTGCGAAACGCTTTGCCAAGCCCTTGGCAAGGACATTTCCCACAAGTGTTGTCCGTGACGGGCCGGGAACGCGTCGTTAACGTTCTATCAACGCGTTTGTGGCGCGTTATTGGCGTTGCTCCAGCGCGTCTCGACGGGTTTAACGTGATGATGGCGCGTGTGGACGTGTTTCTGACGCGTCTGAACCTGTGGCCGCCGCGTTGGTGGCGCGTTGGTGGCGCGTTGGCGGCGTTGCGCCAGCGTGCTGCTGACGCGTCATCAGCGTGTTGGTTTTGAGTATATAATGCTATGGATTTCCTGCTTTGGACACTACAGCTCATGATGGATCTCCCTGCAAACCAAGTTGGCGAATACGAACTAGCCATTCTGCAACATGACCATGACATTCAAGCAGTACTCCTTTACCATCTGAGGCGAAACAAGTGACGTCGACAGACCAGAACGTGGATTAGAGCATGGATCCGGAGGCGGCGACAGTTCGGCATCTACGACCAGCTTCTGGTCGAACTACGGAATGAAGACACGGCATCATTCACAAACTTCATGCGGATGCCTCCGGCAATGTTTGATGAGATCCTAGCCAGAGTTGGTCCGTGGATAACAAAGCGCTACACAACATACCGAGAACCCCTGGAGCCTGGCCTGAAGCTGGCACTGACTCTGCGTCATCTAGCCTCTGGGAACACCTATGCATCCATGAAGTTTGGGTGGAGGGTGCCCCACAACACACAATCACTAATTGTGCGCGAGGTCTGCAAAGCAATCATCGACGAATACATCGACGACACCATGACCTGCCCCACGACTCCTGATGGATGGCGTGCCATCTCGGACAAGTTCATGTCATGGTGGAACTTCCCACACACATGCGGAGCACTAGACGGCAAACATATCGCGTGCCGGTCTCCCCGAAAGAGTGGCTCCCTTTATTACAACTACAGGGGGTTCTACTCGATCGTGCTCCTTGCCCTCGTTGATGCGGATTACAAATTCATCTGGGCAGATGTTGGTGGCTGCGGATCCGCATCAGACGCACAAATCTACAATGCTTGCGAGCTGAAGGCCGCCGTTGAAGAAGGTCATTTGGGTTTCCCTGCCAGCGAACGTATCGTGGAGGGGCAGAACCCTGTACCGTACTACCTCATCGGCGACGATGCGTTCGGCCTACGACCTACACTGATGAAACCCTACAGCCGGAGGGGTATGACGAATGAAGAAAGAATTTTCAACTACAGGATTTCGCGGGCTAGGCGAGTGGTTGAAAATGCTTTTGGCATCCTGGCCAACCGGTTCCAGGTTCTCCTCACCACCATGCAGCACCACCCCTCCACCGTGAAGTTAATCGTGACCGCTTGCCTGGTGCTGCACAACATGATGCGGATGCGATATCCGGGCCTGCAGAACCAGCAGCTGGACCGTGAGGATAATTAACAGCACACCGTGATACCCGGACAATGGAGAGATGGCCACAACCTGCCTGACGTGGACGTTCCTGTAGCTGCAATGAACACTGGGTCCAGGGCCGGAAAAGAGCAACGCAATCTCCTGAAGGACTGGACCAACTCGGCACGCGGTGCCGTTGCATGGCAGAACAATATGATTTAGTGGTGTGTTATTACTCTGATCTGTGTCCTTTATGATAGTTTGTGAAACTTTTACTTAAACAAAATTGACAATTCTGTTGGTTTGAATAAAAGGTTTCAATATATGTTGTTGATACCTAACCATACTTAACATTTTTGTTATTATTTTTCAATGTCTTGTCTTTCTGTCCGTCTGTGAGTCACACACATACACACATACATACCCACAGATAGACACACCGACACACACCACAGAAACACCCACACAAAACACATATACAAAGACATACAAACACAGACACACAAACACACACATGAACAGACACACCCACAAACACACACCCACAAACACACACACAAACAGACACACACACGAACAGACACATAAACACACACCCACAAACACACACCCACAAACATACACCCACACACACACCCCCACAAACATACACACACAAACACACACACACAAACACAACCATACACACACAAACAGACACACAAACACACACATACCACAGAAACACACACACAAAACACACACAAACACACACCCACAAACATACACACACAAACACACACACACAAACACAACCATACACACACAAACAGACACACACAAATCAGAATCAAACAACACACAAACACAACCATAAACGACAACAAACAGACACACATTACAGACACACGACATACCCAGAAAGCACACACACAAACAGACACAAACACACACATACCACAGAAACACACACACAAAACACACACAAACACACACCCACAAACATACACACACAAACACACACACACAAACACAACCATACACACACAAACAGACACACAAACACACACATACCACAGAAACACACACACAAACACACACCCACAAACATACACACACACACACACAAACACAACCATACACACACAAAACACACACACACAGACACACACAAACAGACAAACACACACACACAAACTTTACGGGGGACTTTAAGACTTGTGAAGGGAAAAAGTTTATTTTTCACTAATTTAAAGGGGCTTGGGTGGTTTTTATTATGTGAGATCATCTTTGTTCTAGAGTACTTATAATTTCGTGAGTATTTATTTTTACCAATTAGCATTTGTAGTATAAGGCTACATACTTTTGACAATCAATTACACCAAAAACGTAAATTTTCGACTACCATACAGAACATTTTAGTTACAAACCCGAACACATGTCAACAAAGAACCAACAATAGAATAATTTACCTCAAAACAAACATATATACAATATTTACACAGGGGGAAACAACTTATATACATTCATGTACAACACGTATTTATGTACAACCACTTATTACTGGTTCATGTCCGTCTGGAAAAGCTTCTCCCCGTCAATGTCTATATTTGACCCCGTCGAGATTGCCGACAGGCCGTCCAAATTAATAGAAATGTCCGCTACTGGAGTAGTTGACCGGCTCAGCACGGCTTGGGCATCAACCCATGCCCCCACTGTAGTGCTGCTGGTGCTCTGTTCGGTTGTTGTGGGTGGGCGTGCGGTCAGTGCGGTGGGTGGTGTCAGTGCACTTGGTGTTGTACGTAGTCTTGGTCGAAGTGGAGTGCTTGCTGCCTGCACCCCCACCCGTGGAGGCTGACCCATCACATGCTGCGGAAAGAGGAGTGGCTGCATACCATGTGGCAGTACATGGGGTGGCAGTACTTGGGCTGGCGGCTGGGGCTGCGGTGGTCCCATCGGATGCTGGTGGATGAGTTGGGCGGCAGGCAGCAACGGCTGCATCCTGTATTGGGTCATGTAGTCACCCGTTTGTGAGGCCCATGGTGATGCTGGTGGTGCTTGGTGCCTCCACTGGTTTGGAGGCGGCTGATAAAGTTCACTCGCGGACACGCCCGAGGGGGCCACATGGGTTGAAGCTTGACTGTCCGGGTTATCGTCCAGGGCCTCTGCGAGGGCGCGGCATACGCCCATCTGTGCCTTAGTGGCCTGTGGCTTCGTCATGGTCATCAAAGTGTCGCGTACAAAGTTGCCGAAGGCCTGCTCAATGGTGATCTGCGGAGCTGCAGTGGGCTGCAACCTGTCCAGGAGCTCCCCCGAGCGCGCCATGCGATCTTGTGGGTTTGCCAGGACGGTACTGTCCTCCTGGGCTCTGGTTCTGGTTCGTGGTGCTGGTGCTAGTGCTGGTGGTGGGCGGCTGTGGGGCTCATCATCACTTGGGATGCGGAGCTCAGCGCAGGCCGACTCAGCAGCCCCTAGATCCCCCTGGGACGCGGCGATCGTGGCAAACACCTGCAAAACACAATTAAGAAACCAGATTAAGTGACATGAATAATATGTATTGAGGACACTTGTAAATACAAAGAGGCACACAATTGGAATTTACAATTTCGTTCCATTCGGCAAATTAAGAAACCCGAAAAAAACTAAAACCAATGGTAATCATTAAACGCACAAAATAATTACAAACGACCATTTACACTATCACGACCACAATAAAAACCTTTTCAGAAACAATAAATTCATAGATTATATTTAACGCATAATATACTGCAATCAATGCACACGCTGGGAAGTCACAATTTCCAGTCAAATGTATAATACTTACACTTCGGCATGGCTCTGGACGGTGTTTCACGGTTGCACTGAGAAACTGGAATTTCTCCAGCACCCATTCGTCCCTCTCAGTCAGCACCGGGGCCCCGTCTCCGCTCTTCTTCTTGTGTAATCGGGTATTACAGTCCCGCAATGACTTAAACCACCCCTGGAGATGGGCAACAGTCCTCCCCATCACCTGCGCCTGCTGCTCCCACAATCTGGCCTTCATATCGGTTCTTCGGTACGCTGTCAGCCGGATGTTCCAGAGAAGCGGATTTTCTTCAAAGAACTCCAGCATGAGTTCCTCCTCGGCTTCGGTGAGCGTGCAGTCTGATTTTCGAACTGCCTTGTGTCGCTTCTGGTGCGAGGACGTCGACGCGACTGGTGCAGGGTCCGACGTGTGTCGCTGGTGCGTTGGAGATGTGGCCTCAGCCTGGAGCCCCACTCCACTTTCAGACTGCCTAGATGGTGATGCCGGGGATGATGGAGATTGTGGTGGAGATGGAGAGGGCGATGGTACTGGTGATTGACATCTCTCCTCCAAGATGCGCTTTCTCCCCTTGCCTTTGCCACGGCACTGGCCAAACTGTGTGTTTTTTTTTGCTGGCATGATGGATGGAGGTTGACTGTAGTTAGTATAGCAGACAGAGATGTGGAGCGTAAGGTGGCTTGTGAAGAAGTGAAAAGAGCCCAGCAGTGGAGCCTTATTTATATCAATCAACCCGATTAGAAACGCGATAGTGAACCGCCTTTCCCACGCCAGCAGCGCGCCAGCAGCGCGCCAGTAACGTGCCAGCAACGCGCCAGCAACGCGCCAGTAACGCGTTGATAACACGCTTGCAACCCGTCGACTTCGTGGGAACCCGCCAATAACACGGCGATAAGACGTTGATAACACGCGCCCAGCCCGCCATCTGCTAGTGACGCACCGGCGACACGCCGATAACACGTCGATAACACGCTAGCAACCGTGGGAATGCGACGCAACTTTTTAGAAATTGGGTCAAGAGGCGCGGCTTTCTTTGTTTTCCACCCGCGCAACACGCTGGCGGCGCGCCAATAACACGCGAGCAACGCGCCGGCAACACGCTGCGATGTTTCGACTTTTCGCAAAACCCGCCCAAAAGTTTGACGTTTCTCGACGGGTTGAATATATTTAAGCGCGTTGGCGGCACGCCGGAATACACGTCGTAGTGTGACTGCTCCATTAGACCCTAACTCCTTTATTTAAAAAAAATGCCTCCGAGCGAGTGGAGGCTAGGCCCCGCGCAGGAGGCGGATCAGTGCATGATTGGGGCCCCCCCCCACCCGGACAGGGGGGGGGGCACCCGGACAGGGGGGGGGGCCCACTCGGACAGGGGGGGGGGAGTGCAGGACATTACAGGCATTATTACACGCGATAAAGGGTTTATCACTATCCATATACAGCATAACCCCGTTAAACCAAGCTTGGTTAAACCAAACGATCGGTTAATCCAAACTTTTATCATATAAAAAAAGTTGGTTAAACCAAAGTCGGTTAATCCAAACTATCGGTTAATCCAAACAAAATTGTCGGAGCCCAGGCCACTTCCGGTACAGTTAAACCAAACTTTCATGTGGTTATAAGGTCATCTGAGACCCCACCGACTTTTTTATATGATAATATGGTAGAATTTTGCCAGGCCACCGAAAAAGGATTGGATTAACCGATCGTTTGGGTTAACCAAGCTAGGTTTAATGGGGTTGTACTGTATATACATAAAACAATAATCAAAGTGTCCACATACATTGTATATTACATTCATAATGCACCTGAATTTTTGCCAAAGTCAAGTCAAAGTCGAAGCCAAAGCTCGGTTAAACCAATGATCGGTTAATCCAAACAAATTTCTAGGGTACCTTCAAGTTTGGTTTAACGGGGTTATGCTGTATATGTATATATCGGGCCGTGTTATGAATTCATCATCATCATCATCATCATCATCATCATGCTGTCGGTCGCGATGCGACAAAGACTGCTTTCATTACTTGACTGCCGCTCTCCATTTAAATTATCATTTCATGAAAGCTGCCTGCAAAAGTGTTGAAGTGCTGCTGGCTTTTGCAAGTTACCAGCGGCACTCTCTCGGGGAGCAAATAGAGGTTTCACACCGGCAAGAACATGTCAAGACAGGCGCAAAACTATTTGTCCCTGCAGTGGCTGGTCGGGAGATGTTGGGAGTTCCATACATCAACCGCCCTTAATGCTGCCACAGTGACATGGTTTTCTGTTTAGGGTTTGCTCCCTTAGCCTTCGGTTCTGTCAAGGACCTGTACCACAAGGCAGTGGTTTACAACTCTGCAAGGCAGGGGCGTCAAACTCCCTGAGGTATTGCTATACCTGCATATCTGTTATGAATTAGGATCTAATTAACCTGCGTTCAGTCTGGCACCCTTACCCACCACCCACCACACTGATAGACGCCATGCAAAATGGGGGCGGGGAGGGGGGGGGGGGTAGGCGGAAGTAAGTGGACTCTCGCGCATGAAGGGGGATCTCGCGTGACGCGTTAGCCGCATGGCATGCCGGGAGTGTCTGATCACCGTCTGATTGTACAGACGCCGCTCTCCAAGCACAGGTTGCACGTGAGGCACAGGCGAACACTCCCCGGGCGCAGGCGTGGCTGGTGTGTACTCGGTTTAGAGTTTGCTGTTTGTAGATTGTTTGTTTGTATGTTTGGGTTTTATGTTCGAGCTTTATAGTCATGTCAGGACGGGTACCAACTTATTGCAGTGCGCAGTGATGGCGACTTTATTATTATAGTGCTGCCCCACTTGGAGACCACACTGCCAGCGCGGTGACCCGATTTCCCGCCAAGTCACATTATCCTGATACTGAACCAACCAATCCTTGTTTTATTTTCCTATTAATACCGAGTGCCTGGCTAGATAGCGACAAGTGTAGATGTTGTAAGTTAGTGGTTAGACTCAGCCAGGATTTCAAACTCCGAACCTTCTGCATGGGAAGCCTGCGCTCTATTGATTCGGCCAGTGTGTCCGGTCTGCTGTGAGTTAAGTCTGTGTGGGTTTGGAAGCGTGACCGCAAATACAAGCAGTCTTTTGATTGGTGTGCTGCACAGAGATACCTTCGTATGAATGAGTGGATGTATTTTTGAGAAATGGCAGTAGCCGCGCCACTGTTAGTGTGGTGGGAAGCCCAATGGAGGCGCCACTGTTAGTGTGGTGGGAAGCCCAATGGAGGCGCCACTGTTAGTGTGGTGGGAAGCCCAATGGAGGCACCACTGTTAGTGTGGTGGGAAGCCCAATGGAGGCACCCCTGTTAGTGTAGAGGGAAGCCCAATGGAGGCGCCCCTGTTAGTGTGGTGGGAAGCCCAATGGAGGCGCCACTGTTAGTGTGGAGGGAAGCCCAATGGAGGCACCACTGTTAGTGTGGTGGGAAGCCCAATGGAGGCGCCACTGTTAGTGTGGAGGGAAGCCCAATGGAGGCACCACTGTTAGTGTGGAGGGAAGCCCAATGGAGGCGCCACTGTTAGTGTGGAGGGAAGCCCAATGTTGGCGCCACTGTTAGTGTGGTGGGAAGCCCAATGGGGGCGTCACTGTTAGTGTAGAGGGAAGCCCAATGGGGGCGTCACTGTTAGTGTGGAGGGAAGCCCAATGGGGGCGTCACTGTTAGTGTGGAGGGAAGCCCAATGGGGGTGTCACTGTTAGTGTGGAGGGAAGCCCAATGGGGGCGTCACTGTTAGTGTGGAGGGAAGCCCAATGGGGGCGTCACTGTTAGTGTGGTGGGAAGCCCAATGGGGGCGCCACTGTTAGTGTGGAGGGAAGCCCAATGGAGGTGCCACTGTTAGTGTGGTGGGAAGCCCAATGGAGGAGCCACTGTTTGTGTGGAGGGAAGCCCAATGGAGGCGCCACTGTTAGTGTGGAGGGAAGCCCAATGGGGGCGCCACCGGCAGTATCAAATAATAATGCAGTGGAAATAACAGGTTGGTAATGGCTTCAGTAAATTTATACTTGTATTATTCTTATGAGTTATAAGAATATATGTAATCTGTAATGAATTATGGGAGTGTGAACGAAGGACATCTTCACCTATCACTGAACACCAGACGGGATGGCCGAATCAGTTGAGCATCTCGTCCTGTTTTGTGAGATCGGGGGATCCAAACCCATGGGTTTGTGGGTTCGAACCTTGGTCGAGTCAAACCAAACAACTTAAAAATTTATACTTGTCGCTTCCTAGCCAGGCGCTCGGCATTAATATGACATGGCAGGGACTGGTTTGCTCAGTGTCAGGATAATGTAACTGAGTGGGATATCAGGTCATGGTGCTGGCAGCCTGGTCTCCCAATGGGGCAGCACTATAAAGTCACCATGAGTACACTCTGTCACAAGTCGGTACCCGTCCTGATATGACCTTAGCTGTTGCCAGGACGTAAAACAACAACAAACCTATCACTGATATTCCATCTTGGCAACTATTATCACCATCGTTATGTACATTGTATAGGGGTTAGTTCCTTATAATTCTAACATGGCGCAGGCAATGCCAACTGTCCTCCCTCCCTCCCTCCCTCCCTCCCTCCCTCCCTCCCTCCCACCCTTTCTTCCCCCTCTCCCTCTCTCCATGTCTCTCTCTATCTCTCTCTCTCCTGCCCACCCTCTCTGTCTCTCCCTCTGTTATCTCTCTTCATTTCTCTCCCTCACCCCCTATCTCTCCCCATCTCCACTGACACAGTCTCTACTTTCTTTTTTCTGTCCTTCCCTCTCTTCGTTTCTCACCTGTTTTCCACCCCCCCCCCCTACCGCTCACCGTCTCTGTCACTCTATCTGTCTCTCCTTCTGTTATCTCGCTTCCTTTCGCTTCCTCTCTCCCCATCTCTCCCCATCTCCCGTCCTACCTTTCCCCTTTCTTCTTCTCTCCCCCGACTCACTCCCTCTCTCTCACTCCCCTCCCCCCTCCTATCTCCCCCCTCCCTGTCTCCTGTATTTCACTCTTCTCTCCCTCGCGCCCTTCTCCCCCTCCTTCCCTCTCTTCCGCCACTCTCTATGTCTGCTGTTTCTCTCTCCCTTCTCTCACTCTTCCACTCTGTCTGTCTCTTTTTCTTCTCTCACTCTCGCCCCTCCCTTCTCCTTCCCCCTCACTTCCTCTCTCTCCTTCCCTCTATGTCTCGCTCCCTTTCTTTCCCCTTCCCTTCCTCCCTCCTTTCTCCCACCCCCTCCCTTCCCCTCCCTCCCTGTTTCTCCCTCTCTCTTCCTCTTTCTCCCTCTCTCTCCCCATTTCTTTCTCTTTCTCTCTATTTCTCTCTGTGTCTCTCTTTCTCTCTCTCTCTCCGACTGTTGTTGGTGAGAACAACATTCCAACCGTGGCACATTCCAACCGTGGCTGAGCAGTTTCGTAGTTAGTGACGTCACATAATCGATCCATCACGTGACTGACCGTGCGCGGTTCTCGCCATGCGCATTGTGTATAAATATATATATATATGTATATTTATATAAATCTACGGTACACAAATAACATGAAGGAGAGAGACTGAGTCGGGTGTGTAGTTTAATCGCTGGCCCTAGACCTAAAAAAAAAGAAAAAAATCCTCCAGTGTGTGTGGTGCGAGGGGGGCCCTGCCCACCAATTACCCCGACGCCTGGGAGGTGTGTGTGTGTGGGGGGCGGGGGGGGGGCACCACCAATGTGCCATGGAGGAATAGATACATACAGTATATGTTCCCCTTGCATTTATACTCGTATAATGCGTTATACATCACACAAATCTACGGTACACAAATAACATGAAGGAGAGACAATGAGTTGGGTGTGTAATTTAATCACTGGCTCAGGGATTAATAGCCAAGATCCCGCAGGATCCCCCAGTGTGTGTGGTGCGAGGGGGGCCCTGCCCACCAATTACCCCGACGCCTGGGAGGTGTGGGGGGGGGGCACCACCAATGCGCCAAGGAGGAATAGATATATAGAGTATATGTTCCTCTTGCATTTATACTCGTATAATGCGTTAGACATCACATATATATATAATGTATATATATATATATATATATATATATATATAGTAGTCTGCATTGACCTCTCCGGGAAGGAGCCGATATAGACAGGTAGGCATGGGTAGGGTGATGACATCAAGGAGCATAGGTGGTGTAATGGTTAGCACACTGGCTCGGAATGCAAGAGATGTGGGTTCGATTCCCACTTTAGGCCCATTATTTCTCATTTTCATCACCCCCCACACCACTGGTTGCTATGACCAGGATTCTGTACAAGCTATGCGCTGTATAGTTGTTGAACCTACCCTGTGTATGTATGTATGTATGTATATATATATATATGTACACTGCATTGCCTGTATGTACGTAATTATAAGCATTACATAACTATTTAAAAGACTTACAATTCTAGGGGGGCGAGAAAATTTGAATATTTGATTTCTAATCCCGGCTTTATGGGCTATAAAAGTGACTGCGCGTGTCGGTAGGTGCTGGGGCCGACTGTACATGTACACATGAGTTTGGGGGACTCTACACGTACACGTGAGGTTGGGGGACTGTACACGTACACATGAGTTTGGGGGACTCTACACGTACACGTGAGTTTGGGACTGTACACTACACATGAGTTTGGGGGACTCTACACGTACACGTGAGGTTGGGGACTGTACACATACACATGAGTTTGGGGGACTCTACACGTACACGTGAGGTTGGGGGACTGTACACATACACATGAGTTTGGGGGACTCTACACGTACACGTGAGGTTGGGGGACTGTACACATACACATGAGTTTGGGGGACTCTACACGTACACGTGAGGTGGGGACTGTACACATACACATGGGTTTGGGGGACTCTACACGTACACGTGAGGTTGGGGGACTGTACACATACACATGAGTTTGGGGGACTCTACACGTACACGTGAGGTTGGGGGACTGTACACATACACATGGGTTTGGGGGACTCTACACGTACACATGAGGTTGGGGGACTGTACACATACACATGAGTTTGGGGGACTCTACACGTACACATGAGGTTGGGGGACTGTACACAGACACATGGGTTTGGGGGACTCTACACGTACACGTGAGGTTGGGGGACTACACATACATGTGAGTTTGGGGACTCTACACATAGACATGAGTTTGAGGGAATCTACACGTACGCATGAGTTTGGGGGACTCTACACGTACACGTGAGTTTGGGCGGCTCTACACGTACAAGTGGGTTTGGGGGACTCTACACGTACACATGAGTTGGGGGGTGGGGGGGGGGGGCTCTACACATACACATGAGTTTGGGGAACGGTAGGTCTACACATACCTGTATTCCTATTAGGATAGGTCAAGGACTGGTTCGCTCGGTGTCAGGATAATGTGACTGAGTGGGATATCACTTTATCAGGTCATGGTGCTGGTGACCTGGTCTCCCAGTGGGGCAGCACTATAAAGTCGCCATGAGTGTGCACTGTCACAAGTCGGTACCCATCCTGATATGACCGTAGAAGTTGCCAAGACGTAAAACTCCAACAACCAACCAATCGTGGCCGAATCTGTTTGTTTCTTGGAGTTTTACATCCTGGCTACATCTAACGTCATATCAGGACGGGTACCGACTTTGCACACTCTTGTTGACTATATAGTGCTGCCTCATTGGGAGAACAGGCTGCTGGCATCATGACCGGATATTCCACTCAGTCACATTATCCTGATACTGAGCTAACCAGTCCTTGCCCTACCCCAGTAATGCCGAGCGCCAGGCTGGGTCGTGGCACGTGTAAATTTGGTACGTCATCCAATTGACTCGGCTGTGATTCAAACTCCGGACCTTCCGAACGGTAAATCTGAGCTCTTACCAATTCGGCCACCAACGTGCGTTCCCCTTCAATGGGTTAAGTAAGCCCTCTCTGCATAAGGGCCTTTTTGCCCTCAGGGAACTGGGGGTGCGATGCAGTGGTCGCGTGGCTGAGGGGTTTTACTGTGGGGCAGTGACAGTGATCGTGAGGGGTGGTGGGGTGAGGGTGGAGGGGTGGGGGTGAGATATGGGGTGGGGGTGGGGGTCGGAGGGTGGTGAGATGTGGGGGGGGGGAGTGGGATGTGGGGGGGGGGGAGTGGGAGGGCTAATATTGCCTCAGCATCTTGTGTAAGGAGACGGTCACGTGTCACTGTGTTCCTCAGACACGTGACTTGTGAATCCTGGTCCCTGCGTCCGTGTGTCTGTGTCTGTATGTGTGTGCCTGTATGTGTGTTTGTGTGTGTGATTGTCTGTATGTATGTACATTTGTTTGTGTGTCTGCTTGTGTCTATCTGTGTGTGCCTGTCTGTGTGACTGTGTGCCTGTATGTGTGTTTGTGTGTGTGATTGTCTGTATGTACATTTGTTTGTGTGTCTGCCTGTATCTATCTGTGTGTGCCTGTCTGTGTGACTGTGTGCCTGTATGTGTGTTTGTGTGTGTGATTGTCTGTATGTACATTTGTTTGTGTGTCTGCCTGTATCTATATGTGTGTGCCTGTACATTTGTTTGTGTGTATGGCTGTGTCTATCTGTGTGTGCCTATCTGTGTGACTGTGTGTCTGTATATATGTGTTCATCTGTATGTGTGTTTGTTTGGGTGTCTGTGTATGTCTGTCTGTGTGTGTGTCTGTATGTGCATTGTGTGCCGTCCGTCTGACTATCAGTGTGTCTCTGTTGTCTATGTGTGTGTCTGTATGTGTCTTGTTTGTCGCTGGGTGTCTCTCACACTGTGTGTGTCTGTACCCCTCAGTGTGTGCATTCTTTCTTCAGGGCATGACACACAATAATCACATTAATGATTTCTTCTCCACTCACCCTAACCCACACCCCACACCACCACCCCTCCCCCTTCACAATACCCTATGCTCCCCACACCTCCAGCCCCTCCCTCACCACACCACATGCTGCACCCGTCCACCCCACACCCCACAGCTCACACACACCTTTCCACACTCCACACCTCATACATCCACACCCCTAAAAAACAACTCAATCTGTAATTAAACATCAGATCCTAAAGGTGAGATTTCATATACGCGGTATGCGGCAGGTGGCGGCGAATGCGAATACAGCATGAAACATGAAACATGAAAAACCCAAGTGATTTTCAGTCTTTCTTGCCACAAATTTGTGCAGGAAAATCAAAGTTGCAGGTATACTCTATGGAAAATGGAGCAGCATTCGCATTTGCATTTGTATTTGCATTTGCATTCGCATTCGCACCAATCGGTACATGGGTCGATTCGCATTCCCATTCACAATCGCATTGACAATCGCATTCGCATTCGCATTCGCATTCGCATTCGCATTCGCAATCACAATTATTTGGTTGGCTAAAAAATAAAGGGGGCCAAATGCCCTGGAAACAGAACAGTGTAATTATAGACGGGATCACGGTTCCGACTGCGCATGTGCTGAAAACGGCGTTGGCAGCAAAGCAAATGCGAATGGCCATTGAGTTTGTCGATATGCATAGGGAAAAACTTCGATTTTATTCAAAATAAATAGAAATACATAACAATTTGGCATAAACATGTATGCACACATGCAATATAATGGTCTGGTGAATATAGCTAAGACAAAACTAGCCATAGTTAAACATTTTGAGCTAATGGCCCTGTCACACTACGACGTAATAACGTCAGCGTAGGGAGAACGTGAAGAACATTGAACTTCTCGGCGTATTATGCAAATTTGGGCACAAGTTGAACGTGGATGCAGCATAGTGGACGAGAGCGTAACGTCGGTAAAGCGTAGTGATACCGTCATTCAACGAGAGAGGACAACGGCACTATGCTCACGGAACGTTATGAACGTTATTCCATAACCAGAAGAACGTTACGTGATGTTAGATACGTCATGAGACGTTGAACGTACGTTGAATGCACGTTCTCCTGACGTTCTCCTGACGTTCCCATTACACCACGTGGCCATTTGCACTCGGTTTAATGTGGGTCAACGTAGTGGAAAGTAGTTGAACGTAGTGAGCAGCGTTGGAATAACGTCCGTTTAACGTCATTGACCTTCACTGAACGTGAACAGAACTTATGGTGAACGTAAACTGTTACATTCGAGCTACGTCGAAAGTTTTGAACATGTCCAAAACCTTGACATAACTCGACGTAACACGACATAATGTGACATAGCGCGACGTCATTCTAATGTCATTCTGACGTCATCATGACGTAACCCAACGTAAGGACGAAAAATGACCACGTTAGGCTCACGTTGGCTCGTTACGTCGTAGTGTGACAGGGGTATAAGAAACATACGATTCCACAAAAAACAATCAGTGATAGCCACATCACCATTATTAATTCTTGTTCTAAATATTAAAATGCCAAATGTGTCAACATAAACTTGTTTCGGAGAAATATATAACCAATATCTGCTTAACCATACTAATTTTCTAGTTCTACATATGTCATTAACCATAGGATATAAAAAAAAAACATTAATAAAATAAGTAAAACTGACTCTGGCTATGGCTCTAACACTAGTCTGAGTGCCCAGATTTGTCTAAGTCTAAATGCACATGGCATAAGATGTGCATGTCATATTGATGTAAATGTAATGCTGGATAAAAGATTAATATCTTAATTTATTATATATATTTTTTTAGTTGGTATTCTATGTTTCAAACAAGGGCTGAGATGAGCTGAAACTAGCACATTTCATAGCTGCACCCAGTGTAATTAGCATGTGCCATGTGCTTCTCGTGGGTTTGTTTTTCTTCCACGCATCCCACAATGCACCGCGCCGCTGGAACGGTGATATAATCTATTAACATCCTCTGCTATCGGTGTATGAAAGTGAATGTTTGGAGAGTGAGCCCCGTGTGCTGGGAGAGTGGTATTGCGGCACCCTTGACCACTCTGCTGGCGGTATGGTGGCACCGGTTGCCATGGCAACTCGTGCGTCGGGCACACGGTGGCGGTTTTATCTGATTTCGGCCTGGCGTCTACTGTGTATCATATATCAGGTCTGTGCCGGTGTTGCAGTTTCCGAGGCACACCAGTTTGCCAGGGACACATCGCTTCTGCGCATGCATCAAAATCGAACAGCATCATCACTAACCTTATAAATTTAATATAATGTTTTCGGTAAACATGTTTTCTATATGTGTACTAAGCGATTTGTTTCTAGGTGGTGTCGTTTTAGAGATATTTCACTTTTTCTGTATGAAGATTGCTCAGGGCCATTGACAATGCCTTGAGTTTGATGGTACGCCCAGTGCAAAACATTAGTTTTTTCAAAATTAATAAAAATCAAGAACCCTAACCTTACAAATTTAATATAATCTTTATGGTAAAGATGTTTTCTATATGTGTACCAAGCAATTTGTTTCTAGGTGGTGTAATTTGAGAGATATTTGACTTTTTCTGTATGAAGATTTGCTCACGGCCGTTGACAATGCATTTGAATGGATGTGTCCCTGGCAACCTGGTGTGCCTCGGAAACCGCAACACCGGCCACTCCTGAACGCGTCTAAAATGGACGTGGCTGGTGTCATGTGGGTAGGGTGGAAGGTATGAGTGTTTGTGTTTGTTGTTTTATGAGTGTTTGTGTTTGTTGTTGTTTTATGTCCTAACAACATCTACGGTCATATCACGGGATGTGTGTATGTGGTTGTTGTTTTACATCCTAGCAACATCTACGGTCATGTCACTGTAGGAGTGTTTGTGTTTGTTGTTGTTTTATGCCCTAGCAACATCTAGGGTCATATTACGGTATGAGTGTTTGTTGTTGTTTTATGTCCTAGCAACATTTATGGTCATATCACAGTATCAGTGTTTGTTGTGTTATGTCCCAGCAACATCTAGGGTCATATCACAGTATGAGTGGTTGTGTTTGTTGTTGTTTTATGTCCTAGCAACATCTAGGTTCATATCATGGTATGAGTGTTTGTGTGTTTGTAGTTTAAAACAAATGTCCTAGCATCATCTATGGTCATTTCCACGGTATGAGTGTTTGTGGGTTTGTGTTTGTTGTTCTTTTATGTCCTAGAAACATCTAGGCTCCTATCATGGTAGGAATGTTTGTGCTTTTGTGTTTGTTGTTTTATGTCCTAGCAACATCTAGGGTCATATCACTGGGTTGTGTGTATGTGGTTGTTGTTTTACATCCTATCAACATCTATGGTCATGTAAATGTATGGGTGTTTGTGTGTTTGTTGTGTTATGTCCGAGCAACATCTAGGGTCATATCATGGTATGTGTGTACGTGGCTGTTGTTTTACATCCTATCAACATCTAGGGTCATGAGTATGAGTGTTTGGGTCTTTTAAATGTCCTAGCAACATCCACGGTCATGTCACAGTATGAGTGTTTGTGGGTGTGTTTGTTGTTTTATGTCCTAGAAACATCTAAGGTCATATCACGATATGAATATTTGTGTGTTGTGTTTGTTGTTTTATGTCCTAGCAACATCTATGGTCATATCACTGTATGAGTTTTTGGGTTGTTGTTTTATATCCTAGCAACATCTAGGGTCATGTAATGGCATGGGTGTTTGTGGATTTGTGTTTGTTGTTTATGTCCTAGCAACTTCTAGGGTCATGTCATGGTATGAGTGTTTGTGTGTTAATAGTTTTTCATCCTAGCAATGTATAGGGTCATATCACGGTACGAGTGTTTGTGTGTTTGTTGTTGTTTTACATCCTAGCAACATGTAGGATCATATCACCATAGGTGTGTTTGTGGTTGTTGTTTTACATCCTAGCAACATCTCCGGTCATATCACGGTATGAGTGTTTGTGTTCATTGTTGTTTTACACCCTAGCAATGTCTAGGGTCATATCATGGTTTGTGTGTTTGTTGTTGTTTTGCACCCTAGCAACATCTAGGGTCTTATTACAGTATGAGTGTTTGTGTTTGTTGTTTGACATCCTAGCAACATCTAAGGTCATATCAGGATGGGTACCAACTTGTGACAGTGCCTTGTTGCAACCATTTAGTGCTGACCCAGTGGGAGACCAGGCCGCTAGCACCATGACCTGATATCCTACACAGTTACATTATCCTGATACTGAGCTAACCAGTCCTTGTCCTATCGTATTAATGGCCGGGCGCCAGGCTAGGTAGTGACAAGTATAAATTTGATAAGTCATGATTCCTTCAAATATTGTGTATTATTATTATTATTATTATTGGCAGCTTAAGTGGAATTTATTTACACTGCTGAGATTCTTAGTGAGAATACAGACATGGATTAGGGAAATAGCTCTAGTCGTGTTGTAAAATTTCCTGATAATTTGACATTGATGGGTGGTGTGAACTGGTCTATAGTGGATTACAAGTGTTATTTGAAACGGTAAATGATATAGGGCTAGATGCATAAGGTATTATGTGGTGCTAGTGATCCTTTACTGAGTTAAATAGACATTGTGTAGTTTTAGATAGTGTGAGAGGGGCACTACTCTTAGTGTGACAGAGCCTTAGCAGCTCTGCTCACATACCCTGTAGTGATTTCATATTTAGCCTACCTACACAACTACAGCTGCCAGCCGTCGACTTTACAGTGCGTTATCATTAAAATTGCCTAGTCCGATTACACAGATAAACAGACATGACCATTGCTAATGATTGCCTACACAGATGAACAGGCAGTACTGTATGTTACACAGCTGAACAAACAGTCATATATCCTACAGAGCTCAACAAACAGTGCTACACAGATGAACATACAGTCGCATATCTTACACAGCTGAAGAAACAATGCTATCTCATACACAGATGGACAACCAGTGCTATATCCTACACAGCTGAACAGACAGTGTTATGTCTTACACAGACGAATAAACAGCGCTATTTCTTACACAGATGAACAAGCAGTGCTACATCTTATTCAGCTGAACAGTGATATACCTTACACAGATGAACAAATAGTGCTATAGCTTATGCAGTTGAACAAACTGTGTTATATCTTACACAGATGAACAAACAATGGTATGTCTTACACAGCTGAACAAACCGTGCTATATCTAACACAGATGAACAAACAGTGCTATATCTTTCACGGATGACAAAACAGTGCTATATCTTACACAGATGAACAAACTGCTATATCGTACACAGCCGAAGAAGCGGTGCCATATCTCACACATATGATTTGTTTGTTTGTTGTTGTTTTACATCCTAGCAACATCTAAAGTCATATCAGGACGGGTACCGACTTGTGACAGTGCGTACTCATGGCGTGTATAGTGCTGTCCCACTGGGAAACCAGGCCGCCGGCACCATGACCTGGTTGGTATCCCACTCAGTCACATTATCCTGACACTGAGCACACCAGCCTCACACATATGAACAAACGGTGCTATATCTTACATAAATGAACAAACAGTGCTATATCTTACACAGCTGTGCTATATCATACACAGCTGTGCTATATCGTACACAGCTGTGTTATATCGTACACAACTGTGCTATATCGTACACATATGTACTATAGTGCACACACCTGTGCTATATCATAACATCTGTGCTATATCATACACAGCTGTGCTATATCTTACACAGATTAACAGACATTACGACAGCTTCCACTGGCAAACAAGATGGCCGTAATTTAGACAGACAAACAAACATGGCCTTCGCTTCCTCACAACCGGAAGCAGACGACTGCATGCTGTCTGTGTTCTTCACCAACATCACAGTGCAGACGACATCAAAGTGTAACCATATCAGCAGCAGCTACTTACCAAAGGCTCACTTACATATATTTTTTATTCGTAGACCTGACAACCAATCCAATTTCCATGGAATTATTCCGATTTTTCAGGCTTTGATTCTGCCGTTTTGCACGGAATCTTGATCATTCTGTGAAAACATATTTTTTTAGGGGGGGGCACAAAAGTATGAATATTTAGTTCTTATTGTGGAGGAATAACTAACTATATTTACCCAATATTTAGTTCTTATTGCGTAGGAATAACTATATTTACCCAATATTTAGTTATTATTGCGTAGGAATAACTATATTTACCCAATATTTAGTTATTATTGCGTAGGAATAACTATATTTACCCAATATTTAGTTCTTTTTGTGTAGGAATAACTATATTTACCCAATATTTAGTTATTATTGCGTAGGAATAACTATATTTACCCAATATTTAGTTCTTATTGCGTATGAATAACTATATTTACCCAATATTTAGTTCTTTTTGCGTAGGAATAATTATATTTACCCCCACCATTATTTATTTGTTGACGTAGTCATATTACATATTTAGGTTTTTGAACATAGAAATGATAAATATTGGAATTTATTTAGTTTTGATTTCCATGGCATAGTTATTTTTCAAATTGGTTATGTAAATTGTCCTCAGTAAAGATTATTTTATATGTATAATACCGTTTCTTTGGTGTCCCCCCCCCCCAGTTCAGTGCATGTGTCATCATAGTCTGTCTGAAGACATTTTAAATGAAGCAAATGTTGATAAAGATACATGATATAGACTGTTATCTTTTCTTTCCAATCTATGTTTTAACATTCATTTTTTTAATTATTAAAATGAAATATTGGCGGTTCTGCCTTCATTTTCTAAACACATCTTTGCCGTTCAGCTTGTGATTGAACTCTTACCGAGGCATGGTAAGGTTTGTGCCCTGCACCCAATGTCAGAATAGAGCGATTACCCGAGAAACTATTTGTAGGATTAGAGGGATAAAATGAATGATGGATATTTATTCCGTCGATGTTTTGGTTGGATCGCAAACATCTTAGCATAAATTATAAGCATTTCCTTCCACCTGAAATAACCTGTTTCTGGCGCTTATAGTTCCACTTGTGGGATCGTTGACCTTGACCGTGACCGTTGGAGGGCACATCAAGTGGAGAAGTGGTATCCAGGGTGTTTCTGTGGAACTACAATTTAGCCGCCAACTTTGGGGGGGGGGGGCATGTGTGAGTGTGGGTGGGAGTGTGTGTGTGAGTTGGTGTGAGCGCATGGGCGTGAATGTGGATAGGTGGGTGTGGGTGGGTGTGAGTGTGCACATGAGTGCGTGGGTAGGAGTGCGTGTGGGTGGGTGTGAGTGTGCACATGAGTGTGGGTAGGTGTGAGTGGGTGGGTGTGAGCAGGTCATATTCGACATGTGTGTGTGTAACTGCAGTCGGAGATTCTGATGGGTGAAGGAGACGATATTTCCTTTGCCGGCGCTTTTGTTTAGCTTGAGATATATATGCGATCAGTTCCAAACATGTCGTACCTTTGCGAATAGAAGTACACCATGAACTCCTCTCCTTGGCCACTTTCTCATACATCCATCAGCAAAGGCTTGGCACATTAAAGCTCTTCACAATATACAGACACAACCAAAAGGCACTGGGAATTTTTGTTTCAATCCGATTAAATTCACAAGAAATGTGAATAATTTACACAACTTTTGGAAACTGCCCTCAACTTGTTCGCTGCGATATAAAATTCCCATTCATTTGACAAACACCCTCCGCCTGGCAGACGCGCGCTTCTGACGTCACTTCCGGTGATGATCACGTGACGCCATCAGCCTATCAGTAACGAGTGAGCTGGGGCTGCTCCATTTCTGCAGTGTGTGTGGGGGGGTGGCGGAGGATGGGGGTGCGTGGGATGGGGCAACTTGCTCCTTCTCCAAGCGGAGTCTTGGCTCGTGTTGCCTCACTAAAGCCGGTTACACCGGAAGCAGGAAGGTTCTGTTTGGAGAGCCAATCCCAGAAACCTTTTCCATCTATCGGATGTCCCTGCGATGCAATCAATCACTCTCCAATCAGATGACCATATGGCTGTGCTGTGCTGTCGCGGGCTGTAACTGGTCTCTGCTTGGAGAGTAGCGGCGGCGTGGGGGGGGGGGGGGCTTGTCTTATTAATTAGAACGTGTTTAATAACACAGTACTACCACAGTACTGTGTCACAATTAGTATTTGTGGAGTCTTTAGTAACACAGTGCTGTGTCGTTATTATTATTTAGGGAGGGTCTACGGACACAGTACTATGTCGCTATTATTATTTAGGGAGTATCTACAAAGTTATACCACACTCTTATGTGAGTTCCAGTTATACCACACTCTTATGTACATTACTCGACCGGTTTGAAACCTTGCGGTGACAAATCAAACTAGTTAGCTGTGTGTGTTGAAGTCGTTTAATTCAGGGATGAAAGTTGTCTCCGGCAAAGAATGCGCAGATATACGTAGATAAAAGATTCACCCCTACCCAGAGCAGCGGTGACTCTTTTTAACTAAAATCTTTGGTGAGATATTGGGGGATAATGTTGCTTCAATAATGGTATTGTTACTGTAGTAGTGTGCAGGTATTGCAGGTATTGCAACACCTCAGGGAGTTTGACGCCCCTGCCCTGCAGAGTTGTGGTACAGGTTCTTGACAGAACCGAAGGCTAAGGGAGCAAACCCTAACCAGAAAACCATGTCACTGTGGCAGCATTAAGGGTGGTTGATGTATGGAACTCCCAACATCTCGCGACCAGCCACTGCAGGGACAAATAGTTTTGCGCCTGTATTGACATGTTCTTGCCGGTGTGAAACCTCTATTTGCTCCCTGAGAGAGTGCCGCTGGTAACTTGCAAAAGCCAGCAGCACTTCAACACTTTTGCAGGCAGCTTTCATGAAATGTACAACCGCACAAAGGAGAGTGGCAGTCAAGTAATGAAAGCAGTCTTTGTCGCATTGCAACTGAAAGCATGATGATGATGATGATGATCTACAAACACAGTACGGTATCACTATTGTTATCTAAGGAGTGTCTACTAACAGAGTACTATGTCACTATCATTATTATTTAAGGAGTGTCTACGGACACAGTACTGTATCACTATTGTTATCTAAGGAGTGTCTACTAACACTATCGTTATTATTTAAGGAGTGTCTACGGACACAGTACTGATACAGACAGAAATACTGGACTGGCTGAACCCACTCTACTCAAAGTCCCCAAACCTTCCACAACTTTGCTTTTTGTTTTATGTCCTAGCAACATTTAAGGTCATATCCGGATGGGCACCCACTTGTGACAACGCACACTCCTGGTGAATTTATAGTGCTTCCCCACTGGGAGACCAGGCCATCAGGACCATTACTCAATATCCCACACAGTCACATTATCCTGATATTGTGCTAATATTTTTTCCTTTTTTTTCGCTTGAAGAATTATAAGTACGCTAGACGTATGTTACACATACGCTATACATACGTTGAACTATGTCAGACGTAAGTCAAGCCGGGAGAAACGTACAGTCTGTGTATTGACAACGTATTGAAAACGTATAGATATTGTACATCTAACATGTCTAACATAGTTTGCCGTTTCTCCAACGTGTTTTGACATATTTAACAGATAAAGGCATACTTCTGGTGATCGAATAATGTATATAACATTCACCGGCGTTCTGTGAGTGTTTTGTGAGCGTTTTTCTTTTAATATTCTCATGAGTTACCACTAAGTTGGATCAACATTTCGCCTACATCCACTACGTTGCACTGAAGTCCAAATTGGCTCTGCAACGCCGAGGAATTTCGACGTATCTCAACGTAAATACGTGATTTATACGTTCTCCACTTGCTGGCCCGTTATGTCATACAGTGACAGGAGTATTATTAAAGAGGCGCGCATTTCTTGCCTGCATTCCATCTGTTGCTTGTCGTCTGCGGCGATTTGAGTAGATTTGAAAATGTTGTCTGCTTTCACGTTCGATTCACTGAAACCGAGGATTTTTTCACTGAAAGTCGCTCGGTTTCACATTGTAGGTAGCCTGTTGGCGTTCTGTGACCAGAAGTTGTCAATGCAGGTTCACTGCGCTACTAGTCATGTACCGGAAGTGGTTGAAATATAATATATATCAGAAGCTCAGTCATCGGATTATGCAACTTTAATATTCGTTCTATGCAGTAATACATATTTATTGAGGTGGGGGTGGGTACCCTGAAGCTTCCGATGTGACTCAAGATTGTACAAACCGGAAGTCAGATAATGGACAGCGCTCTCCACACGGTCACGTGGTGCTTATGTGTACCAGCATCTGGCGATAACAGAAATACATGTAGTAGATTTGATCTATGTTTGAAAATGCATATGACAATATTTTTTCTTTTTTTTTTCTTCTTTTATGTGTGATGAATTTATTTACCCTGCTCATAGCGGATAAGTGTGTAATACTTGTTTTCACCGCTGGGCAGCACTAGTCCAATTTGATTCTCAAGTCTTTGTGAATTTATCTTTTAGTAATCATTTTGGTTTTCTTGCTTCTTGTTTAATATAATATGTTTAATATAAGTATTAAATGTATATATATTAGCGGTGCTGCTTCTTCTAATTATATATTCCTCTATGATTTTTTATTTATTGTTTATCGTGATATTTACACTCGGTTTAATTTGGAGGGATTCCCTGGACCGCGGTAATATTCCTGACATTGCAAAGGAAGGACATATTATTCCAATCCATAAAGGTGACAGTAAGGCTCTACCCAAAAACTATAGACCTATCTTGCTAACATCACACATAATCAAGATCTTTGAGAGAGTAATTTATTTAGTAGTTGCGAATAGTCTTTCGCAACTACTGGCCCATCATGATCAAATCCTTGATAATCTAGAAAAGGGTGCAAACACCGATGTCATCTACCTAGATTTCGCAAAGGCCTTTGATAAAGTTGATCATGGCATACTCTGCCATAAATTGCATAAATTAGGAATAGGAGGGAAAATGGGAACTTGGATCCATGAGTTCTTGAGGCAGAGAACGCAAAAGGTCATTGTGAATGGAGCAAAATCGACAGCATCTGATGTGACCAGCAGCATGCTACAAGGCACAGTACTTGGACCAGTCCTGTTCCTTGTCTTGATCTCTGACATTGATGAAAACACAACAAGTACTATCTCTTCTTTTCCAGATGACACAAGAGTCATGAGGGAGATTAAGGGAAATGTAGACACAGAGACCCTCCAAAAAGACCTGGAAACCATTTACAATTGGCAACATTCAAACAATATGCTGTTCAATGACAAGAAATTTGAGCTAATACGATATGGCACAAACCAAGACCTAAAAATGAATACAACTTACATAAACCCCTTAGGAGAGAAAATGATGGAAAAGAAGAGCGTGAAAGACCTTGGTGTATACATGGGAAGCAACCTCAAATTCACTGAACACATTGACTATGTATGCCAAACAGCCAGAAAATATAGTGGATGGGTGCTTCGTACATCTAAGTCAAGAGAAGCTGGGGTAATGAAAACCTTGTGGAACTCCATAATACTCCCACGGATAGACTACTGTTCACAACTGTGGATACCGACTTCTAAAGGACAGCTGACTAGCCTCACATCATATATCGAAGACACCAAGAGCCTGAACAGAATAAAATTCCTCAAGATCTACTCCATTAAACGTCAATGTGAGAGATATCAAATTATATACACCTGGAAAATGATTGAAGGCAAAGTACCGAACTATGGCATAACAAGGTATCATTAAAAAAGATATGGTAGACTTGGTAAGTTACCAGCAATAAATACAAAAGCCCCTCAATCAACAGGAACACAGCGGGAAGGAAGTCTTTCTGTGTGAGGAGTACAGCTCTTCAGTATAATGCTAGGTTACATTAGAAATCAATCAAACTGCAGTGTACAATCATTCAAAAGGCAGCTTGACGAGGTGTTAACAACAATACCAGATGAACCACCTATTCCAGGATACACCCAGCTAATGCCAGCAGATTCAAACTTATTACTGCACATGACAAAACTGAACAGAGCATCCTCACCACATGTGATGGGCTCTGATGGTGGAGTCTCCGGCTTAGCCTGAGCATATAGCTCAAGCACTCTAATCTAATCTAATGGTCTATATATTATTTTTTGCGGGCCTAGTATGGCATGCCAACGTCAACGCTGCCGCCTTCACTTTCCACGCTGAATTTACCCATTCGCCATAAGATTATTAGCTTTATTATGCATGGTAGGGCTTATTGCTTGGCCAGAGTCACGAGACAATAAAGGGCTTGCACCGTAATGCAGGGATTATTCTTGTTTATCCATTCACAGTGCGTATCCTGGGCGCGGTGGCCGAATCAGTACACCGCAGGATTCCCGTGTGGAAGGTCAGGAGTTCGATTCACAGTCAAGTCAAACCAGTGACTTACAAAATTGATACTTGTCACTTCCTAGCCTGGTGCTTAGCATTAATAGGATAGGGCAAGGACTGGTTAGCACATCGTCAGGATAATGTGACCTAGTTGGATATTGGGTCATGGTGCCGGCAGCCTGGTATCCCAGTGGGGCAGCACTATGAAGTCTCCATGAGTGTGCACTGTCACAAATCGGTCACAAATGACCTTAGAAGTTAGATGTTGCCAGGACATAAAACTCCAACAACCAACCAATCATTCAAAGCGCTACCTAGAATTCACCACCATATTAGCGCTGATAATACCCACACCCACACCCACACACACCCACACCCTCACCCACACCCACCCACACACACACACCCTCACCCACACCCACCCACCCACACCCACACTGTCACTCACATCCACATACACCTCCCACCCACACACACCCTCACTCACACGCTCACTCACACCCACACCCTCACTCACACACACCCACACACACCTCCCACCCACACCCCTCACCCTAGTCACACACACCCACACCCTCACCCACACCCACACCCACACTGTCACTCACATCCACATACCCTCCCACCCACACACACCCTCACTCACACCCTCACTCACACCCACACCTCCCACCCACACCCTTACTCACACCCACACTCACACACCCACACCCTCACTCACACCCACACACACCTCGCACCTACACCCTCACCCACACCCTCACCCACACTCACACCCACCCTCATCCACACCCTCACGCACACCCACACCCTCACCCAAACTCACCCACACCCACATACTCACCCATACCCACACACACACACCCTCACACACACCCACACCCTCACTCACACACACACCCTCACAGACACAGACACACGCTCACCCCCACACACACCCTCACTCACACACACACACACACACACCGTCACCCACATCCACATCCACACTGTTCGTGTACAGAACGCCGCGGGGCACCATCCAGTAATTCTATGTGTTTCCATAGATACAGATTTGTTATTCACACATATGTTTAATGCCTGATCTCGTTTGCTATTTTTTTTATTCTCAACTTCCATGGTTCGTAAAGTGATGATTGCGCAGAAGACACATTTTGCCTGTATATATGTGCTCTATAATCTATTATGGGAATATAAACAAGGACACTATCTATCTTCAGTTCCCTATGTAATAGTATATTCACTGTATCCTATCTAACTGACTCTGTGTAGTACAGCATGGGCCACACTAGCGCCACCTGTGAGGGGCTCTTATCACTGTATGCCAGCTGTGTCTGGTCATTATCGCCTATAGACCCCGTTTGGATGGTCACATTTTACATGTTTCTATGAAAATGGGAAATATTGCTTAAATACGTAATATGGGAGGGATTCGTCCCAAACCATGTAATTATACGGCTAAGCTCATTCGGGACTGGGCAAGGAAACACAAAATACGCAGTACTGATAGTACCAGCATGGGAAACACAACCATGGCTAGCGGCAACAACATCAGCAGCAAAAGACGTGGTCAGATTCCCAAGAGAATGGAACAACCTTCAACATCAAGGACCACTAACAGTCCATGGAGGCGTGTCAACAACACCCCTTTTGGCATTCCTTTTTTTTTAAAGAAATATTTAGAGCAATATGGTTTAGACAAAATAATGAAAGAAAGACTTATTTCACACACCTGTAGTAAAGGAACGATGAAATTATACACAAGTTATTTAAAGAAATGGTGACTTCATTGCCTTCTCAAAGCAGTCAAACCGTTAAAACCTACAATAGCCCAAGTATTAAGATTTCTAAGAATCCTAGAAGATGAAGGTTTAGGATTTTGTGCAATTAATGCAGCAAGATGTGCCCTTTCGATTATTCTACCAAGAATAGATGGACAAACGATTGGAAAACATCAGTTGGTACACTGGTTCATTAGATCGGTGTATGAAAGAAACCCACCCAAACCCAAATATAATAGCTTTTGGGATGTGTCGCTAGTATTTAAGTTGTTCAAGTCATGGCCCAGCAATGAAGGAAATAGGATTTAAGTCGGCAGTTCTTTTACTGCTGGTAACTGGACACAGACGCCAAACGATTGTGGCACTCTCACCGGATGGACTAGAAATAGATAAGGATGAGGCAACATTCGATTTAGAGACATTGCTAAAAGTTGAATCGCACAGGGGACCCACTGTCCACAGTACATGTAAATAGTTTTATGGAAGATAGACGGACATGTGTAGTTTCAGCCATTAGGGCGTATATATCCAAGTCACACGGAATTAGGAATTCCAGACAGCTACCAATCATCTTTATTAAACCGCATTAAGCTATCTCGAGAGGCACACGCTTAAACAGGCAGGAGTCAATACTGGATGCTACGGGGCCCACTCCCCATTATATATATATATACATCGTCCCGCTGTGGGGATGCAGTAATGCAGCTTGTGTGCTGTTCGAATGTTTACCATTATTAAAGTGGCATAGGCCGATGAAAGGATTATATTTATAAAAAAAAAAACTTACCTAGATTCGATTACCTTTTTTCAACTTAGATCTTTGTTTGTTATTGATTTAATTCCTAGCAACATCTAAGGTCATATCAGGATGGGTACCAAACTGTAGCAGTGTGCACTTACTGCCACTTTATAGTGCTGCCCCACTGGGAGACCAGGCCGCCATGCCCTGATATCCCACACAGTCACATTATCCCGACTGTGCAAACCAGTCCTTGTCTTATCCTAATAATGCCGAGCGCCAGGCTATGTAGTGACAAGTATCAATTTTATAGTCATTGCTTTGACTCGGATTCGAACTCCCGACCTTCTACACGGAAGCCAGCGCGTCCGGTCGTTCAACTTAGATATTGGTGGGCTTACTGATAATGACTTGTTTCAGTGGCATGTATAGAAGGGGAGCAGCGAACCATCCCCCCCCCCACCCCCACACACCCACCCCCACCCCCACTCCCCCACAGCACATTCTTCAAAGGTGGGGCATTTTCAACAATTCTTTTAACACTTTAGTTCCCTTGTCCGATAAGACTAAGACACTAAGACAGTAAGAGTCGTATCTTCTTTGTGTTTTGATTTTAAGCGCAAAATAACAATTATGTAATTTCAATAACACTGAATTTTTCCTTATGTTTTGATGTTAAATATTAAATAAAAATGTATAATTAATTTTTTATTTTTTGGTATGCGTCTTCGCTCCTCCTAACTTTAAAACCAGACGCGGTGGCCAAATCGGTACAGCACAGGCTTCCCGTGTGGAAGGTCGGGCGTTCGAATCCCAGCCGAGTCAAACCAATGACTTTTCAAATTGATACTTTCCGATACCTAGCCTGGTGCACGCCATTAATAGGATAGAACAAGGACTGGTTAACACAGTATCAGGATAATGTGACTGAGTGGGATATTGGGTCATGCTGCTGACAGCCTGGTCTCGCCCAGTGGGACAGCACTATAAAGTCGCCATTAGTGTGCACTGTTACAAGTCGGTACCCGTCCTGATCTGACCTTATATTTTCCTAGAACGTCGTAAAACAACAACAACACACACTGTACAGAGATGTCAACTCTCTTCCGATATTATGACTCCATGTGCAAATCTCCAGATTTTCACTCTTAGTCTCACCCACCTAAAAGAAAATCAGCTAATACGAAAGGCAAAATCAGCTACTTACAGCAGCTTAAAGACATCAGCAGCTCAAGGTGGCAGGCAGAGCGTAGAAAAGGACACATAGACACATGGTGGGATACACGGTATATAATATAATTATATAAACTATCGAGCAGTCCCGGGCTCACAGGCACCGGCCAACGATTGGAAAATGTAGAAAATAACAATATCGAGACTCAGCTGCATATTCATTATTATTATGTACATGTTAAAGCTGCATAGTCCGATGAAAAAATCAAATTTTCAAAACCAAAACAATTATCTAAATTTGATTCTACATATCTAACTTAGATACTGGTGCACTTATTAAACATTTGTCACCACACCGAAGGGAAAACTGAGGCAATTGAATATAACCTGTTACTGCAGAAGCCTATGGGGTCAGAGTTTTGACAAGCTTGCCAAAATTAATTTTGCATGGTTCCACTTCAAATATCTCAAAAGTTAGCCACTTAAAATAAAAGTTACTTCAAGCTAAAGTTAGGTACATAATAATGATCAACCTAATGTATTTTTCTCAGAAAATTTCAGAAACTCAAAACCATCGGACTATGCAACTTTAATTATATAATTTATGTACTATATAATTTATTATGCGGATATAAATAATGGCAGCCCCTTAATCTTTCTCTCTAACCACCTTAAAGTTGCATAGTCCGATGGGTTTGAATTTCTGTATTTTTTCTGAGATAAATATATTAGATCGATGACTAGTATCTACTTTAAATTAGTTCAAAGTTACTTTTATTTTAAATGGTAAACTTTTTTAGATATTTTGAGTGCAAACATGGAAAATTACTTTTCGCAAGCTTGTCAAAACTCTGACACCATAGACTTCTGCAGTAACAGGTTCTGTAAAATTGACTCAGTATTGCCTTCTACACAGAAACAAATGCTTAATAAGTGTGTCAGTATCTAAGTTAGATATGTCAAATAAAATCTAGATAATTGGTTTGGTTTTGAAATTTGATATTTCATCGGACTATGCAGCTTTAACTTCCATGTTATTTACTGTGGAGTGGGCATTCTCTCCTCCCCCGCCTCATATACGCCGTAAGCCAACTGTCACTCTGCTCACTTTCAAAATCAATATATTATACTCCTTATATACATATTATATGATTATACTATATCATGATATATGTCAGATTGTCATGCCACGTATTGTCGCATAAAAACTTATCGTCATAATAAAATGTTAAAATCTTCCTATTTCTGGTCACACAATGTTGGCATCTCTACACGCCGTGGTACCTTTAAAAACCTGGCTACGCCCCTGGTTTGGGGCTGTATTGTAGGAGTAATGAGTGTATCTAGGAGACTCTCCCTTTGAGGGAAACATACAGAAGGGTAGCTGCTCTAAAACTAGGCCAATCTCGTGACCTTTCGTTTGTCTTGCCCCCATTCCACGTACTAGTGCAACGTAGTCAGGTTCCAGTATATCCCATGGCAATTTGGTGGCATTTCGGCGCACCCAGAGGGGTCCTGCACACAGATCACTCACGGGCAGCGTGTACTGGCACTTTGGTGATTAACAATTTTTTTTCTAAGCAAACCAATTAGAGAAATATATAATAGTTGTGGCTATTCACTAATCTAGTGGTTTAAATAGATTGTGAAATATTCCAATATTCGGGAATGTGGCCAAAATATTTGGGAATTTCAAAGAATATCAAATGTGCATAAATCTGATGGAAAATCTAATTTTCAAAACAAAACAATGATCAATATTTGATTCTACATATCTAACTTTGATACTGGTGCACTATTTAAACATTTGTCGCCAGCTAGAATTTGTTGTTTGTTTGTTGTTGTTTACATCCTAGCAACATCTAAGGTCATATCAGGACAGGGAGCCAGATAGAAGGGAATACTGAGGCGATTTAACAGAAGCTGTTACTGCAGAAGTCTCTGGTGTCAGAGTTTTGGCGTGCTTGCCAAAATTAATTTAACATGTTTTCACTTCAAATATCTCAAAAGTTAGCCATGTAAAATAAAAGTGATTTCAAACTAAGTGGGATATCAGGTCATGGTGCTGGCGGCCTGATTTCCCAATGGGGCAGCACTAAAAGGTGGCCATGGGTGCACACTGTCACAAGTCGGTACCCGTCCCGATATGACCTTAGATGTTGCTAGGACGTAAAACAACAACAATCAAACAAACAAACTTTACTGGCGACCCACCTGACCTATATACTGGATGGGAACACTGCGATTTGATTCGCCGCAGAGGGGCGCTGCGGACCAAACTAGCCTCATTGTGAGATTCAAATTGGACGCAGCGTCTTACTTCCGGTTCCTGCTATCACGTGACAGCAAAATGGCGCCGGTCCAGATTGTTTGATGCATGTACAGATGTATCTACATTGGTCAGCAAGACCATCTCTATCTCCACACCATTGTTGGAGTTTTACGTCCTGGCAGCATCTAAGGTCATATCAGGATGGGTGCCGACTTGTGAAAGTGCGCACCCATGGAGACTTTATAGTGCTGCTCCACTGGGAGACCCAGCCACAAGCACCATGACCTGATATCCCACTCAGTCACATTATCCTAACACTGAGGCAACCAACCAGTCTTTGCCCTATCCTACTAATACCGAGCACCAGGCTAGGTAGCAACAAGTATCGATTTTTAAGTCATTGCTTTGACTCAACCAGGGTTCGAACCCATGAGTTCGAATGCCACGATCTACCAAAACGGGAGATGAACTTCCCACACCCGCCACTGCTACCTGCACTGGTCACCAACACCATTTCTACCTCCACACTATCAGCATGCCACCACCAACCAGACGGGATAGCCGAATGAGTTGAGCGTCCGTCTCCCGTTTTGGTAGATCGTAGGGTTCGAACCGTGGTTGAGTCAAACCAATGACTTAAAAAGTGATACTTGTCACCTCCGAGCTTGGCGCTCTGCATTAATAGGATATGGCAAGGACTGGTTAGCTCAGTGTCAGGATAATGCGACTGAGTGGGATATCATAGGATTCGAATTTGAATCCTGGTGGAGTCAAACCAATGATGTAAAAATGTATACTTGTCGCTTCCTAGCCAGGCGCTCGTCATTATTAGGATATGGCAGTGTTACAATAATGTCACTGAGTGGGATATCAGTAGAGGTCATGGTGCTGGTGGCCTGGTCTCCCAGTGGGGCAGCACTAGTGTAAAGCTGCCATGAGTGCGCACTGTCACAAGTCGGTACCCGTCCTGATATGACCTTAGATGTTGCCAGGATGTAAAACTCCAACAACCACCCAACCAATGTGGCTCCATGCCTGAGAGGTCAGTGCAGACAACTACGCTGGTGTATACTCAGGAATGAGCTGCTACTGGTGTATTGATGGTATACCCAGGAACGAGAGAGAGGAAAAATAGAGGGTGCGGGGGGGGGGGGGGGGGGAAACGGGGCGGGATGAGAAGTGAGGAAAAAAAAGCCAAGTAAGTGCTCGACTGTGTTCAACCTGTTCTCTCCATCAGCAAACCAAGTGCCTGATACAAAAGATAACAGGTGTGCATCTCCCACAGTCTTTGAGATTAAATACAGATGCCTAGTCAGATGGTTTTGAGTTTCTGTAATATATTTTAGATAAATATATTTGATTGATCGTTGTAATCCACCTTACTCTAGTTTGAAGTGACTTTTGTTTTCAAATTGCAAAGTCCGATGAAAACATCAAATTTTCTTAAAAACAAAAGCAATTATCTAGATTTGATTCTACTTATCAAACTTAGATATTGGTGTGCTTATTAAACATTTGTCGCAACATAGAAGGGAACGCTGAGGTAATTGAATAGGACATGTTATTGCAGAAGCCTATGGTGTCGGAGTTTGTCATGCTTGCCACAGTTAAATTTGTATGGTTGTACTTCAAATATCTCCAAAGTTAGCCATTTAAAATAAAAGTTATACCGATCAACCTAATATATTTATCTCAGAAGATGACAGAAACTCAAAACCACCGGACTATGCAACTGTGAACAAGTTTAAAAGCTGTACCCCGCGCAGTAATCAGTTTTAATGACATTAGTAACCAGCATCATGACATCAGTAACCAGTGCAATGACACCAGTAATCAGCATAATGACACCAATAACCAGTGCAATGACACCAGTAATCAGCATAATACGTAATACCATCAGTAACCAGCATAATGACAACAGTAATTAGTCTTAATGAAACCAGTAACCAGCATAATGACACCAATAATCAGTTTTAATTACACCCGTAACCAGCATTATGACACCAGTAACCAGAATAATGACAACAGTGATCAGTCTTAATGAAAACAGTAACCAGCGTAATGACACCAATAACCAGTGCAATGACACCAGTAATCGCATAATGACAACAGTAATCAGTTTTCATTACACCAGTAACCAGCATAATGACACCAGTAACCATCATAATGACACCAATAACCAGTGCAATGACACCAGTAATCAGCATAATGACACCAATAACCAGTGTAATCACACCAGTAACCAGCATAATTACAACAGTAATCAGTTTTAATTACACCAGTAAACAGCGTAATGACAACAGTAATCATTTTTAATTACACTGGTAACCAGCATATTGACACCAGTAACCAGCATAATTACAGCAATAATCAGTTTCAATGATGCCAGTAATCAGCATAATGACACCGGCAACCAGTGCAATGACAACAGTAACCAGCATAATTACAACAGTAATCAGTTTTACTTACACCAGTAATCAGCATAATGACACCAGTAAACAGCGTAATGACAACAGTAATCAGTTTTAATGACACCAGTAACCAGCATAATGACACCAGCAACCAGTGCAATGACTGTGATGTATCTAGGCCAATCCGGCAGGTACGGGGAACCAGCGATATATGGATTGTAACCAATGGTGACGGTACTCAAATAAAGTCAGTTACTAACTGGAACTCAAGGTGTCGACTCGTACTTTACATGGTGTCAGATGTGGCTTGCCGTCAAGGATTATGGCATTATCTGGATTAAAACCCCCGATGCCACTCAACCTAGATGGCAATCTCACACTGAACTGGTATCAATGGATTGATTCATACAGAATTTATGCTACAGCTGCAGGAGTTAGTTCTAAATCGGAAAGAGTTCAGTGCTGCGTATTTTTACACGTCGCAGGAGCTGAGGCCCAGAAAGTACATAGAACCCTGTGCAAGATTGTGACAAGATTGAGGTACTAATACAATCCTTTAGGACTTATTGTGATGGAAAAACAAACATTATGGTGGTAAGATACAATTCAATTCTCTTAACCAGTCCACCGAAAGCATGGACACGTACATAAGGAATCTTCGTTGCCGGGTGTCATATTGTCAATACGGTGGACTCGAAGATTCCCTGCTTTGTGATAGAATTGTTTGTGGTATCAAGAGCAGAAGCCTACGAGACCGACTGTTACAAACGAGTGATTTATCATTGGACAAATGCATTGATATATGTCGATTAAGTGAACATAAGTCAGATTTATTAGAAGATGGTTCTCACAGTGTGCCGATTGAGAACGTCGATGTCATTTCAAAAGTGAATAATAACGGCGTGACGTCACAGCGCCACGCGGCGCCATGGAAACGGCTATATCGTCAACAAGACCATTTATATAGGTCAAATGTAGCAAATATGGCTGGTGTAAAGTGTCCCAATTGCGGTTACAAGCATGAACAAGGTCGGTGCCCTGCTAGGGACAGGCAGTGCCTGGCCTGCAAGAAAACAGGTCATTTCATAAAAATGTGTCATGGTGTTTTGAAGCGAAGAACGGTTGTGGATGAGTTGACCGTCGAACGTCCCGATGAACAGGAGGAGTGGATACGTGATAGCAGAAAACAAGATGTGGAATGTGATTTGTTCGTGGGTGCGGTGAACGACGAACATGCTGATCAGAATAGTTTGTGGTTTGCTGATATACTGGTGCACAACACGATGATCAAGTTCAAGCTAGACACTGGTTCCCAGGCGAATATAATCCCGAGGGAGGTCTACGACAAGATAGGTGGTTTAACCATGTCTCCATCACGATGTCACCTTGTCACGTATTCTGGTCACCGCATCTAACCGGTTGGAGTGTCATGGATAGAGATCCAAGGACATCATCTCAAGTTCCAGATAATGAGGGAAGGGACACCCCTTCTCGGCAAGACTGCATGTGTCGACCTGAACTTAGTAACCAGAGTGGATTCCGTGTCGACGAGCATCAGCCCAGATACAAGTGCGAGTGACCTGGTAAATATTTTTGCTGATGTATTTAAAGGTCTTGGTAAAATAAAGGTGGGGGCTCACATTCATGTTGATACAAAAGTACCCCATGTTGTTGACGCACCTCGGAGAATCCCCCATGCAATAATTCACGATGTACGTAAGGAGTTAGATAGAATGTTAGAATTAGGAGTAATTGTGAAACAAACAGCACCAACTCCATGGGTCAGTTCCATTACTATTGTGAGAAAACCTAACAAAATACGAATTTGTTTGGATCCTACAAAATTAAATAAAGCAATTTTAAGGGGCCCTTACCCCACCCGCACAGTTGAGGAGGTAGTTGCAAACACAAGTGGAGCCAAAATATTCTCAGTAATCGATGCTAATAGCGGATATTGGCAAATCGAATTGGATGAAGAAAGTTCCCAGTTATGCACGTTCAACACACCATGGGGTAGATATAGATATACACGTTTACCTTTTGGAATAAAAACAGCTGGCGACATATTTATAGAAGAAATGAATGGTATCCTGGGAGGGTTAGAAGGTGTTAATGTGATCACAGATGACATTTTGATTTATGGCAAAGATATTGTTGAACACAACAGTAGACTAAGAAAAGTCTTTGAGAGAGCCAGAAAATTCAATTTGAAACTTAACCCCAAGAAGTCTGTAATTTGTAAATCGCAGGTTAATTATGTTGGTCATTTGATCACCTCAAATGGATTGTTGCCGAACAAGGAACGTATTCAGGCCATTATTGATTTTCCAACACCCCAAGACAAAAAAGCGGTACAAAGGTTCCTGGGGATGGTGGGGTACGTAAGTAAATTTATACCGAACATGGCGGAATTAACCAAGCCTTTACGGGTCGTCCTAGGAAAGGATGTTGCATGGCACTGGCAGACAGAACAAATAAAATCATTTGAAACTCTTAAACAGCTACTAACGAAAGCCCCTATACTTACATATTTCGATGTCAAGAAAGACATAGTTTTGCAAGTAGATGCTTCCAAGTCTGGACTTGGCGCTACATTATTTCAGGACCAAAGGCCAGTTGCCATGGCGTCGAAAGCTTTAGATAAAACCCAATCTAATTACGCTGTAATAGAAAAGGAATTGCTAGCGATTTGTTTTGGTTGTAAAAAGTTTCACGAGTATATATTTGGAAAAAGTATAACTGTTGAGACGGATCACAAACCTTTGGTGGCCATTATGAACAAGCCAATACACACATTGTCTGCAAGAATGCAGCGCATGAGAATGCGTTTACAAAATTATGACATCTCTGTTGTCCATATTAAAGGCACCCTAATGTTTTTTGCAGATGCATTATCCAGGGCACATACAACAGTAACAAGTCCTGATGAGTTATTCAACGACGACATGATGGTGGCAGCTCTGGACATGGACAATAACATTTTAGACAAAATCAAAATAGAGGTAGCAAAAGACAGCACCCTACAGAGAGTTATGTTGTTGACTAAAGAGGGGTGGCCCAAATATGAAAGGGGTTTGCACCCCACGGTGAAACCATTTTTCACATACCGATACGACATGACAATACAAGATAATATCTTACTCAAAGACAACCGCATAGTTATCCCTGGGCCGTTACAAAAAAACATGTTAGAAAGACTACATGAATCCCATTTGGGAATAGTTAAATGCAAGCAGTTGGCGCAGGATACAATTTTCTGGCCGGGTCTGAGTAAGCAAATTGAGGACAAGGTATCATGCTGCCAGATATGTCAGGGTTTTCGGAATAAACAGGCCGCTGAACCTTTGATTAACCATGAAATAATCGATATACCCTATTCTAAAGTCGGAGTTGATCTGTTCTATGTCGAAAACGTTACATATTTACTGTTAGTCGATTATTATACAAAATTCCCGGAAGTTGTGGAATTAACAAGTACAACAAGTCTGTCTATAATAGCTGCTATGAAGCAAGTTTTTAGTAGATACGGTATACCCAGATATGTGGTTTCCAACAATGGGCCACAATTCAGCAGTGCGGAGTATTTGCGTTTTGCAACTGAATATGAATTTATCCCCATATTCTCAAATCCGATGTATGCACAAAGTAACGGTCAAGTGGAGAGATACGTACAGACTATCAAACGAATGATAAAAAAATCACTAGTCGACAATAGGGACATCAACATAGCATTACTAAATTATAGGAATACAACTTTGCAGGGCGTGGGTGTTTCTCCAGCTCAGTTACTAATGTCTCGTACTCTGAGATAAAAAATTCATGTCTTAGATAAAAATTTAAAAACGAAAAAACAACCCTCAAAACAGGGCAAAATCCGTCACAGACAACAGTTACAAAAGAATTACTATGATAAAAATGCAGGGCCGGAACACAAAAAGTTAAACATTGGCAATAGGGTGAGATATCTCGACCACAGAGGAGAGTGGCAGGTTGGGAAAATTCTACGGGCAGGTACACCAGGTCCACGTGACTACCTTATCCTAAATGCACAGAATCATTTAATAAAAAGAAACCGACGGCACATTTTTAATTCAGAGATGGTTGATGCAACACTAGACACACAACAAACTAAGTCGGTCGTAAAGACTCCACATACGACTAGATACGGCCGAGAGGTTCGCCCAGTAAACAGGATGGGTTTCTGAAAAGCATGTGAATAAAAGACAATAATCGATACATCCATGTGAACTTAAACACTTTAGGCATGTTCAGTGGTATTGATTGAATGTTGTGTCAACTTACTGTTCACTGATGCATGTAAATAATTTACTTTCCGACAAAATACCTTCACATTGCACGTATAGTCAAAGTACATAATTAACAAAGAATAATAGTTGTTATTTATTCATTGCTACACATAGAAATTGTACTGTACCTAATTTAAATGTAACAGTATACAGGTATCCCGTTAAACCAATATGTACAGTTGTTGAACAGTTACATTTAAGCATGCGTTTTTAACATGTATGTATGGCATGATCGTGTAATTTATATAGTACAGGTCTGTTGCACGTTCAGGAAATACAAAATAAATTTTAACCATTTAGGTAAAATGGCTAAGGTATTATGATAATATACGTTGTTTATATTAATATTAAGAATTGAATGAAATAAAGGATCTGTGATTAACGATGCTATTAAGTTACAATAAGTAAAAGAGTGACATTGCACATTTGGGAGGGTGATGAAATTATTGTTGTATTTATCACAACGTGTAGTTTCGCAGGCGAGCTGTTGTGTGTTTGTCACACAGATTCTACACACATAACTCAAATACTTTGTCACAAGCATGTAATAGTCATAAGTTAGGTTAAGTACATGTCGCTTTCCTTTACTGATGGTGACCGGTTCTTTATTGATTCATTAAAAATATATATATATATATATATATATATATATATATATATATATAAAAGGGGAGATGTGATGTATCTAGGCCAATCCGGCAGGTACGGGGAACCAGCGATATATGGATTGTAACCAATGGTGACGGTACTCAAATAAAGTCAGTTACTAACTGGAACTCAAGGTGTCGACTCGTACTTTACAATGACAACAGTAACCAGCACAATGACACCAGCAACCAGTGCAATGACAACAGTAACCAGCATAATGACACCAGTAACCAGCATAATTACAACAGTAATCAGTCTTAATGAAACCAGTAACCAGCATGATGACACCAATAACCAGTGCAATGACACCAGTAATCAGCATAATGACACCAGTAGCCAGTATAATTATCACAATAACCAGCGAAATAGCAACAGTGACCAGCATTATGACAACAGTAACCGGCATAATTGTTACAGTAATGACCAAAATGACAACAGTAACCAGGGTATTGACACCAGTAATAATGACAGCGACAGTAACCTGAGGCATGAGCCAATGGCGTTGTTCCAAGTCCAAGCTGCTACTAACACTGTTTTTCTGGACACTGTCCGGTAAAAAAAAAGGCGTGGTTGCATATTTCATGAGATGTCAGTTCGAATGGTTTCTGGTGAGAAATCCCGTTAGCCGACATTTACCAGCATTCACGTGGGTGCATCCTGTCCCTGTAGAATCGAACCCATGACCCATAAATTCACCACCCATAAATTCACTATCGCACAGCCTCCATAATGTGACTGAGATATGGTTTGACATAATTTTACAGACATACATAATAATGTTAGAGGGACTGGGCAAGATGGCTGAATCAGTGAGAGCGCTGACTGGCTTCCTGTGTTGGAGCGCATGAGTTAAAAACCGCAAACAAATCAAACCAATGAAGCTACTCACTTCCTAGCCTGGCACTCAACATTAATAGGATAGAGCAAGGATTGATTTACTCAGTATTGGGATAATGTGACTTAGTGGGATATCAGGACATGGCGTTAATGTTCCAGTCTCCCAGTGGGGCAGCAATATAAAGTCACCATGAGTGCGCATTGTCATAAGTCAGTACCTGTTCTGATATGACCTTAGGGGTTTCTAGAATATAAAGCCCCAACAAACAAGTAATCATTCGCCAAAGATGGAGGGATTTCAAATGGGCCTCACACAAAAGCTAAATGGGCCGCAGCTGAAAATGTTGGCCCATTTGGAATCACGCCACCCACCACCGAGGACTTCTGCGTTACCTACAAGTATGTCGATTAATGCCTTTTGGTTTTAATTGCGCGTGTGCAGCGTTATTTTCTTATTAGCAATGGAACTATATTCTAGTGGTTTCAAATGGTACTGGTGCCATTCGGCCGGGCAGAAAGCACCCATGTATCAAAGTAACGTGTATGCAGTAATGGTCATGGCAGATGAATGATGACCTTGGCAACCCCAGTGACCTTGGCGAAGCCCACTGTGGGGGGAGAATGTAAACATGACATAGTAGTGACATCCTCCCTCCCCCCCCCCCCCCCCCCCATTTCCATTGACGTGCCTGAACAAGTTATGAAAGTGCTTTCTGGGGTTCAAGTCAATGACCTTGACCTTTCTAAAAGGGTTTCGTTGGTTGGAGTTTCACGTCCTGAAAACATCTAAGGTCGTATCAGGACCGGTACCGACTTGTGATAGTGCACAGTCATGGCGACTTTCTAGTTCTGCCCCACTGGGAGACAAGGCTGTCAGCACCATGACATGATATCCCACTCAGTCAGATTATCCTGACACTAAGCTAACCAGTCCTTGCCCTTTCCTATTAATGTGGGGCGCCAGGCTAGGAGTAGCAACAAGTATAAATTTTAAATTTGGACTAGACCATGGTTCTAACCGGTGGGTTCGAATCCCACGATCAACCAAAGCGGGAGACGGACGCTCAACTATTCACACAAATATAATAAAAAACAAAAACAAATTGGAAACACCATAAAAAAGTTTACAACAATTATAGCTTAAAGGAAATCAATCCATATGGATTATGACCACGACTGCACAGCGGCGAAAACAAGTGCATGCACTTAACCGTTAGTAGAAGAATAAACAAACAGTTACCAACAAACAAAACAAAACAAAAAGAAAGTCGGCCATCCCGTCTGGTATTAAAGGGGTTTGGTCTCAACTTCACCTTGTGAGGGTTTCATCTTCACAATTGGCTTGATAATGATTCAGGGTGATGGTTTTGCTGCGTCCTGTCAGTGCGTCTCAGCTGTCTGGATCTCAGCCTGTCAGGCACCGGACCTGGTCAGAAGGGTCCACAGCGAGGAAAGAAGGAGAAACAGGTGACCACTGTCCCATATTGAGCATACCCTTGCAGGATGAGTTTCCCATTCTTTAAGTACTGATATATTGTGTGATTTAAACAGAAGTCGATGTAGATAAATTTCAAATATACTTCAAGCACTTTAATCTGTGCAAAACATATAAATATGTGGCTATATCTGAACAAGAAGATACCCAAAAAAATAATGGACGTATTCGACTGTGACCTTTCCATAATTTGAGCCAATCAGGGGCTGTTCTTTTCGATTGCAAATGGCTGCCCCCTTTTATGGTAGTATGTAATACTACATAGCTTATTACATGCGATAAAGGGTTTATCACCATCCATATATATATATGTGCTGCATAAGCATTATACGAGTACACCCCCCCAGACCCATGTGAGTCTGGCCCTACAAGTCAGTCACTTGTGAGTCAGTCGATCCTACGTCCTCCCTCCCTCACCAGTATGTAAAGTCTTTTGCTCGAATCTGTGGTTGTGTAGGCAGGCTATAGTGAAATCAACACAGGCAAAGAGAAAGAAAGAGTATAAAGTGTGAAAGAAGAGAGAGAGTCAAGCCCTCTGGTTTATTATTTATATGGTACATGAATTCAGTGTAGAGTATCACCCCACCCCATTCTCCCAATGAGAAACAAGCATTCTTAGCTCTATCAATAGGGATCCAGCATTTCTGGTCCCCATGGTTACCAGTGATCTGCCCACCACCACCAAGCTGTGTGGCTCCCCTGGTCACCACCTACCTGCCTTGAGCCTGAGTGTGGTGATCCTGACTAGCAGAGGGGGAAGGGGGTAGTGTGTAGGGTTCTGAGTGCCCCTTACACACAGTCCTGCCAGCACCACTATGTCTATTTACCTATCAATCAAGCACCACCAGCAACTACATAAACACATTTATGCACCTGGCCATGTATACCTGTTTCACAATAGAACATTTGCATTCCCCCACCAATGCCTTTATATCGGAATATTTTACAATGTGTTATGGGCATGTATGCAAGTGCAGTGTCTGGTTGAACATGCTGGGTTGGGGTGTGTGAGGTGGGTGGGTGTGTTAAAATCTGCGCGTATGTATATTGATTAGATCGTTCAGTTACGGAGTGGTTAGGTTTATGGATTCCTTTCCCGGGCTTGCATACCTGCAGTGTGAATTGGTTAGGTGTCATGTTGTCGGGAATGGTTTTGAAACGCAGTGTTAGTAGAATGGTTGATTTAGCCTGTTATAATGTGGTTAGGTGCATGGTAGTGATTATAACGTTAATCGCTAGTGAGTGTGTGTGGTTTATATATGCTGTTATAATGTGATTAGGTGCAGGGTTGTGCTTATACAATTAATACCTAGCTGTGTTTTGAACTACATCAAGTAATTCAGGTAATCAACTTTAAACCCCAGCCTAATCTCATCTAAACTTTTTTTTTATATTTCCAGGATTACGTTGTGAACCCAAGAACCCCCATCCTACCCCACAACCCCCACCCCTTCCTGAATCACATGCACCCCCCCCCCTCCCCCCACATCCACCAGCACACCCAGGATACGAACACCACAGCATCCCACACCACCTACACACACTCACGCAGGAGTACGCATGTCGTGACCCCATGACCCCCTGACGCCTGGTCCCCCGACCTTCTCCTCCCCGCGCACCCCCTCCCCCATCTCCCCGCGTCTCCCCCCCCCCCCCCTCCCCGTCGGTCCCCACGCTCCCCCTCCCACGTCTCCCCTCCCCCTACGTATCTGCCTTCTCCACCTCCCCCTTCCCTAATCTCCCCGCGTCTCCCCCCTCCGTCCCCACTCTCCCCCTCCCCCCTACGTCTCCCCTCCCAGCGCACCTCCTCCCCCCCCCCCCCGCGTCTCCTCCACCCCCCCCTTTCCCCCTGCGCGTCCAGCGCCGTGACTTCTTGTCCCTCAGCGCGTCCCCCCTTCCTCCCTCCCACCCACACTCCTACCCCCGCTGTGACGTCACGATGCGGGCGTCCGGTGTGTCTGACCACTGCGCGCTGGTGCGGCGTGACTCTGACGGGATGTACCCGGCACCCACCCCGTACGAGCGGTGCGCCGAGTGCAGCTTCTGGATCAAGTACTGCCTCTTCACCATCAACTTCTTCGTCTGGGTGAGTCAGTCGATCCTACATCCACCTCTCCTTTGGGCATTCATTCACGCGCGGCATTCCTTTCTGAGTCAGTCGATCCTACATCCACCTCTTCTTTGGGCATTCATTCACGTGCGGCATGGCATTCCTTTGTGAGTCAGTCGATCCTACATCCACCTCTCCTTTGGGCATTCATTCACATGCGGCATTCCTTTGTGAGTTAGTCGATCCTACATCGACCTCTTCTTCAGACATTCATTCACGCGCTGTATTCCTTTGTGAGTCAGTCGATCCTACATCCACCTCTGCTTCGGGCATTCATTCACATGCTGCATTCCTTTGTGAGTCAGTCGATCCTACATCCACCTCTTCTTTGGGCATTCATTCACGCGCGGCATTCCTTTGTGAGTTAGTATGAGTTGGGAGTAACAAGACCCCAACTCTTTTATTTAAAAAAAATGCTTCCGCACGAGTGGTGAGTCCCGCCCCGCGCAGGGGTGGGGTGGGGTGCATGCTGGTACATGCCCTCCGACCCCAGCCGAAATGGGGGGGGGGGGGGCAGGAGGACCACTACAGAGGTTATTACACGCGATAAAGGGTTTATCACTATCCATATATATGTGCTGCATAAGCATTATACGAGTATAATTTTCCGTGAACTGATTATCCTCTAATGGTGAATCGGGTGGCACTATATCTGGACACTTCACAACTACTGACACTTAACAACTCAGGCGGAGTGGACAGGCTCCCTGCCTTGCCTGGTGCTGCCACCTGGCCTATTCAGCTGTCACAACTCAGCCTCTTGCCTCTCCCACTCACTTAAAAATGTTCTGTTTACCGGCAATAGGGCACTTACCTCTTGCCAGAGAATACAGTTTTCCATCCCACTACCTTGTTTGTCTTTCCTTCTTTCTTGTAGGAAATAATTATATATAATATATATATATAATATATATATCAAATCCCATACAAACCTAACTCCGGCCTATCAGAGTTCACCCCGTCTGGTTGTTACGTCACGTGACCCCCCCCCCCCCCCACACACACACACTACACGTAGCGTCTGACTTTAAAGTGCTGATAACTTCTTATCACTCAGACCCGCCCTTATAATCGTCTGTCTGTAATCTCTGGTTGTGTACCTGCAACCCTGTATCCATCCTGGATTGAGTTCTGTAATCCGTAAGTTTGTTCAAATGACGTCACGGTATGAATATTCAAATGAGTAGGATAGTCGGTCGGACAAACAAGACAGCGAATCTATATTTAGCGATATGCATAATTGGGACAAACTTTGCGGGAATGACGTCACATGCTGCTATGAATATTGAGATGAGCAACCAGAAAAACAGACTCCAAATAATAATTTGCATTAGGGCTACACCGTAATACAATAGGTACAAACTTGTGACCAATGATATCACATTTTTTCAAATAATTGTTTAGTACATTGGTTGATTAAAGTTGCATAGTCCGATGGTTTTGAGTTTCTGAAATTTTCTGGGATAAACACATTAGGTTGATCATTATTATGTACCTTACTTTCGCTTGAAGTAACTTTTATTTTAAGTGGCTAACTTTTGAGATATTTGAATTGGAACCATGCAAAATTAATTTTTGGCAAGCTTGTCAAAACTCTGACCCCATAGGCTTCTGCAGTAACAGGTTCTATTCAATTGCCTCGGTATTCCCTTCTGTGTGGCTACAAATGTTTAATAAGTGCACCAGTATCTAAGTTAGATATGTAGAATCAAATTTAGATAATTGTTTTGGTTTTGAAAATTTGATGTTGTCATCGGACCATGCAGCTTTAAGCCGGGGAAACTTCAATCGCAGATAATAGACTACATCGCCATTCCAGCGGCACGGTGCATTGTGGGATGTGTCAAAGCAAAACAAACCTGCGAGAAGCACATGGCACATGCTAATACACTGGGTGCAGCTATGAAATGTGCTAGTTTCAGCTCATCTCAGCTCTTGTTTGAAACATAGAACACCAACTAAAAATATATATATAATAAATTAAGATATTAATCTTGTATCCAGCATTGCATTTACATCAATATAATCAGCACATCTTATGCCATGTGCATTTAGATTTAGACAAATCTGGGCACTCATACTAGTGTTAGAGCCATAGCCAGAGTCAGTTTTACTTATTTTACTCATATTTTGATTTATATCCTATGGTTAATGACATATGTAGAAATAGAAAATGAGTAGGGTTAATCAGATATTGGTTATATATTTCTTTGAAACAAGTTTTTGTTGACACATTTGACATTTTAATATTTAGAACAAGAATTACTTATGGCTAATCAATGGTGATGTAAACATCAGCCTGTAAAGTGACTGAAATTGTAAGTTTCTTAGCTCAAAATGCTTAATTATGGAGAGTTGTGTCTTAAACTTATTCATTATATTATTATATTGCATCCATCCATCCATGTTTGTGCCAAATTGTTATGTATTTTAAAAATTAATTTTGAATAAAATCAAAGTTTTGCCTTACAAGTTACATGTATCGGCAAAGTGAATGGCTGTACGCCTTTGCTTTGCTGCCAACGTCGTTTTCAGCGCATGGGCACTCGGAACCGTGATCTCGTCTATTGGTCTTCCTCATTCCACTTCTCCTTGTCCCGTCCTAGTAATGCCAAGCGCCTCGCTAGGTAGTGACAAGTATACATTTTTAAGTCGTTGGCTTGACTCGGGCCAGGGTTAAAATCTGGGCATAGATATCTCGCGACCTACCAAAATGGGAGGCGGCCGCTCAACTCAATCGGCCACCCAATCTAGTTATGCATAATGAAATTAATAAATAGTCCAGTGGACAAGATGGGTTCGAACCCTCATCGAGTCAAACCAATGATTTAAAAATTGATACTTGTCGCCTCCTAGCCTGGCACTTTGGCATTATTAGGATAGGGCAAGAAGGACTGGTTGCCTTGATGTCAGGATAACATGACTGAGTGGGATGTCAGGTCATGCTGCTGGCGCGCCTGGTCTCCCACTGGGGAGTACTATAAAGTCACCATGAGTGCGCACTGTCACAAGTCGGTACCCATTCTGATATTACCTTAGATGTTGCCAGGACGTCAAACTCCAACAACCAACCAACTAACCTCCAACGTACAAACAGAACCAGCAGTCTGTGCTTAGTTCTTTGACGTAGCGGCAACACGCCCTATTTTCGGTCCTGATATGACCGTAGATGTGACCAGGACGTAAAACTCCAACAAACAACAATCCCTGTTGTCGGCGAATCGGTGACGACGTGGCGTCCGCGGCCTTATTACGTCACACAGCTTGCAAACTTACCGCCCCTTGTTGGCGCGCGTTACGTAATCACGCCACCAGTCTGTCACGTGATCACCGCCAGAGGAAGATGGATGTATGTTGGCCAGCAGCTGGGCGGCACTCTCCCAGCACAGTGCAGTGGTAGCAGCAGCTCTCCCCACACAGTGCAGTGGCAGCAGCAGCTCTCCCAGCACAGTTTATTTTGTTTTTTATTTTTTATTGAGGCTGTATTTATTCTGTCCATAGCATGTAAGCCTGGGTACCCAGGCTTGTTTTCAATGCTGGCCAGCTGTAGTGTTGGTGTTGTCTTACCAAACAGTAGCTGCCGATACGTTATTTGATTGTCTGCATTTCAGTAGCAGATAGATAGTCTGTTGGTACGGTTAGTAGCCTATGTTAGTTTTTTTGGGTCCTCTTGGCATTGTATTTTTGTTCTATTCTTATTACTATGTTAGTTGTTTTCTTAAGGTTCTATGTTAGTGTTTTGGGGTTTTCTTGGGAAGAGTTTTCCGCTTTTTTCTACTTAATTCTATACTAGCCTATTTTATTTACATGTGCATAGACTTGTATGTAATATGTGGTTGAGTTATGTTTGTTTGGATTTGATTTGATTTATATTGTTGTTGGATATGTTATCTGGCTTTTATATTTCCAGTTATCCCACCCTGGGCTGTCCAGTTGGTGGGCCGTGACATATCACCTGCCCCCTTGTGGTGCAGTTCAGTTGGGGTTCCCAGTTTTTATTTTGCACAGATATTTTTTGTACGTCTTTAGGTCAGGGATTTGTCTTTCTTTCAACGTTTGCGCATTCCATGCCTGGCGGCCATTTCCAGTGTGCTCCTTTCATGGGCTTTGATCTGGCTTCTGGTCTGCCTCAGTAGTGGTGCCTTGCTTGCTCTGGTATCCCTTAGTGGTTGGGTTAGACACTTAATGTCTTGGCTATATCCATATGCTAATGTTTTTAGGTGCATTATCCTTCTGTTTTCTAGTAGCTTTACTTTAGTTCTTTTGTGTAGGTCATAAGTGAGGTGTAGTTTGTCTACTTTCAGGCATATTTTCAGGGCCCTATTTTGTAGTATCTGCAATTTTGTAAGTAGCTCTTTTTTAGCACCCATGTAGAATACATCCCCATAGTCAAAGTAGGGGAGTACCATGCTGTGAAGATTTTTATTGACATATCTTGTGTCATATAGTTTCTTAGTTTAGCAAATAGCCATAGTTTGTGATTTACTCTTTGTATGATTTTTGTTACACACAGATTGTAGTTTAGCTGACTATCTAGTTCTAGGCCTAGGTATTTGTAGTGATTTACACTTTCCAGTGTTTGGTTTCCTAGTGTACATTATAGGTTTCTTCCTGTGATTGCTGTATGTGAGAAGAGTACTGTTTTAGATTTATTTGCATTGATGGTTATTTTATTGGATTCACACCAGCTGTCCAGCTTTGGCAGGAGGTTGGTCAGTTTGGTTGCTACCTCCTCTACTGTGCTTCCTTCTGCATATACGACTGTGTCATCCGCATAAAGCAGTCTCCAGCCATTTTTCTAGGTCATTTATGTATAGTATAAATAGTAGTGGTCCCAGTGCAGAGGTAGCAGCTCTCCCAGCACAGTGCAGTGGTAACAGCAGCTCTCCCAACACAGTGCAGAGGTAGCAGCTCTCCCAGCACAGTGCAGTGGCAGCAGCTCTCCCAGCATAGTGCAGTGGCAGCAGCTCTCCCAGCACCGTGCAGTGGTGGAAGCAGCTCTCCCAGCACAGTGCAGGGGTAGCAGCTCTCCCAACACAATGCAGCAGTAGCGGCTCTCTGAGCACAGTGCATGGTAGCACCTCTCCCTGCACAGTGCAGTGGCAGCAGCAGCTCTTCCAGCACAGTGCAGTGGTAGCATCTCTCCCTGCAGTGGAATGAGGAAGACCAGTCGTCTATGACTGAAATTCCCCCTGCTTAAACAACTAATGGACCCCCCCCCCCCAAAAAAGGAACAACATGCGCAGCTCTTCCAGCACAGTCGGTGCACTTTTCTAATATCACTACTAATAGTACTATAGCCGACCTCACAGTAACACCAAGAAGACCTTGTGGGTAAAAGTTCGGGATAGGGACTAATAATAAGGTTAGTTCTATGCACTCGACAATTGCTTTCTCCCACATCATATCATTTAGATGGCGCAAAGCGAAGACCTTCTTGAAGATTTATACTGCCTATAATGGATAAGTCTGAATAAACTTGTTTTCACCATTAGACAGTTTGTCGAGAGAAAGCCTGAGTCTACACTTTTACCGACCCAAGGGATTTTTAACCTCCCACACCACATAGACATGGTATGAGAGCAACTGGCATTTGATGACGTTGTAAGTTATACACAGCGATGGAAATCCAAATTGGCAGAGATGGGGGGCATGGGGAATCGAACCACTGACCTTCAGATTAGGAGTCCGACCTAGAAAAAAGTCAGACACTCTAACCACTCCGCCACAGAGAAGATCTTTTTTTGCACATCTATTTTTCACAGAGGCATCATAGTTTGTTTGTTTTGTTGTCGTTTTACGTCCTAGCAACATCTAAGGTCATATCAAGACGTCTACCGACTTGTGACAGTGCACACTCATGGTGACATTATAATGCTGTCCCACTGGGAGACCAGGCCGCCAGGCACCATGACCCGATATCCCACACAGTCTCATTATCCTGATACTAGGCAAACCAGTCATTGTCCTATCCTATTAATGCTAAACACCAGGTTAGGTAGCGACACGTATCAATTTTATGTTATTCGTTTGACTCAGTTGGGATTCTAACTCCACACGGGAAGCCTGCGCTTTACCAATTAAGCCGGTGTATCATAAATTCATAGTTGATTTGCCTTTGACGAGTTTACGATGAAATAGCCATCCATCTAAACACAATTAAAATATGACAGTACGATCAACTACAAACCCCACAACAATCAAAACCTAAAACTGTACACTGATACCGCTGTGCCATCACTCACCAAACACATGATTGGTTACATTATTACGCAAGTCCCGCCAAGGCTAAGCCTCTGCTGGAGAGCATTTGTCAGCGCACAGAAATAGCCCTGCTAGTCCATAGGCAGACCCTTTAATGCGAGATATATCCGGGCAGATTTCCCGCCCTAGGCGTCCGTCGCTTCCTGTGCGCATTCTCCAGACTGACTAGATGTCGGGGCGGAGAGTGAGAGGCCGGAGGGATGGTGTGATGCCAGTAGGTCTCGCAGCATCTCGCGCCGTCTCGCCGGATCCCGGATGATGAAGTGTGATGAACGCCGGCTGGGCCCGAATCACTAACAAGTACACAATGAAAGGCCATGCTTTGGTCATTGTTTGTTAGTACAACACGTGGATAGCGATTCGTGTTTGTTTGTTGTTGTTTTACGTCCTAACAACATCTAAGGTCATATCAGGACGGGTACCGACTTGTGACAGTGCGCACTCATGGCGACTTTATACTGCTGTCCCACTGGGAAACCAGGCCGCTGGCACCATGACATGATATCCCACTCAGTCACATTATCCTGACACTGAGCACACCAGTCCTTGCCGTGTCCTAATAATGCCGAGCGCCTGGCTAGAACTCAACAAGTATCAATCTATTCGTAATGGTGGTTGTTGTTGTGTGGTGAGAGTATCAACTCTGTGTGCTGACAGTGTACTCTCCTGTGTAGTGACAGTGTCCACTTTGTAGTCTGACAGCATCTACTCTGTATACTGACACTGACAGTACCGACAGTACTAACAGTACCCACTCTCTATGTTGACAGTGCCCACTCTGCATGCTGTCAGTGTGCTCTTTATATACTGACAGTCCCCACTTTCTATGTTAACAGTAACCACTCTGTATGCTGACAATATCTTCATTTATGTACTGACAGTGCCCACTTTGCATGTTGACAGTAACCACTCTGTAAGCTGACACTAGTGACAGTATGCTCTTTATGTACTGACAGTACCCACTTTATGTACCGACAGTACCCACTTTCCATACTGACAGTATCCACTTTCTACACTGACACTGACAGTTCGCGACAAGGTGCCAGTGCAATGCTCAGCGTCCATACCTACTTTGCGCCACCTGTAGATTGATCACTTGGTTGACCTGGCCGCCTTGTGTTAGTAAAGTGGAATGTGGATGTTACCATGACAACGTAGCAGCAGCGATGTGTGACGTGTGTGCAACAAATCACTCTGTAAGACTCATTTCCCCGCACCCCCACTCACCCGCCACCCCCTCACCCCCACCTCCCACAAAAGCCTATTCAGTATACCGCAAGCAGTTACACACCCCTACTGTAGAATGCCGGGTGCGATAATTTCAGACCCGTCAACTGCTCCGATTTTGTAGGAAGACAACAGATTTTAGTCACTCTCTTTCGATATCACGATTCCATGTGGAAATCTTCTGATTTTCATTCTCACCCACCTAAAAAATACCATCAGCTAATATGGAAGGCTAAATCAGCTAATATGGAAGGCTAAATGCTGCTAGTAACTTGCAAAAGCCAGCAGCACTTCAACACTTTGCAAGCAGCTTTTATGAAATGCACAACCGCACAAAATAGCAGCGCTTAAGAAATAAAAGCAGTCTTTGTCGCATTGCGACCGACAGCATGATGATGATGATGATGAAATCAGCTACATCAGCAGCTCACAGTGGCAAAAAGAGCCTAGAAAATGATATATAGTCACATGTGGGATACATGGTGGCTCTTGTATGAAAAAGGATATAATATAATTATATATACGTATTATATATTATACTATGTCATGATATATGTCCGATTGTCGTGCCGTGTGTTGCTGCACAAAAACTTATCTTCCTAATAAAATGTTAAAATCTTCCTATTTTTGTTCACACAATGTTGGCATCTGCAATAATACTGTACCGCCCGCTGGTTGCTGAGGAGTGACTGGAGCTGGTACCCGGCGTGGTTGCACACCCGGAAGTGGGGTGTCTGTCCGTCCCAGCCCCATGCTTTGCTATATGCCCTATTCTTTAAATGAAACCGGTATAGGCCACTGAGACTTGTTTGTTTAAGGACCCCCCCCCCCCCCCCCCCCCCCCAACGGCACAAGTAGACATCGGCTATTGGGGGTTTGAGACTGGAACCGTACTCCAACAGAAGCACACCGTTACCTGTTTTTGTGGGTTTTTGTTAGTTTGTGCAACCGAGTATGTGGGGGAGAGTGCTGACATAGGCTGTTCCTGCTGTGTTGTAGTTAGTCCAGCAGCACTGACTGGGCTTCTAGACAACTCTATAGAGAAAATGTCAGAATTTGCAAGGTAAAGTGTAAAAAGAAAATTTCTTGAAGATTTATACTGGCTATCATGGATAAGTCTGAATATACTTGTATCACCATTAGACAGTTTGTCAATGGAAGGCCCCATCATACACTTTTACCGACCCAAGGGATTTTTAACCTATGTTTTGGCGTGCTTGCCAAAATTAATTTGTCAAGGTTGCACTTTAACTATTTCCAAAGGTACCCATCAAAAATAAAAGTTACTTCAAACTAAAGTAGATAGATTAGAGCGTCCAACCTCATATATTTATCTCAGAAAATGACCATGGGACTATGCAACTTTAAGTCATGATATAGATTAATATACTTTAACGGTTACATTGAGAGTTTTCTGTGGCTGCCATCTTGGTGGTTCCCTCAGCACTCTCTCACCACCATGTTCCGTTGCATGAACTGAAAAACTGAGGGAAGGTTTGTTTAGGATTATGGTGCTGTCACATTACGACGTTTCTCACCAACGCGCGTCGACGTGTGTCACTTTTTGGCGAAACGTCGGGAGACGTCTGGAAGCGTTACGCGCGCGTTAGATGCGCGTTGGTAATCGTTGATGGACGGCGACGGTCGGCGAGGATCGGTCGTCATGGAGCATCGAAGGTTTTGTGCTTGCACAAAACTTTTGACGTGCGCCAACATGTGGGTGCTAACGTTATGGAGACATTAGGGGCGCGTCGAGATATGTTAAACGCACTGGAATAACATTATGCGAACACTAGGCATACGCCACACGCGCATGAGGGTCGTTCACACAAGTTGCGCCAAACTGGTGTGTTGTTGTTTTACGTCCTAGCAACATCTAAGGTCATGTCAGGACGGCGTGGCAAACTTTTTTTTTTTTCCTCATGCGTCGATATACGTTACCACAATGTCGGCCGCACGCTACCAATATGTTGCGCTGACACCGAAAAGTTTGACATTTTTCGATGATTAAAAGTGATTTTTGCGTGTTGGCGGCACGCCGGCGAGATACGTCGTGGTGTGACGGGGCTATTAGAACTATTCTGAGTTTGTTTGTCGCTGGGTGAGGTATACCGGGTAACTTTAAAGTCGCTTTCAAACCATGAACATTATGGTCCCTGCTGACCAAACTTAGAAAAGTTCCTGCGCTGTATTTGTTTTAGAATTGGGTTGCAGTGAAATTGCATTAGCAGGTACAGTACAACCCCATTAAACCAAGCTCGCTTAAACCAAACGATCGGTTAAACCAAACTTTTTTCGGCGGCAGGGCAAAATACTACCATTTATCATATAAAAAAGTTGGTTAAACCAAAGTCGGTTCATCCAAAGTATCGGTTAATCCAACAAATATTCTCGGCCCCAGGCCACTTCCGGTACAGTTAAACCAAACTTTCATGTAGTTTTAAGGTCATTTGATACTTTTTTACATGATAAATGGTAGTATTTTGCCAGGTCGCCGAAAAAAGTTTGGATTAACCGATCGTTTGATTTAACCGCGGTTGGTTTAATGGGGTTATACTGTATATATACATAAAACACAATAATCATAGTATCCACATACATTGTACATTCATAATGCACCCCCGTTTTTGCCAAAGCCAAGTCAAAGGCAAAGCTCGGTTAAACCAATGATCGGTTAATCCAAACAAATTTCTAGGGTCCCTTCAGGATTGGTTTAAAGGGGTTATACTGTATTGTGTATTTGATGAAGTGTCACCTCCTGTATGTATGTGTAGAAGTGCGCTGTGTTTCCGCGTGCTTCACCCAGACGCTAGCATGGCTAGGGTGCCTGACCCGGGCTGGGTGAGCGTCTACTTTGGTATGTGGCACGTGATGTATTTCGCGTAACCTCAGCAGGGCGCCACCTACATGTTAATGCAGTAACCCTGGAGCAGAATGTCCGTCTGCCTTCCTGATTCCCCACCTGTAGCACAACCTAGATTACCACACAGAAACACCATTAAACCCCCGTCCTGATATGACCTTAGATGTTGCCAGGACGTAAACCTCCAACAACCAACCAACAATAGAACCCATTACTGTCATTATTAATCCAAATAGTAAATTCTAATTAACGTAGGCCAAAAGAAACACACCAAAAAACTCTTTTTTTCGCCTCAGGCATCGCTCTGTCAATTTTGACTGAGTGTCAGGATAATGTGACTGTGCGGTCATGGTGCCGGTGGCCTAATTTCCCAGTGGGGCAGCACTATAAAGTCACCATGAGTGCGCACTGCCACAAGTTAGTACCCATCCTGATATGACCTTAGATGTTGCCAGGACGTAACTCTCCAACAACCAACAAACCACATTAACTAACACTCCTCCGGTCATCTACTGGTCAGGCCTTCTGCCGCGCCTGGTGGCGCCACCTTGCTGCATCTTCCTCGCCTGACACTCGCCTGACACCTGTACCACTCGCTCTAAAAATGTTACACAAGTAACACTGCACAAGCCACCACGCCGAGCCGATTTCTCCCCTCATTTGTGGGTGTGGGGTGGGGGGGGATGTGGGGGGGGTGCCTCTAGATTATATCTAGATGCCCGTAAGCCTTCCCCCACAAGCACGGAAGCGGCCTCACATTACTAACACTTCACCCACCTGTCGAGCAAATCACGGAGGGGTCGATTTGTTAAGAAACCTTTTTTTTCTTTTTTTCTTCTTTCTTTCTTTTTTTCTTTTGGTTTTTAATCTTTTTTCCCTCCCCCCCCCGCTGCTGCCACCCGACGGCATTAAACGAGAAGGAATGGGAGGTGCTGGAGAATGAGCGGTAGGGGAAAGGAGAAGGGGAAAGAGTGGGCGGATGAGGATGGAGAATGAAGGGGGGGGGGGATTGTGAAGTAAGGACATTCAGGAGAAAGAGATGGAGCAAGAAGAGAATGAGGAGTGGGGGGTAAAGGAGATGGAGGAGAAAGAGATGGAGGAGGAGGAGTGGGAGGTAAATGAGATTTAGGAGAAAGAGATGGAGCAAGAAGAGAATGAGGAGTGGGGGGTAAAGGAGATGGAGGAGAAAGAGATGGAGGAGGAGGAGTGGGAGGTAAATGAGATCTAGGAGAAAGAGATGGAGCAAGAAGAGAATGAGGAGTGGGGGGTAAAGGAGATGGAGGAGAAAGAGATGGGGGAGGAGGAGTGGGAGGTAAATGAGATTTAGGAGAAAGAGATGGAGCAAGAAGAGAATGAGGAGTGGGGGGTGGAGGAGGAGGAGTGGGAGGTACAGGAGATTTAGGAGAAAGATGGAGGAGGAGGAGTGGGAGGTAAAGGAGATTCAGGAGAAAGAGATGGAGGAGGAGGTGAAGGAGGAGGGTTGATTGATTGATTGGTGGTTGCTTTACGCCGTGTCGGCAGCATAAGCCATATTCACGGCGAGAAATGTTTGTTTTTTGTTCAAACCATCGCTTTTACATGTAAAAGCAGACAATCAATTATGTGCCAATAGACACTAATTAAATTAGAAAGCTCACAATCATATATCTGTGGTCAAGGGAAACAAATTCCCATAGAAAAAGAAAAGTTTCATTAATAATTAATAGAATCCATTTAGTAAACTATATAAGGTGGTACAGTCCAGCTGCCCTCAAAAAGGCTAAAATGTTTTCCTGTTTTACCTTAGTAAAAAGGTCATGCATACTGTCTGCAGTGTAGAACCGTTGGCGCAGGGCCAAAAAATCAATGCAACTTAGTAAAATGTGTTTGAGTGTCAGTGGGGACTGACACCCAATACATTCAGGGGGAGGTTCCCCCTTGAGCAGAAAAGCATGTGTAAGCCACGAGGACGGAGAATGAGGTAAAGGAGATTCAGGAGAAAAAGATGAAGGCAGAGGAGTGGGAGGTAAAGGAGATTAAAGAGAAAGAGATGTAGGAAAAGGGGGAGATGGAGGAGGAGAAGGATATAGAGAGAGGAGGTAAGTTGGGAGAGGATAGAGGAAATGAAGGAGGAGAAGGAGATGAAGAAGTTGGAGGAGGAGAAGAGGATGAAGGTGGATGAGGAAGAGGAGGAGGTTGAAGCGACAGGAGGTGAAGGACATGGAGAATAGAGGAGGTGAAGGAAGAAGGAACTGAAGAAGTTGGAGGAGGAAGGGGATGAAGAGGAGGTGATAGAACATACAGGAGATGAAGGAGGTGAAGAGGAGGGGGGGAGGAGAAGTAGATCGAGTAGGTAGATGGAAGACGGAGGAGTTGGAAGTGAAGGAGATGGAGGAAGAAGAGGAGAAGAAAACGAGCCTGTCCCTGGCGTTTCACTCTCCAAGCAGGTGCGCCCTGATGCATACTTCGAGTGGTGCTGGGGGTGAGTGCTGGGGAGAGTGGTGCGCACACAGAGATTGCCAGCGTCCGGTCAGCTTTTCCCGACCCCTCCGAGCAGACGGTGGCTATTGTTGCCATGGCAACCCGCCTGGCGGGGTCGCGCGCCTTCCGGGACGCCTTTGAGCGTGCTTCCGGGGGCAGTTCACTAAATACTCATCGTTACTTTATGTTAAAGTTGCATAGTCCGATGGTTTTGTGTTTCTGTCATTTTTTTTATGACATAAATAGATTAAATTGATTGTTACAATTTACTTTGCCTTAGACCGGATGCGGTGGCCGAATTGGTAGAGCGCAGGCCTCCCGTGCGGAAGGTCGGGAGTTCAATTCCTGGCCGAGTGAGACCAGTGACTTATCAAATTAACACTTGTCGCTTCCTAGGTAGGCGAGGCGTTTGGCATCATTAGAATTAGGGTAGGGCAATGACTGGTTGGCTCGGTGTCAGGATAATGTGACTGAGTGGGATATCAGGTCATGGTGCTGGTGACCTGGTCTCCCAGTGGGGCAGCACTATAAGGTCACTATGAGTGTGCACTGTCACACGTCGGTACCCGTCCTGAGATGACCTTAGATGTTGCCAGGATGTAAAACTCCAACAATCGACTGACCTTACTTTAGTAGTTTGAAGTAACTTTGATTAGCGATGGCTAAGTTTTGAGATATTTGTAGTGGAAGCATGTAATATTAGTTTTGGCGGCAAGGATGTTAAAACCCATATGCTTCATCAGTAACCATTGGTAAGAGCTTCTGTTAAAGTGTCTCAGTATTCCCTTTTATATGGCAACAAATGCTTAAGAAGTGCCTCAGTATCGACAGGGGCATAGCTAGGCTTACGCGCGTACGCCAAAACGTCCACATCGTTTTGTCAAAAAAAAATTAAATTAAAAAATAATAATGAGAGAAAGAGAGAGGAGGCATGTAGTAGTCTGGAGTGTCGAAAACTCAAGTCTAAAATGTGTAAAATCCACCAGCTTAAGCTTAAGCGGCCCCCTAAACCCCCTGCCGAAATTAGGAGTACACATCGTTAAAGGTCAAGCTACGCCCCTGATAGATCTACGTTAAATATGTAGAATTAATTCCAAATAATTATTTTGATTTTGAGAATCAGAGTATGCAGCTTAAAACAAAACAAAATAGATTTGTTTTTTAATGCGTACATTTGGTGGCAAACATTCGCAAACTTCAGAGGCGTATCTACATTGTCGCACTGTGAGCACACACAGCGAATCTATCTCAGCATTGTTATTCCAGACTAAATCTGTTCTGATATGCACTTTTCAAAATTTTATTTTGTGCTTCCAATTTTTTTAATCTCCTATAAGTTAATAGTGTAGTGATCTGCACTGACCTCTCAGGCAAGGAGCCGCATAGACAGGTAGGCGTGGGTAGTGTGTTGAGATCAGGGAGGCTAGGTGGTGTAATGGTTAGCACACTCGCCCGGAATGCAAAGAGATGTGGGTTTGAGTCACGCTCTAGGCACAATATTTCCCATTTTCATCACCTCCACGACACTGGTGCCATGACCATGATCCTGTACAAGCTACACGCTGTATGGTTGGTGAACCTACCCTGTGTATGTATGTGGAAGTGCATTGCCTGTATGTATGTAATTGTAAGCATTACAAGGCTTACAATTCCAGGGGGACGAGTGTAGTGGTCTGCACTGACCTCTCAGGCAAGGAGCCACATAGACAGGTAGGCATGGGTAGTGTGTTGAGATCAGGGAGCCTAGGTGGTGTAATGGTTAGCACACTGGCCCGGAATGCAAAGAGATGTGGGTTCGAGTCCCGCTCTAGGCGCAATATTTCCCATTTTCATCACCCCCATGACAATAGTATAAGCACCTGTGAACAATTTTGTCCTTGCAATTTTTTGGTTAAATTTTTGGCTGAGCATACCAACACTCATAACTAATAATTCACGACGAGACAGGTGTGGTATCATTTGCATTTATTGGGAACAGAACAGTCAGACAGTTTACAAGGCAGGTCAGAATTTAATCAGGCAAATGGACCACTCGGCAATCTCAACCCTCGCGAGCTAATGTCTTTTTTGTAGTTGAGGGGTGGACGGCCGCAAAATAATGTTTGCTGTACTTCGCGGGTTTGTGTCCAAGCAGTGACTGATAGCTGCGGGTCGTGTTCTGACGTCAGTGCTGGGTGGACCGAACCCGCTAGGTGGTGAGAATTTGGTTTCGTATGATGCAAAGTTAAGCCGGTATGTGGCAGCAGCGCCTGGAAGAGGGCCCTGGAGCAGGACAGCGAGTTAATGCTAGGTGGCGACACAAGTACCTGAATAATTAGTTATCCCGAAAGCCGTCAGATGGGGTGGCAGTGTCGTCGAGAATGCTTGAAGGGTCTACCACCACCTCCACGTCCCACCACGAATTACCCATGTTAGCGCTAACATGGACAATGTTGATTTTTTTTTTTTTTTGTCCATTAGTTGTTTAAGCAGGGGAAATGTCAGTCATAGACGACTGGTCTTCCTCATTCCACTGCTGGTGGATAGAAAGCCCGAGCCTACACTTTTACCGACCCAAGGGATTTTTAACCTCCCACACCACATAGACATGGTATGAGAGCAACCGGCCTTTGAGGACGCTGTAAGTTATACACAGCAGTGGAAATCCAAATTGGCAGAGCTGGGGGCATGGGGAATCGAACCGCTGACCCTCAGATTAGGAGTCTGAGCTAGAAAAAAGTCAGACACTCTAACCACTCCACCACAGAGAACGCCACATTTAATCCAGTTTTGTTGAATTTTAGTATTAGTATTATTACTCTTTATTCATGTTATTGCCTATCGCATAAAATTGTCCGTAAGATGGCCAAAATAACTACTTTTTCCGATTTGGTTCATTCTTTAAAACTGGGCACGAAAGTGTGACATGGAAACCAAATGTGAAAACCTTCCAAATAATAGCAAAAAACCTTCCAAATAATAGCCTAATCCAATGTCCTATGAAGGTTTGCATGTTGTGAATATATCAGAGTTGAAAAAAATGAATTTCACTTTTTGAATTAGATCTTATTACAAATTGAGCAATACATTAATATCACTCGTGTAACATGAAAATCAAAGACACATCCAGAACCTCCTTTTAACATATGCAACATAGTCACACAAGATTGTATTGCTTACTCTTAAGCAGACAAGGTTATGACTTACAAGAGAAAAGTTGAAAAATAAGTTATATGCATAGTGTAAATGTGTAAATCTTCACTTTTTCAAATTAGCACAAAATCATTTAAGTACACTTTTACTTTCTTTCTTGGGATAGCTTCAATAAATGTACTATTGCTAACATACTTAATACACAGAGGATAAAATAATTATTTTACTTGCAATCAATAAAAGAAAGAACAAATTATCAGCATCATAATGTGGAAACCAAATATGTGGTGCCCAGTTTTAAAGAATGACCCATTTATTAATATCAGGGATGAAAAATCTCCGCCATTTCGTGAATTTCCGCGCATTTTTTAAAAACGTTAAGCTAAATGCCAAGGAATCAGTGATATATGACAACAATTGGTTAGTTCGAAATCTGTTCTTACATGACCTTATATATTGCTAGAAAAATGAAACTCAAATAAATAGCTACATATGGGCGATAATACTGTTCAACAAGTACAGTTGAAACCTGACTTCTGGCATTTTCCCGCGCTTTCCTGACAGTGCTAATCCTATGAGGGGAAATCCGCGTTTTCCCGGAAATTTGCTGTCGACGTATTATTTTCGGTTGGATTTCCGCGTTTTTTTCCGGTTTTTTGTTCATCCTTATGTTATGATCAAATAGGACTAGTAATCATTTGTCATAGCTTGAAACGACCTATTCTGTTAGAGTTATTTAGAATTAGAGCCCAACAATGGTCTGAGGGTCGCTGTTGTCAAGCTGTGAGCTATTAGCGTCATTCGGCTCTAATGACCTTCCTCAGTGACGTAGGGCATATTATAGACTTGGAAATTAGTGCAAACCTGTGACGCTACATAAATTTGAAGGTTTAGAGTATGCCATATAATTGTATCTAAGTCCACACTTCTCAGCGGACCGGAACGGAGTTCACTTCCAGGTCGAGTCAAACCAATGACATAAAAATTGATACTTGTCGCTTCCTAGCCAGAGTGCGCCCTGTCACAAGTCGGTACCCGTTCTGATATGACCTTAGATGTTGCTAGGATGTAAAACAACAACAACGAACAAACAAACAAACACACACACACACACACACTCATCCCCCCACACACGCCTTGACCAATCAGAATCCAGCTCACGCGTACACCAGCCCCCCCCCCCCCCCTCACCCCCACACACGCCTTGTCCAATCAGAACCCAGATCACGTGTACACACACACACACAACCCCCCTCCCCCGCCCCACACACACGACTTGTTCAATCAGAACCCAGCGCACGCTTACCCACCCCCACCCCCACCCCACCCCCACCCGCCTCGTCCAATCAGCATCCAGCTCGCACCACTTCCGGTCACAGATTGATTCAAATGGTGCAAAACCGTCTGCCGTCAGTTTCAATTTGTTTCCTGAATTACTATCGAGTGGTGTCCGCACCGAGGCACCACGCATCCAGAGGGCGCCACGCAGTTTACTTCCGGTCGCCACAAGAGGCGCCCTCTCGCGTCAAGTGGCCCCGGTCTCATTGGTGGTGTGTGTGGAGGTGTATGGGTGTGGTGGGGGAGGTTAGTGTGGAGGGGTCTGTGTGTATGGGGGAGGGGGTTGTGTAGAACTGTGGGGTAGGTGGGTGTGGACGTGTGTGGGTGTGGATGTGTGTGGGGTGGAGGTGTGGTTTGTGTGGAGGGGTGTGTGTGTTGGGGATGGGATTGTGTAGAACTATGTGGTAGGTGGAGGTGTGTGTGGTGGGGTGCAGGTGTCGGCGTGTGGAGGTGTGGTTTGTGTGGAGGGGTGTGTGGGGTGCAGGATGGATATAAAGGTGTGTGTGTGGAGGTGTGTTTGTGGAGGTGTGTGTGTGGAGGTGTGTTTGGGGAGGTGTGTGTGAAGGTGTGTGTGTGGAGGTGTGTGTGAAGGTGTGTGTGAAGGTGTGTGTGTGGAGGTGTTGTGTGGAGGTGTGTGTGTGGAGGTATGCGTGTGGAGGTGTGTGTAGATGTGTGTGTGGGTGGAGCTGTGTGTGTGGAGGTGTGTGTAGATGCGTGTGTGTGTGGAGGTCTGTGTGGAGGTGTGGGTGGAGGTGTGTGTGGAGGTGTGTGTGGAGGTGAGTGTGGACGTGTGTGTGGAGGTGTGTGTGGGTGGGTGGAGGTGTGTGTGTGGATGAGGTGTGTGTGGAGGTGTGTGTGGGTGGAGGTGTGTGTGTGGAGGTGTGTGTGGGTAAGGAGAGGTGTGTGTGTGGTGTGTATAAGGTAGGGAGGTACATGTGTTGGGGTGGGTGGGATGGGGTGGAGGACATGTGTGTGTGTGGAGGTGTGTGTGTGGATGTGTGTGTGGAGGTGTGTGTGTGGAGGTTGAGTGGATAGGTGTGTTGTTGGAGGTGTGTTTGGGTTGTGGAGAGGTGTGTGTGTGGTGTGTATATGGTAGGGAGTAATGTGTTGGGGTGGGTGGGATGGGGTGGAGGTGTGTGTGTGGAGGTATGCGTGTGGAGGTGTGTGTAGATGTGTGTGTGGGTGGAGCTGTGTGTGTGGAGGTGTGTGTGTAGATGCGTGTGTGTGTGGAGGTGTGGGTGGAGCTGTGTGTGTGGAGGTGTGTGTGTAGATGCGTGTGTGTGTGGAGGTGCGTGTGGAGGTGTGGGTGGAGCTGTGTGTGTGGAGGTGTGTGTGTAGATGTGGAGGTGTGGGTGGAGGTGTGGGTGGAGGTGTGTGTGTGGAGGTGTGTGTGTGGAGGTGTGTGTAGATGTGTGTGTAGATGTGTGTGGGTGGGTGGAGCTGTGTGTGTGGAGGTGTGTGTGTAGATGTGCGGGGTAAGGGGAGGTGTGTGTGTGGTGTGTATAAGGTAGGGAGGTACATGTGTTGGGGTGGGTGGGATGGGGTGGGGAATGTGTTGTGTGTGGGGGCTGTGGTTTGCGTGGAGGGTGTGTGTAGGTGTGTGAGGGTAGAGAGAGGTATGTGTAGGGGTGTTCCATAGAGATGGGGTGGGGCAGGAGGAGGTGTGTGGGGGTGGTTTGTATCTGGGTGGATGAAGTGTGTGGAGGTGTGGATGGGTGGTGGTTTGTGTAGAGGCTTGTGAAGTGTGGGGGTGGAGGTGGAGGTCGGTTTGTATAGAGATGTTTGTAGGGGAATTTGGGTGTGGGAGTCAGTGTTAATGTGAGGTGTTAGAGGCCTGTGAAGGGTGGGGTGGGGGTGGGTTTGTTGTACAGATGTTTGTAGGGGAATTTGGGGTGTGAAGAGTGTTGTGTGGGAGGTGTTAGAGGCTGTGAAGGGTGGGGGTGGGGGTTGGGTTTGTGTACAGATGTTTGTGGGGAATTTGGGTGTGGGAGTGTTTGTGTGGAGGTGTTAGAGGCCTGTGAAAGGGTGGGGGGTGGGGGATGTGGGTTTGTGTACAGATGTTTGTAGGGGGATTTGGGTGTGGGAATGTTGTGTGAGGTGTTAGAGGAGGCCTGTGATGGGTGGGGTGGCGGGTGGGTTTGTGTACAGATGTTTGTAGGGGAATGTGGGTGTGAGCGTGGTTTGTTTGTGGAGGTGTTAGAGGCCTGTGAAGGGTGGGGTTGGGGGGTGGGTTGTGTACAGATGTTTGTAGGGGAATTTGGGTGTGGGAGTGTTGTGTGGGAGGTGTTAGAGGGCCTGTGAATGGGTGGGGTGGGGGAGGGTTTGTGTACAGATGTTTGTAGGGGAATTTGGGTGTGGGCGGATTGTTATGTGGGTGTTTCGGAGGTGTGAAGCGTGTGGGTGGGTGGGTGGGGGGGGTGGTTTTGTACAGATGGTTTGATGGGGAATTTGGTTGTGGGGGTGTTGTGTGAAGGTATGTATGGCCTGTGAAGGGTGGGGTGGGGGTGGGTTTGTGTACAGGGCTTTGTCGGGGAATTTGGGTGGGGGGTGTTATGTGGGAGGTGTTAGAGGCCTGTGACGGGTGGGGGTGGGTTTGTTTAAGATGTTTGTAGGGGAATTTGGGTGTGTGGGAGTGTTGTGTGGAGTGTTAGATCCTGTGAAGGGTGGGGTGGGTTTGTGTGTACAGATGTTTGTAGGGGAATTTGGGTGTGGGAGTGTTGTGTGGAGGTGTTAGATGCCTGTGAAGGGTGGGGTGGGTTTGTGTACAGATGTTTGTAGGGGAATTTGGGTGTGGGAGTGTTATGTGGAGGTGTTAGAGGCCTGTGAAGGGTGTGGTGGGGGTGGGTTTGTGTACAGATGTTTGTAGGGGAATTTGGGTGTGGGAGTGTTGTGTGGAGGTGTTAGAGGCTTGTGAAGTGTGGGGGTAGGGGTCGGTTTGTGTACAGATGTTTGTAGAGGAATTTGGGTGTGAGAGTGTTGTGTGGATGTGTTAGAGGCTTGTGAAGTGTGGGGGTGGAGGTCGGTTTGTTTACAGATGTTTGTAGAGGAATTTGGGTTTGAGAGTGTTGTGTGGAGGTGTTAGCGGCTTGTGAAGTGTGGGGGTGGGGGGTGGTCGGTTTGTGTTACAGATGTTTGTAGAGGAATTTGGGTTTGAGTGTGTTGTGTGGAGGTGTTAGAGCTTGTGAAGTGTGGGGGTGGGGGTTGGGGGTCGGTTTGTTACAGATTGTTGTAGAGGAATTTGGGTTTGAGAGTGTTGTGTGGAGGTGTTAGCGGCTTGTGAAGTGTGGGGTGGGTTTGTGTACAGATGTTTGTAGGGGAATTTGGGTGTGGGAGTGTTGTGTGGAGGTGTTAGAGGCCTGTGAAGGGTGTGGTGGGGGTGGGTTTGTGTACAGATGTTTGTAGAGGAATTTGGGTTTGAGAGTGTTGTGTGGAGGTGTTAGCGGCTTGTGAAGTGTGGGGGTGGGGGTCGGTTTGTGTACAGTTGTTTGTAGGGGAATTTGGGTGTGGGAGTGTAACGTATGACGCGTAGTTCTGGCAATCGAATAACGTATATATGTTCACCAGGGTTCTGTGAACATACCGCGAGCATAATTCGAGCATTTTTCGCTGGGAGGTACGTTAGCCATACGTTGGTCATACATTGGCCATACACTGTGTATATGGTATGTATACGTCCAACTTTGCCCCCCACGCCAAAAGGTTTAACGCTTCTCGACATAAAAAAGTTATTTTACGCGTTGGTGGCGCGCTGATGAGATGCGTCTTAATGTGACAAGGCCATAAGGGTGATCTTTCCTTATGATGCAAACCACAGGAATGCACTGTAAAATCATGTGACTACATCTTTGCAATCTGAATAAATTTTAAAAGCCTGACTTGCCATATATCCTTCAATATTACTCTCAGATCTGTGGGGGGACAGCATAATGTATCTACTCGGCTGCCAGTGTGCCTTATTTAATGTCATTCCATTGGGACGACTCTGCGATTATTCATTCTGCATGAAAGTCCCAAGCCTCTTGATCTAACACAACAATACTCTCCCAGTGGAAATACAAACCAATCATGGAGATGTGCCTTCCCATCCTCTCCCACCCCTACCCCACCTCCCCCACCCCACCACCACTAGCACCACCACCACCATCACTGACAACAACATCCCCACCTCCTCCACCACCATCCCCACAACACCTCCCCCACTCCACCACCACTAGCACCACCACCACCATCACTAACAACAACATCCCCACCTCCACCCCCATCACCCACCCCCACAACACCTCCCCCACCCCACCACCACTAGCACCACCACCACCATCACTATCATCAACATCACCACCACCTCCACCACCATCACCCACCCCCACAACACCTCCCCCACCCCACCACCACTAGCACCACCACCACCATCACTGACAACAACATCCCCACCTCCACCCCATCACCCACCCCCAACCCACCTCCCCCACCCCACCACCACTAGCACCACACCACCATCACTAACAACAACATCCCCGCCACCACCACCACCCACCTCCACAACACCTCCCCCACTCCACCACACTTCACACCAACCACCATCACTAACAATAACATCCCCACCACCATCATCCACCCCACACCACCTCCACCACCACTAGCACCACCACCACCATCACTAACAACAACATTCCCACCACCTCACCCCCATCACCACCCCCACAACACCTCTCCCACCCCACCATCACTAGCACCACCACCACCATCACCACCAACATCCCCACCACCTACACCACCATCACCCACCTCCACAACACCTCCCCCACCTCACCACCACTACCACCATCACTAACAACAACACAACCAGACGGGATGGCCGAATGAGTTAAAGCATCCGTCTCCCGTTTTGCTAGACCATGGGATCGTGGGTTCAAACCCTGGTTGAGTCAAACCATTGACTTAAAAATGTATACTTGTCGCTTCCTAGCCAGGTGCTCGGCATTATTAGGATAGAGCAAGGACTGGTTGGCTCAGTGTCAGGATAATGTGACTCAGTGGGATATCAGGTGATGTTGCTGGTGGCCTTGTCTCCCAGTGGGGCAGCACTATAAAGTCGACATGAGTGCACATTATCACAAATCGGTACCCGTCCTGATATGACCTTAGATGTTGTTAGGACGTAAAACAACAAACAAATCCCGCTGCTGAGTGATAGCTGGTTGCTAGGATACGTTGCCTTTGGACGTATCCTAGCAACCAGCTAAATTTATATATAGCAAGTGGATAATGCGACTGAGTGTGAAAATCAGGTCATGCATTGTGCCGGCGGCATGGGCTCCCAGTGGGGCAGCACTATATTTGTTTGTTTTGTTTGTTGTTGTTTTACGTCCTAGCAACATCTAAGGTCATATCAGGATGGGTACCGACTTGTAACAGTGCACACTCATGGTGACTTTATAGTGCTGTCCCACTGGGAAACCAGGCAGCCAGCACCATGACCTGGTTCCCCACTCAGGGTTCGAACTATAAAGTCACCATGAGTGTGCACTGTCACAAGTTGGTACCCGTCCCGATATGACATTATATATTGCTTGGATGTAAAACCCCAACAAACATACAGTGCCCGTCCTGATATGACCTTAGATTTTGCTAGGATATAAAACCCCCAACAAACAAACACTACTCACACCGCGTTGCCGTGATAGGGTTGGGAGGCAGGAGAGGAGACCTGCGTGTATTGAGAAACAAGACAAAATAGGCCCTTTTTGTGTTGTGTGTGTGGTTTTTGTGTGGTTTTTGCATCAGTCGGCACCGATTAGTCTCATTGTCATCCCTCGTCGTTGTCAGCGTCTGTCGGACACAAGTGGCTGTAAAGAAGAAATCTTGTCATGCACCGATCGCGTAATTAATTTTGTTGTTCTCAATTGGGTCAGAGCTTCGAACCCTTCTCTGAACTGAGACCACTCGTGTTCGCTCATATCAAATCTGTATGACAGTATGAATGGGCCCCACGTGATTTAAAGCTTCTTTTATTTAACGACGCCTCTAGAGCGCTTTGATTTTCATATCATCGGCTTTCGGACATCAACCATATGGTCATTCTGACATATTTCTTTGGAGGAAACCCGCTGCCGCCACATAGGCTAGTCTTTCCAACAAGGGATCTTTTATATGCACTTTCCCACAAACATGACAGTACATACCACAGCCTTTGATGAACCAGCTGTGGACCACTGGTTGGAACGGAAAATAGTCCCAACTGCAAATGGGTCCCCTGTGTAGGTAGGTGGGTTGGTAGGTTAATAGGTGTGTAGATAGATGGGAAGATAGGCAAGTGCACATATAGGTGGCTAGGTAGGTGGGTAAGTATGCAAGTGGGTATGTAAGTAGGCAGGTAAGTAGGTAGGTAAGTAGGTGGGTATAGATGTAGGTAAGTTGTTAGGTAAGTAGTTAGGTAATTATTTGAATAGCTCAAATGGGTAGGTGGGTAAGTGAGTAGGTAAGTAGGTAGGTAAGTAGGTTGGTTGGTAAGTATTTGAGTAGCTATGATGGGTAGGTGGGTAAGTAAGTAGATGGGTAGGTAAGTGGGTAGGTAGGTAAATGGCAGGTAAGTGGGTAGGTAAGTAGGTGGGAAGGTAAGTAGGTGGGTAGGTAAGTAGGTGGGTGGGTAGGTAAGTAGGTAAGTAGGTGGGTAGCTAAGCAGCCCATGGCCGATGTTCGACAGTTCGACTCGGTTCAGGCTTCCAGGGGAGTTAATTGGCACGAATTAATCTGACCGGAAGTGGAACTCTCCAGTAGGTTCCCGGCAGAACGTCTTAATAGACTACATCACCGTTCCAGCCACGCGGTGCATTGTGGGATGTGTCAGAGCAAAACAAACCCGAGAGAAGCACATGGTACATGCTAATACACTGGGTGCAGCTATGAAGTGCTAGTTTCAGCTCATCTCAGCTCTTGTTTGAAACATAGAACACTAACTAAAAAAATATATCTAATAAATCAAGATATTAATCTTGTATCTAGCATTGCATTTACATCAATATAATCAGCACATCTTATGCCATGTGCATTTAGATTTAGACAAATCTGGGCACTCAGACTAGTGTTAGAGCCATAGCCAGAGTCAGTTTGAGTTATTATATTCATGTTTTTATTTATATCCTATGGTTAATGACATATGTAGAAATAGAAAATGAGTAGGGTTAATCAGATATTGGTTATATATTTCTTTGAAACAAGTTTTTGTTGACACATTTGACATTTTAATATTTAGAACAAGAATTACTTCTGGCTAATCAATGGTGATGTAAACATCAGCCTGTAAAGTGACTGAATTTGTATGTTTCTTAGCTCAAAATGCTTAATTATGGAGAGTTGTGTCTTAAACTTATTCATTATATTATTATATTGCATCCTTCCATCCATGTTTATGTCAAATTGTTATGTATTTCTATTAATTTTGAATAAAATGGAAGTTTTGCCCTATGCGTATTGGCAAACTCAATGGCTACGCCTTTGCTTTGCTGTCAATGCTGTTTTCAGCGCATGCGTACTCGGAAGCGTAATCTCGTCTATTACGCTGGAGTCGGTGGGCGAGACGCCTCACTCTCCCCTCCCCGTGCTCTTCATTCTCATATCCCCTCCTCCCCCTCCTCCTCACCCTTTTTACCCTCCTACCCCTCCTACCCCTCCCCACCCTCCTCCTTCCTCTCCTCCCCCTCCTCCCCTCCTCCCCTCGTCCCCCTTCTCCCCCCTCCTCCCCAATTTCGCCACCTCCCCCTCCTCCGCCACCTCCTCCTCCGCCTCCTTCCCCATCTCTCCTCCTCCCCTCCTTCCCCATCTCTCCTCCTCCCCTCCCCCTCCTCCCTTTCCTCCCCCTCCTGCCCCTACTGCCCCTGCCCCTCCCCTCTCCTCCTGCCCCTCCTCGCCCCCCCCCTCCCTCCCTTCCCCCCTCCCACCTCCTATTCCCCTCCTCCCCCTCCTCCCCTCATCCCCCTCCCCCTCCTCCACCCCTCCTCCTCTTCCTTTAGTTGCCATCCTCCACTTTCTCCTGCTCCACCGGGCGCAGTTGGCTAATCAGTTGGCTAATCGGTAGAGCGCGAGTCAAACCAATGACTTTAAGATTGATACTTGTCGCTTCCTAGCTTGGTGTTCGGCATTTCTCTTGAAGATTTATACTGCCTATCATGGATAAGTCTGAATACACTTGTTTTCACCATTAGACAGTTTGTCGATAGAAAGCCTGAGCCTACACTTTTACCGACCCAAGGGATTTTTAACCTCCCACACCACATAGTCATGGTATGAGAGCAACTGGCCTTTGATGACGCTGTAAGTTATACACAGTGGTAGAAATCCAAATTGGTAGAGGTGGGGGCACAGGGAATCGAACCACTAACCTTTCAGATTAGGAGTCCGACCTAGAAAAAAGTCAGACACTCTAACCACTCCACCACAGAGAACACCACAACGCCTAATAGGATATGTCGAGGAGTGGTTAGTTCAGTGTCAGGATGATGTAACAACATGGGATGGCCAAATGAGTTGAGCGTCCGCCTCCTATTCTGGTAGATCGTGGGTTCGAACCCTGGTCGAGTCAAACCAATGACTTAACAATTGATACTTGTCGCTTCCTAGCCTGGCACCCGGCATTATTAGGATAGAGTAAGGAACAGTGGAATGAGGAAGACCACGATTGAAATTTCCCCGGCTTAATCAACTAATCTACCAACAACAAAAAAGTGACTGAGTGGGATATCAGGTCATGGTGCTGGCGGCCTGATTTCCCAGTGGGACAGCACTATAAAGTTGCCATGACTGCGCACTGTCACAAGTCGGTACCCGTCCTGATATGACCTTTGATGTTGCTAGTAGGTAAAACAACAAACAAACAAACATCCCCCTCTCTTCCTCATCTCCCTCCCCCCCCCTCTCTTCGCCCTCTCCCTCCTCCCCCTCTCTTCCCCCATCTCAATCCCCTCCTCTCTTCCCCCATCTCCCTCCTCCCCTCTCTTCCCCCATCTCAATCCCCTCCCCCTCTCTTCCCCATCTCCCTCCTCCCCCTCTCTTCACCATCTCCCTCCTCCCCCTCTCTTCCCCCATCTCCCTCCTCCCCCCTCTCTGCCCTCATCTCCCTCCTCCCCCTCCTCCTTCTTTCCTTTCGTTTCCCACTTCCTCCTCCTCCCCCTCCCCCTTCTCCCAGCCCTCCTTCTCCCACTCCTCTTCCTCATTCTCCTCCTCCCAACATTTCATCCTCCCTTCTACCCCTGCCGGTCACTCCACGTGACGTCACAGAACTCACCTGGTACAAACCTAGGCAAGCGAAGCGCAGAACGCTGATGACCTACTGCACCCACCCACGTGATTCGGCACCATTAATTAAGCCCGATTAACTCCGGAAGTGCTCCTAATCAGTGCGCATGCGCAATAAGCGATGCTGAGTCACCGTGCACCTGGTCGAAGCAGTGTGTGTGGGGGGGGGGGGGGGATGATGGGGGAGGAGGGGGACATATGGGGGAGGAGCGGGAGGAGGATATGGTGATGGGAAGGAAAGGGAGGAGGAGGGGAGAAAGGGGAGATAGGAATGAAGGGGGGGTGAAGGAGGGGATGAAATGTTGGGAGGAGGAGAATGAGGAAAAGGAGTGGGAGAAGGAGGGGTGGGGGAAGCGAGGGCCCCTTAATTGTAACCAGCGAAGTGGAAGGTAGGCCAGTAATGCTTCAGTCACATTACAGCTTGCGACCACTTGTGACCACTTTGCAACCAAAAGCCCATGACCTCCTTGCGACCAAAGCAAAAAAAAAGGTGGGGAAAACAATGGTCGGCGATCGGTTGCCAACCACTCGTCGACTGCTTGGTGACTTCTGGGCGACCATTTTTGTCAAAAGAAGGTTGCAGGTGCTGCAACACAAAACTCCTTCCAATCATTTTGGTCACAAGGAGGTTGCCGTCAAATTTAAGAACTTGGGACTGGCTGGTGACCGGTCGGCGACCAGTCAGTGACCAATCAGCCTTTTGGTTGCAAAGTGGTTTCAATATGGTCGCAAAGTGGTCACAAAATTGTGGCCAGTGGTCGCAATCCGTAGTGTGACTGGGGCTTAACCAGCGAAATGCAGCGCAGGCTGTGACCCAGCGAAGTATAGCCTAGCTGCTCATTGATATCTAGGTCGACCACCCCCCCCCCCCCCCACCGCGCGCACACTGCAGCAGTTCGGTCAGAGTGGGGTGAGTAAGGAGGTTATCCACTTAGCACGTGACGCCGTCAGCGCGCCACCTGGTGTCTGATGGGAAATCGATACATAATATCGGCAAATGTGCGCGCGGGTCTGGTTTGGCGTGTGTTGGTGTGTGTGCATGTGAGGTTGGTAGTTGGAGTTTTACGTCCTGGCAAGATCTAAGGTCATATCAGGATGGGAAGCGACTTGTGTCAGTGCGCACTCATGGTGCGCACTGACACAAGCGGTCTGCCCCCCCCCCCCCCCCCCCCCGGGGCCAGACCGCTGGCACCATGCCCCGATATCACATTCAGTCATATTATCCTGACACTGAGCCAACCAGTCACTGCCCTATCCTAATAATGCAGAGTGCCTGGCTAGCAAGTGAGAAGTATCAATTTTGAAAATCATCGGTTTGACTCGACCAAGGTTCGAACCGGTGGGTTCGAATCCCACGATCTACCAAAACGGGAGACGGACGCTCAGCTTAAAGTTGCATGGTCCGATGACATTTGAACTTTTGTCTTATTTTTTTAGATAAATATATCAAATTGATCGTTATGAGCTACTAATCATTAGTCCGGAGTGATTTTGATTAAATATGATTAGTTTTGAAGTAATTTGAGCTAAAAGAACCAAAAATAATTTCGACAAGCTTGCCAAAGGTCCAGATGGTCGTCTCGCGGTGACCACGTGATGTGAGATGACCTGGAACCTGACAGGACTGTAGGTAGGTATTCCTGTTTGGGGTTGACCATTGTGGGAACGGATTAGTGCCATAAGCCCATGGCACTAGGGTTTTTGTGCCTGTTGTCTGCTTGTGTCTGTCTGTCTATGTATGTCTGTATGTGTCTGTGTGTGTATGTCTGTGTGTGTCTATCTGTGTGTTTCTGTGTATGTGTATGTGTGGGTATGTATGTGTGTCTGTCTGTGTCTGTGTGTATGTGTGTGTCTGTCTGTGTCTGTGTGTGTCTGTGTGTGTATGTATGTGTGTCTGTGTATGTCTGTCTGTGTGTTTCTGTGTGTCTATGTATGTGTGTATGTATGTCTGTGTGTCTGCCTCTGTATGTGTGCATCTGTCTATGTGTCTCTGTCTGTGTGTGTGTCTCTCTCTCTGCAAAGTCAGGTCAGGTGTATGTGTGTCTGTGTATGTTGGGTGTGTGCATGTCTGTGTGTTTCTGTGTCTGTGTGTGCTGTATGTGCATGTCTGTATGTATGTGTCTATCTATGTGTGTCTGTATGTGTGTGTATGTGTGTATGTATGTGTGTATGTATGTATATGTGTGTATGTGTGTCTGTGTGTGTCTGTATGTGTGTATGTCTGTGTGTATGTCTGTCTCTATGTCTCTGTAAAGTCAGGTCAGGAAACACACAGACTCATACACACACAGACACATCCACCTTATTTCCCCTTCCCTTCTATGGCCCTGCACAGTAGACCTACTTGGTTGGGGAGAGGCTAATGAGGTCACGAGATTGGCCTAGTTGGTTAATGGCCTCCCTGCATAATGGGTGTTTCAAAGTGAGTGTGGGTGAGGGGTGAGCTTATAAATTCACTGCTTATTCTGTATATGCTGTCCCAAATCATTAGCTAATACACCAGTATCTAAGTGGGATATATAGGATCAAAGGTAAGTAGTTGTTTTAATTTTGACAAAATTATATTTCATCGGACCATGCAACTTTAACTCATTCGGCCATCCCATCTAGCGTGTGTAAGTGTGTGTAGGTGTGTGTGTGGGGGGAGGGGGTGTTTACTTGCCATGTCTGGTAGGTGGTGGTTGTGTGTGTGGGGGGTGGGGTGGTGCCGAGATAGGGTCAGTAAGGGAAAGAGTTGCATGCCCGATAAGATACCAGCTATACCTCCAGTTACTCCTGATATGACCTTAGATGTTGCTAGGACATCAAACTCCAACAACCAATTAACCTCCAGGTACAGCTCTGTCTCCAGACTGATTCGACTGGAAGGCGGTGGCCGGATTGGTAAGAGCGCTCCCTTCCCGTACAGAAGATCGGGATTTCATTTCCCAGCCGAGTCAAACCAATGACTTACAAAATTGATACTTGTCACTTCCTAGCCTGGTGCTCGGCATTAATTGGATAAGACAATGCAAGGACTGGTTAGCTCAGTGTCAGGTTAATGTGACTGATCAGGATATCGGGTCATGGTGCTATCAGCCTGGCGGCAAGGACTGGTTGGATCAGTGTCAGGATAATGTGACTGAGTATGATATCTGGTCATGGTGTTATCATCCTGGTCTCCCAATGGTGCAACACTATAAAGTTACCATGAGTGTGAACTGTCTCCTGATATGACCTTAGAACATAGTGTTTTTTTTTAAAGAAGCAGAAATGTAGTTGAAAAAGGAGTTTATTTTGGAAGTGACATTTCACCACTATGTCAACGTCGCTGTCATCTGAAACATATATTGGCTCTGACCAGAAGAACCTTAGAGAGCATCTTATTTACCAGATTTGCACCCGACATGATATGACCTGAAATGTTGCCAGGATGTAACACCCCAATAACTCAATCACATAGCTAGCGAATTATCGGTGGGTTGTTAGCAGAGCAGTGCCAGGCCTCTCTGGAACAGAGCGCCGAACAAGAAGCTGACACCTGGCTTAGATCGGATCGCCATACTGTGCTGCTGAGATCTGCGCAGTGGGATAATATTACCCGCACATTTAAGTCGGCTGGAATCAGACCTCATGAATGACTAAGTGACGGATTAGTCATTGCGCTTTCGTATTAGCCACTATTCATATTGCAGTCACACCACATAGGCCACCACCATATCATTAGGACTACAAGTACCGTCCCGCCTCGGCTGTAGTTGGTTGTTGGAGTTTTACATCCTGGCAACATCTAAGGTCATATCAGGATGGATACCGACTTCTGACAGTGTGCACTCATGGCGACTTTATAGTGCTGCCCCAACTGTGAAATGAGGCCACCAGCACCGTGACCCAATATCCCACTCAGTCATATTATCCTGACACTGAGCTAAGCCAGTCCTTGTCCTATCCTATTAGTATTAATGTTGAGCGCTAGGCTAGGATGCAACAAATATCAATTTTGTAAGTCATTGGTTTGACTCGACCGAGAATTGAACTCCCGATCTCCCGTGGGAGGCCTTCGCTGATAATGTAATGGTTAGTACACTCACCTCGGAATAGCCAGAAGAGTGTGGGTTCGAATCCTGCTCTAAGCGCAGTATCTCTCATTTTCACCCCCTCCCCCCTTATGAAAGTACTCTTGTTGTGAATTGTTCCTTTCTTGAAAATAAAGTGTAAGAAGAGCTTAGTCAGCACAGTCGCTTGCTGTAACGTTGTTAAATTAGGTCAAGTGGTTCAAACCCTGGCTAGGGTTTAATGAGAGGACTGACGCCTGCTAATTGTATAACACGCAGTCTGATTGGCCGCAGTCATTAGTATTCATTGACTGCGGGAACAATGCTTGCGGAACAAATCCAACGTCCGCTAATTCTGATTTTAACGTCGCGTGTGCAGAATGCGAATCAAATCACGCCACACTCTTACAGAGTTGCCCGACTGTGTCCTGTAACTGTGACTATTACTTTTAGTATTAGCCAATATCCTACTCAGTCTGATTATTCTGACACTATCGATTCACCAAACCAGTCCTTGCTCTATCCTAGTATTTAAGGACTAGTAATGTCGAGCGCTGTTTGAAATGGCAACCTTTTTTTGGTAAATATATTTATTCTGCTGAATAAGTTATTTTGTCAGCGCAGATTTTGTCAGCGTAGAAGGGGCACAAGGCTTCAGGCCGTTGCTAAAGACAGGATTATTTATACAAAAATTGGTATGTAGAATATATATATATGGCATTATCTATATTACGGTGTAGTAACAATATCAGTTAAATGTTAAGAGTTTTACATCCTGGCAACATCTAAAGTCATATCAGGACGGCTTCCGACTTGTGACAGTGCACACTCATGGTGACTTTATAATGCTGCCCCATTGGGAGACAATGCCACCAGAACCATGACCTGATATCCTACTCAGTCACATTATCCTGACACTGAGACAACCATTCTATGCCCTATCCTCAATATCCCGAGCGCCTGGCTAGGAAGCGACAAGTATAATTTTTAAAGGCATTGGGTTGACTCGACCAGGGTTCGTAAACCCATGGCTTTCCACAATCTACCAACACCGGAGATGGACGCTCGACTCATTCGGCCATCTCGTCTGGCCATTACTAACATTAGATGGATCGATGCGAGTAGTTTCCTGGCATTTAGGATGTATGCGGAAGTTATCTTCGGCATTCATTTAAGGTTATAATTGGAAGCGGCCACGTTAAATTAAGATTTAATGTAGCTCATGGCTTTGGTTTCACTCGGCCGGGGATCGAACTCATGACCTCCTTACATGTGGAGCGGACACCTTAACTATATGCCCATTCCATTTGGTTGCCTTTGCTAAGATCAAAGCGGTCTGCATTATCCGGTTGAGCAAAGTCTGCCCGCACACACAACCCCCCCCCATCCCCCCCCCCCGTCCCCTCGAAGGCGAACCGGGGTCTTAACAACCCTCGGAGGGCGTGTGTGTCTGTATGTGTGTCTGTGTGTGTATGTGTGTGTCTGTGTGTGTGAGTGTTTGTCTGAGTGTTTGTCTGTGTGTGTGGTGTGTGTCTTTGAGTGTCTGTGAGTGTGTCTGTGTGTGTATATGTGTGTCTGTGTGTGTATGTGTGTGTCTCTGTGTGTATGTATGTGTGTCTGTGTGTGTTTGTCTGTGTGTGTCTGAGTGTTTGTTTGGGTGTCTGTGTGTGTGGTGTGTCTGTGTGTTTGTCTGAGTGTTTGTTTGTGAGTCTGTGTGTGTGGTGTGTCTGTGTGTGTCTATGTGTGAGTGTTTGTCTGTGTGTGTCTGTGTGTGTGTTGGTCTGAGTGAGTGTTGGTCTGAGTGTTTGTGTGTCTGTGTGTGTGGTGTGTCTGTGTGTGTCTGTGAGTGTGTCTCTGTGTGTGTTTCTGTGGGTGTATGTGTGGGTATGTGTGTGTGTCTGTGTGTGTATGTGTGTCTGTGTGTGTCTGTGAGACCATGCCATATTCACGGAGAAAAGTTAGTAGGATTTATTCAGTCAATTCGCATTCAAACCAAAAATGTGACAGTCACATTTTAATGTCAACCTAAAAACCCACGCATAATTCTGAAATGCCTAAATGTGTGTCAAATGATGGCAATATTTATCTCATATGAGAGGTCGAGTCAAACCAATGACTTATCAAATTTATAGTTGTCGCTCCCTAGCCTGGTGCTCGGCATTATTAAGACAGGACAAGGACTGGTTAGGACAGTGTCAGGATAATGTGACTGAGTGGGATATCGGGTGATGGTGCTGGTGGCTTAATTTCCCAGTTGGGGCAGCACTACAAAGTCACCATGAGTGCGCACTCTCACAAGTAATACCCATCCTGATAAGACCTTAGATGTTGCCAGAATGTAAAACTCCAACAAGCACCATCTCATATAAGAAAGACGGTGGTGAAATTACAAGAGACGAGTACTTTCAGTTATCTTCTACTTCTAGAACGCTAAGATTTGTAACAAAACGAGATGGCCAAGTCTTTAAGCGCACATATGCAATACTTGTGTCACAAATGAAGATTTGACAATGAAAAGACACACAAGCAAGTCTTGTTTAATGTACAGTCAACTCGCGTTAATCCAGGCCACTTTGTTCCCAGCACCCAACGTCAGAAAAGCAAAATTGTTGGATAAGCGACTTTGATTTTAGCGGGATGAAGATGAATGGCGGAAAGCCGTTACGTGCACGATTTGGTTGGATTGCGAGATTAAAAAGGGTCTCATAAAGAAAGCCGGTTATATTTATCGGGGGCACTGACCCGTTGGTGGAGCAGCCCCGAACCAGAAGACATATTAGGCGTCTCTTCTTAGCTCTCAAAGGAGGAACGGTATTTATAGCAGTGGAGGTGTCAACTCTGCGCTTGAGCTGCTAGGCAACCAATGTCTGCATTTGGACATGAGAGATGAATTGGGAAAGCGAGAGGGATCACATTCTCTGGTGTTGAAAGGAATGTACTTCGTAATAACGGACTTCGTAATAACACGCTTCGTAAAAACGCGCTTCATAATAATGCGCTTCGTAATAACGTGCTTCATAATAACGCGCTTCGTAATAACGCACTTCATAATAACGCGCTTCGTAATAATGCACTTCATAATAACGCGCTTGGTAATAACGCGCTTGGTAATAACGCACTTCATAATAACACGCTTGGTAATAATGCGCTTGGTAATAACGCGCTTGGTAATAATGCGCTTCATAATAACGCGCAAGGTAATAACACGCTTCATAAAAATGCGCTTTGTAACAACGCGCTTCATAATAACGCGCTTCGTAACAACGCGCTTTGTAATAACGGTAATAACTCACTTCGTAATAACGCGCTTCGTAATAACGCACTTCGTCATAACGCGCTTCGTAATAATGCACTTTGCAATAACGCGCTTAGTAATAACGCACTTCATAATAACATGAAGTTGCCTCAATGTCAGTTCACATCTAACAATATGACTGTGACAATGTGCACTCATAGCAACTTCATAGTACTGCCTCACTGGAATAACCACGCCCTGAATGTGATGACATGATATCCGAGGGATCAATCCCACGACCTTTCAACATGAAAAGCGGGCACTTGAACCACCTGTCTATCTTGACTATAAAGTCGTACTTATTATGTGATGTATATTTTAATATGACTGTATTATTGCCAATGAATTTGAGGGGCCCTGGATAGTTCCTTGAGCTCCCGCTAGTCATGGCTGGGTGCTGCCTCCAAGGTTCTAGTGCACCGCGGTTGTCCAAGGGGCGCCACTACCCACCCCCCTAAAACCTCACCACCCATTTAATTTCCCGGGGCTTTGAGTTCGATTCCTGGTCGAGTCAAACCAATGACTTACAGAATTGATACTTGTCGCTTCCCCAGCCAGGCGATCAGCATTATTAGGATAGGGTAAAGACTGGTTAGCTCAGTGTCATGATAATGTGACTGAGTGGGATATCAATCGGGTCATAGTGCTGATGGCCTGTTCTCCCAGCGGGGCAGCACTATAAAATCGCCATGAGTGTGCACTGTCACAAGTCGGTACCCATCCTGATATGACCTTAGATGTTGCCAGGACGTAAAACTCCAACAACCAACCATCCAGGGTCTTTGCTATGCACCGCGTGCCACATTGTGTTAGTAGTATATGCAAATGGTGCAAGTAGCATAGGAAAGTGCTTTAAATGGAATGCGCGAGGACTGTCAGTAGTATAGGTAAAGCAGGCATGTGTGACTATATTTCACGGATGAAAGATCTCCGCGATTTCCAGGATTTCCGAGATTTATCCGAGCACTATCAGCGTATACTACTATGTTGTTCTAACACTGCAGCACTATCAGCGTATACTACTATGTTGTTCTAACACCGCAGCACTATCAGCGTATACTACTATGTTCTAACACCGCAGCACTATCAGCGTATACTACTATGTTGTTCTAACACCGCAGCACTATCAGCGTATACTACTATGTTGTTCTAACACCGCAGCACTATCAGCGTATACTACTATGTTGTTCTAACACTGCAGCACTATCAGCGTATACTACTATGTTGTTCTAACACCGCAGCACTATCAGCATATACTACTATGTTGTTCTAACACCGCAGCACTATCAGCGTATACTACTATGTTGTTCTAACACCGCAGCACTATCAGCGTATACTACTATGTTGTTCTAACACGCAGCACTATCAGCGTATACTACTATGTTGTTCTAACACTGCAGCACTATCAGCGTATACTACTATGTTGTTCTAACACCGCAGCACTATCAGCGTATACTACTATGTTGTTCTAACACCGCATCACTATCAGCGTATACTAATATGTTCTAACACTGCAGCACTATCAGCGTATACTACTATGTTGTTCTAACACCGCATCACTATCAGCGTATACTAATATGTTCTAACACTGCAGCACTATCAGCGTATACTAATATGTTATTCAAACACCGCAGCACTATCACCAGCATATACTACTAATATGTTGTTCAAACACTGCAGCACTATCAGCGAATACTAATAAGTTATTCAAACACTGCAGCACTATCAGTATATATTAATATGTTGCTCAAACACCATAACACTATCAGCGTATGCTAATACAAATGCCGCAGTACTATCAGTGTATATCAATCAATATTTATTAAATCTGACTTCAGGAGAATTTCCCGCGGATTCCCTGACAGGGCCAAGCCTATGGGCGGAAATTCGCCGTCAGTTCACAGATAACCTTATCGTGGGCATAGATTTCCACTTTTCTTTTGCCGGAGACCGCTCTCATCTGTGATATTTTAATATATTCCTACATGACTACATTGGAGCATGCCGACCGTGTTGGTTCCGTGAATACTCACTAGCTGGAACAAGCGCCTTTCCAGGTCCGCTGTGGGTAGCAGAGACAAGGTGTGGGTAGTAGAGATAAGGTGTGGGTAGTAGATACAAGGTGTGGGTAGTAGAGACAAGGTGTGGGTAGTAGAGATAAGGTGTGGGTAGTAGAGAAGAGGTGTGTGTAGTAGAGAAGAGGTGTGGGTAGCAGAGACAAGGTGTGGGTGTGGGTAGTACTAGTAGACTAGGTGTGGATAGGAGAGACGAGATGTGGGTAGTACAGATAAGGTGTGGGTAGTAGAGACAAGGTGTGGGTAGTAGAGACAGGTGTGGGTAGTAGATACAAGGTGTGGGTAGTAGAGACAAGGTGTGGGTAGTAGAGACAAGGTGTGGGTAGTAGATACAAGGTGTGGGTAGTAGAGACAAGGTGTGGGTAGTAGAGACAAGGTGTGGGTAGCAAAGACAAGGTGTGGGTAGTAGAGACAAGGTGTGAGTAGTAGAGACAAGGTGTGGGTAGTAGAGACAGAGGTGTGGTAGTAGAGACAAGGTGTGGGTAGTAGAGACAAGGTGTGGGTAGTAGAGACAAGGTGTGGGTAGTAGAGACAAGGTGTGGGTAGTAGAGACAAGGTGTGGGTAGTAGAGACAAAGGTGTGGATAGCAGAGACAAGGTGTGGGTAGCAAAGACAAGGTGTGGGTAGCAGAGACAAGGTGTGGGTAGTAGATACAAGGTGTGGGTAGTAGAGACAGAGGTGTGGGTAGTAGAGACAATGTGTGGGTAGTAGAGACAAGGTGTGGGTAGTAGAGACAAGGTGTGGGTAGTAGAGACAAGGTGTGGGTAGTAGAGATAAGGTGTGGGTAGTAGAGACAGAGGTGTGGGTAGTAGAGACAAGGTGTGGGTAGTAGAGACAATGTGTGGGTAGTAGAGACAAGGTGTGGGTAGTAGAGACAAGGTGTGGGTAGTAGAGGCAAGGTGTGGGTAGTAGAGACAAGGTGTGGGTAGTAGAGACAAGGTGTGGGTAGTAGAGACAAGGTGTGGGTAGCAGATGAGGCGGGGAGGAGAGAATGCCCGCTCCGCAGTGAATAACATGGAAGTTAAGGTGGTTAGAGAGAAACATTACAGGACTGTCGTTATTTATATCCTTATAATAAATTATATAGTGCATATATATATATATATATTATGTAATTTATTATGTGGATATAAATAAAAAATGCCTCCTAATGTTTCTGGTCAGTGTTCTGACACCGATCCTCACATACCAAACTAACTTGTTATACTGATAGTCGGTCATTCTCTGCATCCCGCCGACTCTGACTCCTGACCAACTGACCACAACGGTCACTCACGACTCACTTTAAAACTCAACCCAAACCAAGTCCTAGTCTTCTGCTTTGACAATTTATATGCATATATATAAATTGGAAATGAAAAATCTCAGATGATTTTACAGATTTTCGCAAATTTTCATGATGGCCGATTAATGATCCCAAAATGCATGGAGCATATGAGGTAGTCGGTGGGGTCACAGTGCGCATGTACACAGGGCTGAAAGTGGTCTTGGAGAGAAAAACCCGTAAATCAATGTCGAGGCGGGCAATAATAGAGAACAACGACGACAGCAGAATGCTCTCAAGCCCGAGTCTGTAATGATTGGTCACGGTGCTAAGACTGTGCTTGGAGAGCACTGGATAAAACCTGACTTCCGGTATTTTTCTATGATTCCTTGATGGTGCTAAGCCTATGGAAATCTTTCCGTGTTTTGGCGGAAATCCACCTGATAGGCAAGGAACTTTGGGCTGGCGACAGCCACTGAATGATCGGCCACTGTGACCCCCATCAACTACCTCATATGTGCAATGCATTGCGGGATCATTAATCGGTCATCATCAAAAATAGCACAAATCTGTAAAATCGCGGAGATTTTTCATCCCCGATATATGTATGTATGCATGTGTGGGAGGAGGTGGTTTATATAAATTGTAGTCATTCCAAAAGTGAAAATATTTCAAGCCCATGTTGATATGTAAGTTTACATTTTCTGCATATGTCCGAGTTTTCACTTTTTGATTTTAATCTTATACACATTTGTTTTAGAAAAATCATTAAAATTAACCATTTTAACATCCATCCATAACATCATTTTAACATCCATCCATAACATCATTTTAACATACACTACAGATTTAAACAAGATTTTATGTATTACAATGAAGGTACAAAGATTGTCTTACAAGAAAAAAAGTTGAAAAAAATGTCTGAGTATATCCAACATTTCGATACACAAATTTTCACTTTGGCACAAACTCATATAAATATATTTTGGGTACAATAACTATTTGACTTACTACTACCCCCTCCCTCCCCCCCCCCCCCCCCCCCCCCCCCCCAAAGAAGGCAAATCAGGCCACCGGCATCATGACCTGCTATCCCACTCAGTCACATTATCCTGACACTGAGCCAACCAGTCCTTGCCCTATCCTAATCATGCCGAGTGCCTGGCTAGGAAGCGACAAGTATAAATTTTAAAGTTATTTTCTTGACTCGACCAGGGTTAGAATCCCATTATCTACTCAAACAGGAGGCGGACGCTCAACTCATTCGGCCATCCCGTCTGGTCCCAATGTGCAAGTAAAAGCCCTGCAGACGCTGAGCAAAACGCGACGCTGTTTGAAATAATTAATGCAGGCTGTATTGGCACTTCAATGTTTTATCGCCCACTGCAGTGTGGGGGGTGGGGTGGAGTGGGGGGGGGGGATAGGGGGCGCTGCAGTCGGGGGTTGTTGTAATGGGTTTGAGATGAGGTCACGTTGGAAAAAGACCTCGGGGAATGAATGATGAACACACACATGTAGGAAGTGGGGGCTGCACAAACTGATCATCCGACGCAGGGCGGGGGGGGGGGGGGCAGGGTGTGGAGGCAGGGAGTGGGGGCAGGGAGTGGGGGCAGGGGGCTTGGGTGGTGTGAGGAGGGGGGAAGTGGAGGTGACAGGGGGTGTGTGTGGGGTGGGGTGTAGCGGACAAGGGGTGGGGTGGACGGTGGGGAAGGGGGGTGGTGGTAGGGGGGCGGGGTGGGGAGAGGGCGGGGGGTGAGGGAATGGACGATGGTGGAGTGGTAGGGGTGGTGGCGAAGGGTGGGTGGGGGTGGGGGCTGTGTGGTGGTGGGGTATGTTGTGGTTGGGGTGTCGTGGTGTGCAGCCATGTTGGATGTGTGAATACGGTGTGCGTGGTTGTGGTGGTGTGTGGTTGTGATGGTGCGTGGTTGTGGTGGTGTGTGGTTGTGGTGGTGTGTGGTTGTGGTGGTGTGTGGTTGTGGTGGTGTGTGGTTGTGGTGGTGTGTGTGTGGTGGTGTGTGTGTGTGGTGGGTGGTTGTGGTGGTGTGTGGCTGTGGTGGTGCGTGGTTGTGGTGGTGTGTGGTGGTGTGTGGTTATAGTGATGTGGGGTTGTGTTGTATTTGAGATGTCACAAGTCAGTACCCGTCCTGATATGACCTTAGATGTTGCCAGGATGTAAAACTCCAACTAGAATCCAACTTCTACTATGGCGTCCCATGTGGTGAGACTGCAATATGGATAGCGACTTCGCGTCGTGATTAATCTATGATTTGTTCAGTCATGAGGTATGATTCCACTCCTCTGAACATGCGGTACTGTTATCCAATCCATCTGTGCAGATCTGAGTAGCATAGTATATTGCGCCGATCTAAGCCGGGTGTCACCTTCTTGTTCGGCTCTGTTCTGGAGAATTTGATAGCAAGCCTCAGGACTGCTTTGCTAACAACTAACTGACAATTCGCTCGTGATTTGAATTAGCTATCAAATTTTCAAAACCAAGCCATTTACCAAGTTTTGATCGTACATATCAGACTTAGATACTGTCGCACTTATTAAGCATTTGTTGCTGCATAGATCGGGATACTGACTGAGTCAATTTAACAGAACCTGTTACTGCTGAAGTCTATTCGAGTCAGAACATTGGTGTGCTTGCCAAACTTAATTTGGCCTGATTTCCCTTCTGATATCTTAAAAGAAGTGGGGGTGCTTGACATAATAAACCCGGAATTAAAGTTGCATAGTCCGATGGTTTTGAGTTTCTGTCATTTTCTGAGATAAATGTATTAGGTTGATGGTTATGAACTACCGTACTTTAATTTGAAGTAACTTTTATTTTAAATGGTTAACTTTTGAGATATTTGAAGTGCAAACATGCCAAATTAATTTTGGCAAGCATGCCAAAACTCTGATGCCATAGGCTTATCTGCAGTGACAGATTCTATTTAAGTGCCGCAGTATTCCCTTCAAATGTTTAATAAGTGCACCAGTAGCTAAGTTAGATATGTAGAATCTAGATAATTGTTTCGGTTTTTAAAATTTGATGTTTTCCTCTGACTATGCAGCTTTAAGCTAGGATTCCATATACGTGGTTATGCGGTATGAGAATGTGAATGCGACATAAAATGGAAGACATGTAAATACAATAACTTTGATTTGAATATGTCTGACTGTGAATGCAATTTGCATAGATGGCAAACTGGATCGCTCCATGTAGCGATTGGTGCAGTGTGCCATTTCCAATACAAACAGTGCAATGTCGCCGCAGACCTCGTACGCATTCGCACACCACATATGGCACGTCATGTGTATATGGAATCTAGCTTTAGTGTGTGGGTGTCTGTGTGGGGGTGGGTTGGTGGGGAGTTAGATAT
>CM059189.1:55559199-55631433 GCA_030323885.1 Branchipolynoe longqiensis
CGACTGCCAAGTTATCGGTAAGCCATGCTTCCTCTCTGGGTTCAGCGGATAACCGCTAGGGGGCAGATTCACTCCATGTACTGCCACAGCAATGACCTTATCCTTTTAACAACCCACAATAAAAGCCTAGTTCCCCTTTACAGTTTAGAACAACAAACTGCTTTCTTTTGTACAGCTTACTACACCAACAAACTTGCTCCTTTAAACACACACATACCAGTCTAGTTCCCTTAAAGTTGCATAATCCGATGGTTTTGAGTTTCTATCATTTTCTGAGATAAATATATTAGGTTGATGGTTATAAGCTACTTTACATTGGCTTGAGGTAAGTTTGGAGATATTTGAAGTATAAGCATATGAAATAAATTTTGGCACACATGCCAGAATTCTGACATCATAAGCTTCTGCCGTAACAGATTCTATTCAATTTCCTCAGTGGACTATTTCTGTGTGGTGACAAATATTTAATAAGTGCACCAGTATCTAAGTCAGATATGTAAAATCAAATCTAGATACAGTACAACCCTGGTAAACCAAGCTCGGTTAAACCAAACTATCGGTTAATCCAAACTTTTTTTCGGCGGCCCAGCAAAATACAACCATTTATCATATAAAAAAGTCGGTTAAACCTAAGTCGGTTAATCCAAATTTTCGGTTAATCCAAACAAAATTGTCGGCCCCCAGACTACTCCGGTATGGTTAAACCAAACTTTCAGGTGGTTATAAAATCATCTGACTTTTTATATATGATAAATGGTAGTATTTTTCCGGATTAACCGATTGTTTGGTTTAACTGAGCTCGGTTTAACAGGGTTATACTGTATATATACATTAAAAAAAAAACAATAATCAAAGCGCCCACATCCATTGTATATTACATGTGCAATACACTCTTACTCAAAGGCAAAGTCAAAGCCAGAGCTCGGTTAAACCAATGATCGGTTAATCCCAACAAATTTCTAGGGCCCCTTCAAGTTTGGTTTAACGGGGTTATACTGTAATTGTTTTGGTTTTGAAAATTTGATGTTTTCATCAGACTTTGCAACTTTAACCCCCCCCCCCACACACACACAACAACAACAAAAACCTAGTTCCTTTGCACCCCCACAACAACAAAAATCTAGTTCCTTCACCCCCAACTACAACAATGAAAACCTAGTTGATTTTCATCCCCAACATTAAAGCTGCATAGTCCGATGAAATATCAAATTTTCAAAACTAAACCAATTATCTAGATTTGATTTTCCATATCTAACTTAGATACTGATGCACTTATTAAGCATTTGTTTCTGTGTAGAAGGCAATACTGAGTCAATTTAACAGAACCTGTTACTGCAGAAGTCTATGGTGTCAGAGTTTTGGCAAGCTTGTCAAAACTAATTTTCCATGTTTGCACTCAAAATATCTAAAAAGTTTACCATTTAAAATAAAAGTAACTTTGAACTAATGTAAAGTAGAAACTAGTGATCGATCTAATATATTTATCTCATAAAAATACAGAAATCCAAAACCATCAGACTATGCAACGTTAACAACAACATCGTTCCTATTTCATTGCCCCCGGTGGTATAAACAAGGTGTTCCCGGAGCCTCGTGATGGAGTGCGGCAGCCGACAGCGTGACGTCATAAAGTGGCGGGAAACTACTCCTTTCCTGGCCAGGTGTCGTTAGTGCGGGACCCCTGGTGGAGACGCCGGTTTGTGGGGGGATGTGGGGGTGGCGGTGGCGGTGCACCTCGTGAGAACTTCCGCTTTCACAAGCAAAAACCGGCGGTGGTGGCTGAATCGGTAGAGCGCAGTCCTCGCGTGCGGAAGGTCGGGAGTTCGGTTACTAATGACTTATCAAATTGATACTTGTCGCTTCCTAGCCTGGCGCTCGGCATTAATAGGATAAGGCAAGGGGACTGGTTGGCTCAGTGTCAGGATAATGTGAATGAGTGGTATATCGGGTCATGGTGCCAGTGGCTTGATTTCTCATTGGGGCAACACTATAAGGTCACCATGATTGATTGATTGATTGCTTGATTGGTGGTTGCTTTACGCCGTGTCGGCAGCATAGGCCATATTCACAGCGAGGGTTGCCATGAGTGCGCACTGTCACAAGTTGGTACCCGTCCTAAGATGTTGCCAGAACGTAAAATTCCAACAACCAACCAACCACAAGCAAAATTTCACTTAGGATTTTAGTGAATGAATCAAATTGTAATTACATTGTGTGCGCGTGTGTGTAGTTTTGGTGGGGTTTTTTCTGCAGCGCCATTTGAAACATTGTTATTATTCACATAATGCACTAAGTGCAAAATAATGAAAGAGGGCAGTTTCCGGTGCTGGGTTTAGTCCTGCGCAGTGGCGTCGTTTTATTTTGGCGGGAAACTGGGTAGCAGCCCCCCCCCCCACACCACACCCTCTCTCCTCCTGTCAGTCTCTGATAGCTGCTCGGTTGGCGGGCCAAGTGTTAATCCACTCACCTCCAACTTTGCTGCAATTGCAATGTCATCTGCGATGAGGAAATATCGTCTGCTCTTACAAAACATTGGATCATCCGGGTATTTTTGTTGTGTTTGTCAATGGAATGCGATGCATGTGTTCCGTTCCATGAGAGCGAAAGTTGGTTGGTTGGTTGTTGGAGTTTTACGTCCTCGCAACATCTCAGGTCATATCAGGACGGGTGTGAGAGAAAATAGAATGGGCATGTATTCCGTTCCATGAGAGCGAAGGATGGTTGGCTTGTTGTTGGAGATTTACGTCCTGGCAACATCTAAGGTCATATCGGGACGGGTGTGAGACTGAGAGTGAAGTGTGTGTTGTGTGGCGTTGGATGTCACAGTGTTTCACTGAAATTGGTGGCAGCAGACGACAATTTAGTTTGTGTGTAATGATGATGGAAGATGATGGCGGTGGGAGAAGTGGGTGGGTGGGTGGGTGGGGAAAGGTGGTGAAAGGGCCTTGCCGTGCAGTGTGTGTTTCGTGCACTGTGTGCTTCACTAGTACTAGTAACAAAATGGCCGGTCCCTTTTTCTTCTTCCTTTTTGTGTGTGTGTTCTTTTTTGGGGGGGGGGGGTAGATTATTTGATTAAGCAGGGAAAATTTCAATCGTAGACGATTGGTCTTCCTCATCCAACTGCTCATTGCCCTATCCTAATAATGCAAAACCCAGGCTAGTAAGCGACAAGTATGAATTTTTAAGTCGTTGGTTTGACACAACGAGTGTTCGAACCCACGATCTACCAGAACGGGAGACGGACGTTTAACTCTTTCGGTCATTGCTGTGAATATATTCGTCTGAATAACATCAGTGCTGTAACACACATCTTTGAACCTTCGAGGATAGCGTGCTAACTAACCATTACACCATGACTCAGGTGGACTGGGAGGAAGCCACCCATCCCCCCATGAACACATTAATCTTCACCTTTATGTAGATGACACGGTCATCTACATACGAGCCAGGTCACAGCAAGAAGTGATTAAAACATTAAATCATGAATTATTAAAACTTGATACATGGTGCAATACCAACAAAATAACAATCAACGTAAAAAGTCAAAGACTGTTATCTGTACTACAGTACAAACAAAACAACTATTGACCAAAGTTACACATGTGAACTAGGGGGGAAGCCGCCAGAGCAAGTTGACGCGTACAAGTACTTGGGACTAACCCTAGATAAACGCCTAAATTATAAGGAATGCATAGAGGGCATTATCCCGAAAATAAACCATAAAATCTGGTTAGTATCCTGGGTGGTGCCGTGTGCTGCAGTGAGCTGCCGCGTGATCCTGGGTGCTGCCAGGTGCTGCAGTGTGCTGCCGCGTGATCCTGGGTGCTGCCAGGTGCTACAGTGTGCTGCAGTGAGCTGCCGCGTGATCCTGGGTGCTGCAGTGTGCTGCCGCGTGATCCTGGGTGCTGCCAGGTGCTGCAGTGAGCTGCCGTGTGATCCTGGGTGCTGCCAGGTGCCTCAGTGTGCTGCCGCGTGATCCTGGGTGCTGCCAGGTGCTGCAGTGAGCTGCCGCGTTATCCTGGGTGCTGCCAGGTGCTACAGTGTGCTGCAGTGAGCTGCCGCGTGATCCTGGGTGCTGCAGTGTGCTGCCGCGTGATCCTGGGTGCTGCCAGGTGCTGCAGTGAGCTGCCGTGTGATCCTGGGTGCTGTCAGGTGCCTCAGTGTGCTGCCGCGTGATCCTGGGTGCTGCCATGTGCTGCAGTGAGCTGCCGCGTGATCCTTGGTGCTGCCAGGCGCTGCAGTGTGCTGCAGTGAGCTGCCGCGTGATCCTGGGTGCTGCCGCGTGATGGCATGTGTTGCAGTGTGTTGCCAGGTGCTGCCGCGTGCTGCCAGGTGCTGCCGCGTGCTGCATTGTGTTGTCATGTGCTGCCGCGTGCTGTTATGTGCTGCCACATGGTACAGTGTTGTGTCAGGTGCTGTGGTGTGCTGCGGTGTGCAGCCGCGGGCTGCCATGTGCTGCAGTGTGATGTCATGTGCTGCAGTGTGCAGCGGCGTGCTGCCATGTGCTGCAGTGTGATGTCACGTGCTGCAGTGTGCTGCGGTGTGCAGCCGCGGGCTGCCATGTGCTGCAGTGTGATGTCACGTGCTGCAGTGTGCTGTGGTGTGCAGCGGCGTGCTGCCACGTGTGGAAAACACCCCTCTTTGTGTTCACCTATGCGGAGACAGTGAAGCAGTAAATGTATCAAGAACAAAGACGGCAAAATGCTCTTTGAAGAAGATGAAATAAAGTCCAGATGGGAAGAATATGTAAACAAACTATACAATGATGACAGAGGGAACCCACCTACAATTGAGAAAGAAGATGGGAATATTATATTAGTATCAGAGGTTGAGAAGGCTATCAATGATCTAAAGTCAGGTAAGGCTCCTGGAAGTGACCAGATAACATCAGAAATGATAAAAGGACTAGATGAAGTGGGGATTCAAATCATTCATAAGCTAGTAAATGACATCTATGAGACTGGATTTATACCATTGAATATGAATGAATCCATATTTGTACGACTCCCAAAGAAGCTAAAACCAACATTGTGTACTGAGTACAGAACACTAAGCCTGATGAGTCATATGTTGAAGATGATCCTGAAAATAATTTTACTGAGAAACAGACAGAAAATTGAAGAACAAATCAGTAACGTACAAAGTGGGTTTATATCTGAAAGAGGTACACGTGAAGGGATTTTCAATATGAGAATGATTTGTGAACGTTATTGTGAAATGAACCAGGATGTTTATGCCTGCTTTATTGACTATGAGAAGGCCTTCGACCGAGTCAATCATGAACTGTTAATCAAATGTTTACAAGATATTGGTGTCAATGGCAAAGACATTAAACTAATTGTGAACTTATACTGGACACAACGTGCATTTATAAAAATGGAGCAGGGCCTATCGGATGAAGTTATGATTAAACGAGGAGTTCGACAGGGGTGTGTATTGTCACCATGTCTATTTAACCTGTACACAGAGATGATTTTCAGACACATTGAAGATTGCAAGGGAGTGACAATAGGTGGCATGAACGTCAACAATCTTAGATATGCCGATGACAGTGTAATACTAGCAGACAGTGAGAAAAACCTACAAGATATAGTGAATAGAATCAATAAAGCTGGAATACTATTCAACATGAAGATGAATGCCAGGAAGACCAAAACAATGGTTATAAGTAAAAAGACAGATAAACCAAATATCAATATAACCATAGATGGCACAAACATAGAACAAGTATCTGAATTCATATATCTCGGACAAAAGATTACAAATGATGGGAGATGTGAGGAAGAAATTAAAAGAAGGATAACAATAGCCCGAACAACATTCTCCAAAATGTATAGAGTGTTAACATCAAGTAAGATATTAATACAAACAAGGAAGCGTATTCTTCAGTGTTATGTGTGGTCTACTCTAATGTATGGGGCAGAGACATGGACAATCTCTAAGAAAATGTACAAACGTTTAGCAGCATTTGAGATGTGGACTTATCGAAGGATGATGAAAATATCATGGACAAAGAAGATCACCAACAAAGAAGTTCTCAGAAAAATTAAAAATAAGAAAAGCTTGTTTGCCACTATACAGACAAAGAAACTTATTTATTTTGGCCACATCATTCGTTAGAGTTCAATATACCGTACATTGTTGGAAAGGAATGTGAATGGCAGCAGAGGGAGAGGGAGACCAAGGACATCATGGTTTACAAATATTTCGCAGTGGACAGGCTTAAATTATTCACAGTCTATCAGAACAGCACACCATCGGGACAAGTGGAGAACCATTGCATCCAACCCTCGACTAGAGGACGGAACTATTGATTGATTGATGCGGAACGGCCCTGTGAACGCGGATTGATATGGCCTGGTGGGAACGCCTCATCACGCCCCGTGTACCAGATCACTGCGCCCCCTGGTGAGATGCACCGGTTTGATTGATTGATTGATTGATTGGTGGTTGCTTTACGCCGTGTCGGCAGCATAGGCCATATTCACGGCGAGAAATGTTTGTTTTTTGTTCAAACCATCGCTTTTACATGTAAAAGCAGACAATCAACTATGTGCCAATAGACACTGATTAAATTAGAAAGCTCACAATCATATATTTGTGGTCAAGGGAAACAAATTCCCATAGAAAAAGAAAAGTTTTATTAATAATTGATGCACCGGTACCACCCGGACCGCAACAGACAGGCACCTACCTCCCACCCCGCAGCGACCTTGACCTCCGCGGTGCCCAATCAGGTCGTGGGTTATTGTTGTGTTTTTTTGTGTTTTTTTTGTTGGTTTAATAAAATAGTTAATTGTTCTTCCTCATTCAACCTATCCTAGTAATGCCGAGCACCAGGCTAGGTAGCGACAAGTATAAATGGCTCCAGATCACTCTGGCCCGGCGGTAGACAGTGCACTTTTATCCAGCAGCAAGGGGTTCTGAGGAAGGAATGGGTAAATGCGGGTTCAGCAGTAAGAACAAAGCAAGACAGCAAAAAAGGAAAAGGCCGCATCCAAGCAAACAACTCCCTTTTTCAGGGGGAGGAGTAAGCCGGGGAGAAAAAAAAAGAAAGGGTAGAATAGAGGAAAGAGAAATGAGAGTTGAGTCAAAGAGCTGTGTCTCTTTGCTCTATGGTGACCAGCCGGCGAGCCAGAGACACAGACAGACTAAGAGGTAGAAAGTGAAATGTTGGCCGGCTCCCCCTCCGGGAACTCTTTTGAGACATAATCAAGGAGGAGCGAGGCGCAGTGCAGAGGAGAAGACGAGGCGTGGATGAAGTGTGGCCTGGATAGCGAATGTAGCTGATGGGAAGAGGTGGGTCGTCTTATAAGGGAGGGGGAGCGATGCTGGGTGTGAAAGTGGAAGAAGTCTGTGAGTGGTTAAGGGCGGTTGCAGTGAGTTGTTCCATTCGAATCAAATGCAATATGAGCATTGCGACCAATGTATAATATATTATTAATTTTTCCATAACAAAATACTAGACAAGACAGGAATGTGGATCGAACCTAAGACTCTGGTTGGCCCCCTTAAGACCTACAGTTATATTTGATTAAGTGACATTGGTAGCGGAATGGGCTGATAGTAGAGGGATGAGGCGCCACCTGGAGGGTAGGAAGAGAAATAGGGGAGCTACTTGGTAGCAGACCGCCTGCTCTCTAGGCTGCACCCCGGCCTCCAATAGCCCAAACCATAAAGGTGCGATTCAAAGGAGGTTACAGGAGTAGTAGATAGTAGGAGAACAATGTAGGATAATTGCATACACAATAATATTTGCATAAGTACCTTATACCTCACATAATACAGCTGTGGTCAAACACTCTCCATTGATCAGGGATGAAAGATCTCCGCAATTCCGCGGATTTCCGGGATTTTTCAATACCGCAACACCATCAGCGTAGATCTATACTAATACGTGGTGCAGACCCCGCATCACTATTAGTGAATACCACTAATAAATACTTCAAACGGCGCAGCACTATCAGCGTATACCAATATATATGAAATCCGACTTCTGGAAATTTTCGCGATTCCCTGACGATGCTAAATCTATGGGAGAATATCCGCATTTCCGCTTTTTTTCCCGGAGACCACTTTCATCCCTGATTGATAGCATTCATGGAGAGGCCAATCATCGTTTTGTTTATTGTTGTTTTACATCGTAGCAATATCTAAGGTCATATCAGGACGGGTACCGACTTACACTCATGGCGACTTTATTTTTTAAATAAGTGGTCCTCCAATACAACAGCATTGAAGTGGGCATCCAACTCTGCGAATGCCGCTTCGTGAGAATGTGAATCCCCATTGAGTTGATCCTGCTTTTTTATTGAAGAGCACTCACTTCAATGCTAGCGCAGGAGCAACCACCCCGCATTGCCAATTCGCCTCTCATGTCCGAAATTGGACATCAGTTGCCTAGCAACACATATACGCATTTGACACCTGAGTTGCTGTAGAAAATGGTGGCTCTGGCGGCAGTTGTGGAAATAAGTGCAATACCCAGGGACTGCTCAGCAACGGGGAAGTTTCACCTAAAAACGCAAATCTAATCCAGGCCACGTCTGGTTGGTTTTTTATTTTATTTTAATTTAATTTTAATTTAATTAAATTTTTATTTTATTTTTCAACCTGCTTCCATGACTCAGGAGTAAATTATTGCAACAGCCTCCCTGCACCTACCACCCACCCCAGGAGCGAGGCGCAGTGGAGAGGAGAAGACGAGGCGTGGATGAAGTGTGGCCTGGATAGCGAATGTAGCTGATGGGAAGAGGTGGGTCGTCTTATAAGGGAGGGGGAGCGATGCTGGGTGTGAAAGTGGAAGAAGTCTGTGAGTGGTTAAGGGCGGTTGCAGTGAGTTGTTCCATTCGAATCAAATGCAATATGAGCATTGCGACCAATGTATAATATATTATTAATTTTTCCATAACAAAATACTAGACAAGACAGGAATGTGGATCGAACCTAAGACTCTGGTTGGCCCCCTTAAGACCTACAGTTATATTTGATTAAGTGACATTGGTAGCGGAATGGGCTGATAGTAGAGGGATGAGGCGCCACCTGGAGGGTAGGAAGAGAAATAGGGGAGCTACTTGGTAGCAGACCGCCTGCTCTCTAGGCTGCACCCCGGCCTCCAATAGCCCAAACCATAAAGGTGCGATTCAAAGGAGGTTACAGGAGTAGTAGATAGTAGGAGAACAATGTAGGATAATTGCATACACAATAATATTTGCATAAGTACCTTATACCTCACATAATACAGCTGTGGTCAAACACTCTCCATTGATCAGGGATGAAAGATCTCCGCAATTCCGCGGATTTCCGGGATTTTTCAATACCGCAACACCATCAGCGTAGATCTATACAGCGTAGACCCCGCAGCACTATTAGTGAATACCACTAATAAATACTTCAAACGGCGCAGCACTATCAGCGTATACCAATATATATGAAATCCGACTTCTGGAAATTTTCGCGATTCCCTGACGATGCTAAATCTATGGGAGAATATCCGCATTTCCGCTTTTTTTCCCGGAGACCACTTTCATCCCTGATTGATAGCATTCATGGAGAGGCCAATCATCGTTTTGTTTATTGTTGTTTTACATCGTAGCAATATCTAAGGTCATATCAGGACGGGTACCGACTTACACTCATGGCGACTTTATTTTTTAAATAAGTGGTCCTCCAATACAACAGCATTGAAGTGGGCATCCAACTCTGCGAATGCCGCTTCGTGAGAATGTGAATCCCCATTGAGTTGATCCTGCTTTTTTATTGAAGCGCACTCACTTCAATGCTAGCGCAGGAGCAACCACCCCGCATTGCCAATTCGCCTCTCATGTCCGAAATTGGACATCAGTTGCCTAGCAACACATATACGCATTTGACACCTGAGTTGCTGTAGAAAATGGTGGCTCTGGCGGCAGTTGTGGAAATAAGTGCAATACCCAGGGACTGCTCAGCAACGGGGAAGTTTCACCTAAAAACGCAAATCTAATCCAGGCCACGTCTGGTTGGTTTTTTATTTTATTTTAATTTAATTTTAATTTAATTTAATTTAAATTTTATTTTTCAACCTGCTTCCATGACTCAGGAGTAAATTATTGCAACAGCCTCCCTGCACCTACCACCCACCCCAATTCCCCCCCCCCCCCCCACCCCACCCCCCCACCCCCTCCCCTGCCACCACCCTTAACCATCATGAACAAACGATCAACACACCGAACATCCTACACAACTATCAATCTGTTTAAACACATTGAACATTATATAAGACAGACAAAATGTCTTGTCAACTATAAAACTTAGCTTGTTTTATAAGAGAAAAAATGTAACCTACAACAATTGTTTGAGTTGCCCGAGTATACACAGTCTACTCGTTGCTGCTCCCCATTTTTACATGAACTACAGTGACTGGTGCTGTACATTATACAGCAGGAGCCACTCCATTAATTCTACAGGATCGGTGCTGTAACTATCACAGCACTGATCAAACTTAGATTATTTAGACCATCAATTCCAATAGTAAGATGGCTGGAAGACAAGTGCTCCGCCGCTGACAAATGTCATATTCAGATGAATAAATACTTTACCCCCCCAAAAAAAAGCCTCCATTGAAAATAGATGAGAATCTTCCTGATTTTTTTATCTGCCCGAATTTTTCCGGTTATGGTCAAAATTTGCGGCCATTCTGGGGTTTGCATCCCCCCCCCCCCGACGGCCATTCTCATATGTGCTGTAGGGTTCATTGGTTTGGTTGTTGGAGTTTTACATCCTGGCAATATCTAAGGTCATATCAGGACGGGTACCGAATTGTGACAATGTGCACTCATGATGACTTTATAGTGCTGCCCCCACTCGGAAGTTAGGCCACCAGCACCATGACCGGATATCCCTCTCAGTCACATTATCCTGACACTGAGCTAAGCCTGTCCTTGCCCTATCCTATTAATGCCGAGCATCAAGCTAGGAAGCGACAAGTATAAATTTGGTGGTTTGATTTGACCGGAAATTGAACTCCCGATCTCCCGCACGGGAGGCATGCGTTCTACCCATTCGGCCACCCCCCCCAGTGTGTTCATTGGGAGGAATCCTCAAACTTTCATGATCCCCACTGAGGACTATCGTCATTAACCAATCAGCGGGGTTCACAAGTACAGACAGCGTAATTAGCTCTACATCTGCAACGTTTATGGTGCTGTCACATTACGACACTTCTTGCCAACGCGCGTCGATGTATGTGATTTTTTGGCGCAACGTTGGGATACGTCAGGAAGTGTGCTTGCACAAAAACTTTTGATGTGCGACAACACGTGGGTGCCAACATTATGGCGACATTAGGAGCACGGCGAGATACGTTAGAAGCGCTGGAATAACGTTATGCAAACGCTAGGTACACACCACGCATGCATGAGGCTTGTTGCGACAAACTGTTGCTTTGTTTGTTTGTTGTTGTTTTACGTCCTAGCAACATCTAAGGTCATATCAGGACAGCACGCCAAACATTTTTGTTTTTTTTCTCACAACGTCGGCCGCACGCTACCAATACGTTGCGCTGACGCCGAAAAGTTTTGACGTGTTTCGACAATTAAAAGTGATTTTGCGCATTGGTGGGGCGCCGGCGAGAAGGGTCGTAATATGACAGGGCCATTAACTTAGTAAAGGTGGACCAACTTTGTTTAGCGATGAAACCGAAAAGTGACTTATCATGATAAGCAAATGAAAAATATAAATAGATTTTTAAATCATGGTTTGCGTGGAGCAGATTGGATTGTGAATCGCAGACTTGGTGGATTGGTGGACATGCGGTCGGGTTGTGGTGAGTCCAGCCTGTTCAGTGTGTTGAGTGAAGCCGGCTGGGTATTTCTCTGACTGCGGTGTTGGATGGATGTCGGAACACGCTGGGACCATTAGGACTGCCATTACCCTGATTAACTGCTCAGCCCCAGGCAAAATATCGCCAGAACCAGCGACGTCACAGCCTCCCTGCACCTGTTAGATCCACACTGTGGATGGTGTTTGCATTATATATTACATATCCACATATATATATATATGTATGTATGTATGTATATATATATATATATATATATATATATATATATATATATATATATATATTCAGCGGTACACTGAGTGGCGGTTACAGTGTACAGGGGTGGTTGCGCCACCATCGGAGCTGGGGTTGGGGAGGCTGGAGCAGTAGATGACTAGGACAGACTCTGTCAGTCCATGGAGCTGAGTGAGTGATGAGGGAAAGGAGGGATATTTCGTGTTATTATACTCATATCATTCTTATACAGTATATATATACAGTACAACCCCGTTAAACCAAGCTCGGTTAAACCAAACGATCGGTTAATCCAAACTTTTTTCGGCGGCCCGGCAAAATACTACCATTTATCATATAAAAAAGTTGGTTAAACCAAAGTCAGTTAATCCCAAGTATCGGTTAATCCAAACAAAATTGTCGGCCACAGGCCACTTCCGGTACAGTTATACCAAACTTTAATGTGGTTTTAAGGTCATCTGTGACTTTTTTATATGATAAATGGTAGCATTTTGCCAGGTCGCCAAAAAAAGTTTGGATTAACCGATCGTTTGATTTAACCGAGGTTGGTTTAATGGGGTTAAAGTGTATTTACATAAAAAGACAATAATCATAGTGTCCACATGCATTGTACATTCATAATGCACCCCCGATTTTGCCAAAGCCAAGTCAAAGTCAAAGATTGGTTAAACCAATGATCGGTTAATCCAAACAAATTTCTAGGGTCCCTTCAAGTTTGGTTTAACGGGGTTATACTGTCTATATATACACACATATACGACGTATATACTACGTATATGCAGGTTTAGGTGAAGCACGGTGGCGCATCCTGCCGTATGGCCAAGTAACCTTAGGGGGGCACGGGTTCGAATCGCCGCCAGGAGGAACTAGGCGCTGCGGTCAGGCTATAACTTCGGAGTGCCGTGGTTTGCGCCACTACATTTCTCACTCGAGCGTGGCAACTTGTGAATTGTTATAGTTTTGTTGTTGTTGTTGTTGTAGTTTTGTTGTCGTCGTCGTTTTGTTGTTGTTGGTGTAGTTTTGTTGTTGTAGTTTTGTTGTTGTCATTTGTTGTTGTTGTAATGTTGTAGTAGTGTTGTTTTAGTAGTGTTGTTGTAGTTTTGTTGTTGTAGTTTTGTTGTTGTTGTAGTTGTGTTGTAGTAGTTTTGTTGTGAATTGTACTTCTTAAATTGTTGGGTTATGCGGTTGTTGCCCAGCCAGATATGTATTTTGTTTGTTATTTCACGTCCTAGCAACATCTAAGTGTAAAATATTCAGATTTTCGGCAAGGTGGGAATGCAACTATGTACTAATACTGATCGGTGTACGTGACCAGGTGCATATATATATATTGGTTGGTGGTTGCTGAGTGGGATGTAAATAGACATAGTGGTGCTGGCAGGTCTGGGTGTGATTGCACTCGGGGCCTAGCCCTTCTGCTGGGGTAGGGATCACCACACTCAAAAGGTCAAGGTTGGTGGTGGCCAAGGGGCCATACAGCTAGTGGTGGTGGGCAGACCACTGGTATCCATACAGACCAGGAATACTTGATTCCTATTGGTAAGGTCAGGAATACTCGATTCCCATTGGTGGAAGGAGGTGGTATGATACTTTCCCATGAACCCATGTAACTATATAATAATAAACCAGAGGGCTGGACTGCTCTCTTACATGTTACTCTCTTCCTTTCTCTTTGTCTGTATTGTTTTCCTCATAGCCTACGTACACAGCCACAGATCCGAGCATTAGATTCTACATAAGGTCATATCAGGATGGGTACCGACTTGTGACAGTGCGCACTCATGGCGACTTTATAGTGCCGCCCCACTAGGAGACCAGGCCACCAACACCATGACCTGATATCCAACTAAGTCATATTATCCTGACACTGAGACAACCAGTCCTTGCCCTGTTCTAATAATGTCGAGCGCCTGGCTAGGAAGTGACAAGTATACATTTATAGGTCATTTGTTTGACTCGACCAGGGTTTGAAACCGTCGGTTCGAATCCCACAATCTACCAAAACGGGGGACGGACGCTCAACCCATTCGACCATCCCGTCTGGTTTAAAGTTGCAGTCCGATGGTCTCATTTTACTGAGATAAATATATTAAATTGATGGTTATAATCTACCTTACTTTTGTTTGATTGTACATTATCCTGACACTGAGCCAACCAGTCCTTGCCCTGTCCTAATAATGCCGAGCACCTGGCTAGGAAGCGAAAAATAAAACATTTTAAGTCATAGGTTTGACTCGACCATGGTTCGAAACCACGATCCCATGATCTACCAACACGGGAGACGGACGCTCTAACTCATTCGGCCATCCCGTCCGGTATACATTTTGAGTTGAATGTGTTGAATAAATAATGTGACTGAGTGGGATACCGGGTCATGGTGCCGGTGGCCTGATTTCCCAGCAGGGCAGCATTATAAAATCCCCATGATTGTGCACTGTCACAAGTCGATACCCGTCATGATATGACCTTAGATGTTGCTAGGACGTAAAACAACAACAAACAAAAACAATATATATATAAATGTAAAGCAGTGTGTGTGGGGGGGGGGGGGGAGTGTGTAATCTGCAAACAGTGTCCAGGCAGTAAAACCCCATTATAACGCGATCGTTGCAGATCCATACAATGTCATCGCAAAAACAGCAAGGCTGCACTAAATCCAGGTTCAGTTTACTGTATAGACGAGATCACCGTTCCGACTGCGCATCCGCTGAAAACGGCGCTGGCAACAAAGCAAAGGCGTACAGCCATTGAGTTTGCCGATACGTATAGGACAAAACTTCGATTTTATTCAAAATTAAAAAAAAAAACACATAACAATTTGGCACAAACATCGATGGATGGATGCAATGTAATAATATAATGAATATTTTTAAGACACAACTCTCCATTATTAAGCATTTTAAGCTAAGAAACATACAATTTCAGTCACTTTACAGGCTGATGTTTACATCACCATTAATTAGACATAAGTAATTCTTGTTCTAATATTAAAATGTCAAATGTATCAACAAAAACTTGTTTCAAAGAAATATATAACCAATATCTGATTAACCCTACTCATTTTCTATTTCTACATATGTCATTAACCATAGGATATAAATAAAAACATGAATAAAATAAGTATAACTGACTCTGGCTATAGCTTTAACGCCAGTCTGAGTGCCCAGATTTGTCCAAATCTAAATGCACATGGCATAAGATGTGCTGATTATATTGATGTAAATGCAATGCTGGATAAAAGATTAATATCTTAATTTATTATATATATTTTTTAGTTAGCGTTCGATGTTTCAAACAAGAGCTGAGATGAGCTGAAATTAGCACATTTCATAGCTGCACCCAGTCTATTAGCATGTGCCATGTGCTTCTCGTGGGTTTGTTTTGCTTTGATGCATCCCACAATGCACTGTGCCACTGGAATGGCTATGTAGTCTATTACCTTTAAGTTAAGGAATTCCATGTCCAATGAATCATCGCGTTATATCATAATTCATGTCACGTCAGGGCGTGTATCATGGAGTTTCGCTGTATATATATGGACGGACTTGTGTAAGCTCAAAACAATGACTTACAAAATTGATACTTGTCGCTGCCCACCTAGCCTGGCACTCAGCATTACTAGGATAGGGCAAGGACTGGTCAGCTCAGTACCAGGAAAATGTGACTGAGTGGGAAATTGGGTCATCGTGCCGGCAGTCTGGTCTCCTCGTGTGCCAGTCACCATGATTGTGCACTATCAGAAGTGGGTACCCATCTTGGTATGACCATTGATGTTGCCGGGATGTAAAACCATAACAAACAAACAAATATGGATGTTTTTTCTTCTTATCTGACTGTCTCTCTGAGATCAGGAACAGCTGCCATGCCATGTATATATATATGTATATATCTATCTATTTATATGTAATATAAAAGTATTTATATGAATATTATTGGAATGTAACAGCTTTTTATATGTGTATGGGAGGTTGGTAGCTTGAGCAACTTGGAGAACCGTTATGTCATATGGCAGGTAAGCCTAGTGGGGGGTGCTGTACTGGTTTATGAAATGTGGGGTCAGTGAGGGCACACTGTTCAACGCTTTCAGACTCCATTATGGGTGACCTGGCGCAGTTTGAGCTAGTTTCACATAGTGAACCCGCAGACAGCTCAAAGCGACATTCACCATGGCTTCAGGAACACTGGCGTCTGGATGGTTGGTTGTTGGAGTTTTGCATCCTGGCAACATCTAATGTCATATCAGGATGGGTACCGACTTGTGACAATGTATACCATACTCATGGTAAGTTTATAGTGCTGTCCCACTAGGAAATCAGGCCACCAGCACCATGACCCGATATCCCACCCCACTCAGTCACATTAACCTGACACTGAGTTAACCAGTCCTTGCCCTATCCTATTAATGCTGAGCGCCAGGCTAGGAATCGACAAGTATAAATTTTCAAGTCATTGGTTTGACTCGACCGAGAACCGAACTCCTGATCTCCCGCACGTGAAGCCTGCGCTCTACCCATTTGGCCACCACACTCGGTCATCTGGATGGCACCCTGTACCTTGGTTAAATGTTGCAAAGCATCACAAACAGTTTCACGACACTCCAAGTAAACAGTTTCACACAGCATTGTTAACAGTTTTACGACACCCTGCATGGACTGTATCATAAACCGGTTTCGCGACACCGTGATTGTAGAATGTTGTAAACAGTTTTATGTCGCTGTATATAGTAATACACAAGTCTGCGACATCCTGAGAGTGAAGAAACATAGACGCCTTTGTGAAAATGATGAGTGAAATGGGCGATAATAAGTGAAAACGAGAAAGTAGGTTTTGCTTCTCTAAATCGACCGACCATGGGACCGGCTTTAAATAGTCCATTTAGGGAGGTGGTCGGTTTAGGGAGGTAGAATATCGCTACAATGGTTTTGTATGGGTGATCGTTTGAGACCCAAATAAAGTGATCAATATAGGGCAGTGGTCGATCTGAGGAGGTGGTTGGTGAAAGAGGTTTTACTTTAGTTTTATGATTTATAGTTCGGTCGGGTTAGAAATGCTGGTGAAACGCTCTCCTGCGTTGGCTGAAGGGAGCATGAAGTGATTGATACGAGCCTATGCACAGCTGTAGGGAGCATACTATGATTTATAGGTACTGTCGGGAGCTTACTTTCTGTTATGTTGGACTCATGTCTCGGGGGTGGTGGTGGTGGGGGGTGCGGTCTGTAAAACAGTGTCTGTGGGGGAAGAATGTGTAGTCTGCAAAGCAGTGGCTATGGACGGACAGTGTGCAGTCTGCAAAGCAGTGTCTATGGGGGGAGAGTATGGTATATAAAGCAGTGTCTATGGGGGGGGGGGTGGAGTGTGCAGTCTGCAAAGCAGTGTCTATGGGGGGAGAGTATGGTATATAAAGCAGTGTCTATGGGGGGAGAGTGTGTAGTCTGCAAAGCAGTGTCTATGGGGGGAGAGTACGGTACATAAAGTAGTGTATATTGGGGGAGAGTGTGTAGTCTGCAAAGCAGTGTATATGGGTGGAGTGTACAGTCTATAAAACCTATAAAGGTGGAGTGTGTAGTCTGCAAAGCAGTGTCTATGGAGGGAGAGTGTCCAGTCTCCAAACCAGTGTCTATGGGGGGGGGGGGGAGTGTGCATTCTGTAAAGCAGTGTCTATAAGGGGAGAGTGCAGTTTGTAAAGCAGTGTATATGGAGGGAGAGTGTGCAGTCTGCAAAACAGTGTCAATGGCGGAGAGTGTGCAGTCTATAAAGCAGTGGTTATGGGGGCAGAGTGTGCAGTCTACAAAGCAGTGTCTGTTGAGGGGAGAGGGTGCAGTCTGTAAAGCAGTGTCTATGGGGGGAGAGTGTATTGTATGTAAAACATTGTCAATGGGGGGAGAGTGTGTAGTCTGCAAATCAGTGTCTATATGAACTGGTAACTAGAAGGAACATACATTATGTTATACAGATGGGTGGCTGGGGGGAGCATACATTGTGTTATACTGACATTCGTTGGAGGGAGCATACATTGTATTATACTGACATTTTCTGGAGGGAGCATACATCGTGTTATACTGACATTCGCTGGAGGGAGCATACATTGTGTTATACTGACATCTACTGGAGGGAGCATACATTGTCTTATATTGACATTCGCTGGGGGGAGCATACATTGTCTTATATTGACATTCACTGGAGGGAGCATACATTGCGTTATACTGAGATTCACTGGAGGGAGCATACATTGCGTTATACTGACATTTGCTGGAGGGAGTATACATTGTGTTATACTGACATTCACTGGAGGGAGCATACATTGTATTATGCTGGCATTCGCTGGAGGGAGCATGCATAGTGTTATACTGACATTTGCTGGAGGGAGCATACATTATGCTATACTGACATTCACTGGAGGGAGCATACATTGTGTTATACTGACATTCACTGGAGGGAGCATACATTGTATTATGCTGACATTCACTGGAGGGAGCATGTATAGTGTTATACTGACATTCGCTGGAGGGAGCATACATTATGCTATACTGACATTCACTGGAGGGAGCAAACATTGTGTTATTCTGACATTCGCTACAGAGAGCATACATTGTATTATACTGGCCTTTGCTGAAGGGAGCATACCCTGTGTTATACTGACCTTTGCTGGAGGGAGCATACAATGTGTTGTACAGACCAGTGACTGGAGGGAGCATTCATTGTGTTGTACAGATGGCTGGCTCTGGATTAGAACCTGAGGGAGCATACATTGCTTAGTACAGCCTGTTGTCTGTGGCGAGCATGCATTGTTTTGTGTGTGGACTGTAGGGATCAGTGAATGCAGTTGTCCGGAAACTGTGACGATGAAGTAAAACTATATATATATATGTATATATGTTTAGTTTGTCTTACGAAAGTGGGTCAATTGGTGGTTTTAATAACAAAATGCACAAAAGAGTGGGAATGCATCTCCAAAATACTCTGCATTACGGTGTTCTGCATGGAAAAGGTTGTAAGGAACAACACTCTGCAAACCGTGGTTAAAAATATTTTAAAATCTTAAAAATGGGCAATCTTATCTGTTCCCTAAAAAGAAGGGAAAAAGGTAAAATTTTCATTTTGGTCATGTGGTGTTAAAAAAAGGAGGTTGCATTTATGAAGATTTCCTTACAAAATTCTATGGACTGTACACATTGAGGGAGACCCGTAAAAAAAAAAAAAAGGGTTCATCAATATATTTGTAGTAAGTGACCTCTATTTTCAAAGAGCAATTTTGGTCAATTTAACAGATGTCGGCATCGCAATAGTTAAAGTGTAGTGCATTTCTTTGTTTCATTTTAAATTATTCTAGAAACAAATAGGGTTGTTGTATTTTCTCTACCTTTACATTCAGGATAAATTTAATAACTTTCCAACACCTCTGTCAATGCTAAACTATAAGTATGCCTTTCGACGCCGACATCCAATGGTTGAGGCTGACATCTTTCCCCCATGCACCAATTGGCCTATTTTCATGAGACTGACTCATATATATGATATATTATATATATGTACACACATACATGTTTACATGTTTGCTTGTGTATTATTCTTTATACAACCTGAGGATTTGTAGGACATTTAGACATGTTTTATTCACAATTTCTATGCATATTCTACAAACATAAATTAACCTGCTGATAATAGAAATTGTAGACGGTCATTTAACAGGAAAACATCCAGGTGGCGCCACAAGTACAGACGATCGAAACGGGTCAAAGAAGCGAAATAGACAGATTTCTATAAAATACAAGATTACATTAATAGTAGTAAAATAATATGATAACATGTGAGTACATTTATTATTAATATTCACATAATAAATTATATAGCACACATGAATTTATATACTTGCCTTCTCTGCATCCAGAATATTATTGCCCTGAATTAGCAGGTGTCCTGTCATCGAAGGAACAATCGAACGAGACGAATTCAACTCATACCGTGAAAAATTGTTCGCACATGGGAATGGTTTGCCTTTGCCGAATGACACAAGTGCCATATGAAGCCACAAGAATATAGCTCCACCACAGCGAATAGCAAAACAGCCCCGTACATGCGCACTAAAGGACAAAGCTTACGGGTGCGCATAGTTGTAGGAGGCATCAGGATAGTCATTGTGGTTCGGCGGAGTGATTTCAAATGGGTCAACACTGAAGCGCCCATTTGAAATCACACGCCCATCCATGATGTCTATTAGTATTAGACAGTGATAGAAATAGGCGCAATTCTTCACTTGTCCATGGGACAAGTCTGGTGTGATTTTCACTTGCCCGTCTGAATTTCGACTTGTCGACAGTAATGACCATTATTATCTCAGTTAAGCTCCATGCTTAAGGGAATACAACTACAAAAAACAACAAAACAAATGTCATAAATAATGTAAATTACATATAAAGATGACAACGGAAAGTGAACAAAATCTCAAAATACATGTTTTTCAGCCACAAATTGTCACTTGTCCAACGGAAAAGCTCAATCCATATTCAGCTTGTTTGTGCCTACTGTCACTTGGCTCGGACAAGTGGACAAGCTCTTATTTCGAATGCTGTTACATATCCACGTTTATGTAAAAATAACGTACTTGATTGCATTATTAAATGTGCATTTTTATAAATCAATATGAAGGCTCTGGTTATTGTTAGAAATAATTGAAAAAATAAACATTGTTGATAATAATTCAAAGATGTCGCAGTAGTAAGCATCGTGGTTGCATGTCTATTCTTATATAACTGATTGTGAAGACTCCTTGTACATCAGGTGGCTTTTATTTCCTGCTTCCTGTGGTGGATTCATTTGTCCCTAGTAACAGGGCAGCATGGTTACCTAGCAACACCCAAGGGGCCTGCTATGCTTTTATTGCAACAGCTCCCTAGGGGGTTGTGGAATGAGAGGGGGAGGGGTTGCGGGGAGAGGGGTTGTGGCGGGAGGGATTGTGGGGGGAGGGAATGGGTTGTGGGAGAGGGGGATGTAGGGAGGGGGTTTGAGGGGATGGGTGTTGTGGAGGGAGGGAGGTGGTGTGGGGGTTGAGGGAGGGGGACGGAGAGGTTACGAGAGAGTGAAGTTGTGGGGGTGAGGGGGTTGTTGGGGGAGGGAGGGGGTTGAGGGACAGGGTTGTTGGGGCAGGGAGGATTGCGGATTAATAGGAAATCAATACAGGCAAGGAGAAAAAGGAAGAGTATAAAGAGTGAAAGTAGAGTGAGAGCTTGTACCCTAAGGTTTATTATCATTATATAGTGGAACATGAATCTGGTATGGCATACCACCTGACCTTGCTCTCCAATCAACAACAAGCATTTCTAGGTCCACCACTAAACAGTAAGCATTCTTGGGTCACCATGGCTACTGTGATCTACCCACCACCACCATGCCTTGTGGCTGCTTGGCCTGCACCCGCCCTGTAGTGTGTGTGTGTGTGTGGTGATCCGTGACTAACAGTTGGGGGGATGGGGTAGTGAGTGGAGCCCCTGAGCTCCTTACACACTATCACTAGTGCCTCCTTCACACTATCTACCTAATACACAATGACTATTAACCACAAGTATAGAGTCACCAGCAACTACATAAATACATTCATGCACCTAGCCCTATACATCATTTACATTAATAGACCATTTGTACTCCTTATAGACCATTTCACATTCCCCACCAATGCGTTTTATCGGAATTATTACACACAGTTTGTGACTGTGTGTAATAATCTACTGCCGTTTAGAGTTGCACATAATAATCCGATGGGTTTTGAGTTTCTGCCATATGTACATATCAGGTCATGATGCTGGCGGCCTGGTTTCCCAGTGGGGCAGCACTATAAAAGTCGCCATGAGTGCGCACTGTCATAAGTCGGTACCCATCCTGATATGACCTTAGATGTTGCCAAGATGTAAAACTCCAACAATCAGACAACCAACCTATATATGTATATATGTGGCAACGGAGATTAATATACAGTAAAACCTCTCTAAATCGACCGACCATGGGACCGACTTTAAGTGGTCCATTTAGGGAGGTGGTCGGTTTAGAGAGTTAGAATATCCTTGCAATGGTATTTTTGGGATCCAAATAAAACGATCGATATAGGGGAGTGGTCGATCTGTGGAGGGGTCGGTATAGAGAGGTTTTACTGTATTAGGTTGAATGTGATATATTTCTACTTTACTTTAATTTGAAGTAACTTTTTATGTTAAGCGGTTAGACTTGGAGATATTTGCAATACAAACATGTCAAATTAATATTGCCGTGTGTATGCAGCAAACTGATGGATGCAAGCCTTGTTGACCCTTTTCGAGCATAGAAAGGACACCGAACGGCAATACAAATGTAATGAGTGAACCAGTATCTAACATGTAGGAGCAAATCTACGTAAGCGCTTTAAATTAAATTAAGTAATTTTTGTTATGCTTCCATCGGAGTAAGCAGCTAACATTATATACTTTTTCTAACAGACGACATTTAGACGACGTATTTCAGTGAAAATTCAGTGAAGTTTCCATGAATTTGTGTGAATGCAGACGATATTTAACTAGAGCAGACGACATTTATATAGAGCAGACGACAATTGGGAGGCGAGTGGTGGATGGAGTGGCGTGTTGTAATGAAAGCTTCAGGCATTCAGGGAAATACCTCAATCGATGTGTGTGTAGGTGGGTGGGTGGGGTTGGGAAGGTGGGCGGGTCAGTTCAATTGGTCAGGGGAGTGGGGGGGGCATAAGTTGTTGGATTGCCGGGTGATTGGCTTTCGCACCCCGGGGGGGGGGGGGGTCGCAGGGGGAGGGGGTGGGGGTCGTGTAGTAGGAGAAGCAGGCATATCTGTCTTCCTTCCGGTTCCGGTTTCAGCCCAACCGGAAACTTGCATTTCACACTCCCGTTGTGAGTGCTTTGTTGTTGTTTGTTTGTTTACATATTTATTGCTGTGAATGCAACAGCTGTCAGTCAGTGCTGAAGCATTGGTCTTTCGTTATTTGTGAAAAGTTGCCCGAGTCATAGTAGCATAATGCTGAGGTACCAGCCTGTGAGGTACCAGTCTGTGGGGTACCAATCTGTGGGGTACCAGCCTGTGAGGTAACAGCCTGTGGGGTACCAGTCTGTGAGGTACCAGCCTGTGAGGTACCAGTTTGTGAGGTACCAGTATGTGGGGTACCAGCCTGTATGTTACCAGTCTGTGAGGTACCAGTCTGTTGGTAACAGTTTGTGAGGTACCAGCCTGTGAGGTAACAGCCTGTGTGGTACCAGTCTGTGAGGTACCAGCTGTGGGGTACCAGTCTGTGAGGTAACAGCCTGTGTGGTACCAGTCTGTGAGGAACCAGCCTGTGAGGTAACAGCCTGTGAGGTACCAATCTGTGAGGTACCAGCCTGTGAGGTAACAGCCTGTGAGGTACCAGTCTGTGGGGTACCAATCTGTGGGGTACCAGCCTGTGAGGTAACAGCCTGTGTGGTACCAGTCTGTGAGGTACCAGCTGTGGGGTACCAGTCTGTGAGGTACCAGTATGTGAGGTACCAATCTGTGGGGTACCAGCCTGTGAGGTACCAATCTGTGGGGCACCAGCCTGTGAGGTACAAGTCTGTGAGGTACCAGTCTGTGAGGTACGAGCTTGTGAGGTACCAGTCCGTGGGGTACCAGTGGGGGGGGGTACCAGCCTGTGTGGTACCAGCCTGTGTGGTACCAGTATGTGAGGTACAAACCTGTATGGTACCAGTCTGTGGGGTACCAGTCTGTGGGGTACCAGCCTGTATGTTACCAGTCTGTGAGGTACCAGTCTGTTGGTAACAGTTTGTGAGGTACCAGTCTGTGAGATACCAGTCTGTGAGGTACCAGTCTGTGGGGTACAAGTCTGTGAGGACCAGTCTGTCGGGTATCAGTCTGTGAGGTACCAGTCTGTAGGGTAACCCTCCATTGACGGATCTAGCACCCTGACTGGTGCCCAAGGTCAACCGGCCATTGTTGGCCATTGAGGCAATGTCAGACCAGGCTTTGACCTTGAACCCTCTTTGGTATTCATTCCCACACCGGAGGGCTCAGCTCGGGGTTCATCCACGAAAGTCGAAATAACACCGCAGATTTGTCAACCTCGTGTGAAATTTAATAAGCTCATCCCAATATCCCATCCATCCACCTCTCTGGAGCGCCTTCACAGTTTGTTTGTTTGTTTGTTGTGGTTTTACATTCTGGCAACATCTAAGGTCATAGTAAATAAGACTTATCCAACTTGTAAGTAGCAGTGCACACTCATGGTGACTTGATAATGCTGTCCCACTGGGAGACCAGACTGCGGGAACCATGACCCAATTTCCCATTCGGTGACATTATCCCGATACTGAGCCAACCAGTCCTTGCCCAATCCTACTAATTCCGAGCGCCAGGTTAGGTACGTGACCAACTATCAATTTTGTAAGTCATGGGTTTGACTCGACTTGGATTCAAAAGCTCCAGACCTTCTGCATGCGAAACCTGCGCTCTTCCAGATTTGGCCACCGCTTCCGCTCCCTTTATTAAAGTTGTTTTAGTTTTTTTTATTCCTTACTTTGGAGTGTATTAACTGTTCTGCCTTTGTTATTACTTTTCCCACGCGCTCCTGTAATGTTCCCTTTATCTTGTTAACTCCTTTATATTAACTTCACGTTATTTTTCTTCGCTTTCATCAACTCCTTCACCACCACACAACCAGGCGTGGTAGCCAAATCAGTAGAGCGCAATCCTCCCTTGCGGAAGATCGGAAGTTCGATTCCCGGTCGAGTCAAACCAATGACTTACAACATTGATACGTGTCGCTTCCTAGCTTGGCGCTCGGCATTAATGGGATAAGGCAAGGATTGGTTGGCTCAGTGTCAGGATAATGTGACTGAGTAGGATATCGGATCATGGTGCTGGTGGCCTGATTTCCCAGTAAGGCAGCACCATAAAGTCGCCATGATTGTGCACTGTCACAAGCCGGTACCCATCCTGATATGACCTTAGATGTTGCCAGGATATAACACTCCAACAACAAACCAACGACCACCCCATTGTGTGTGTGTGTGTGAGAGAGAGAGAGAGAGAGAGAGAGAGAGAAACCCCCTTGTGGCCAACTGGGGTACTAATGGCTTCAACCATGGGCCCTTATTCCCCCGTGGCAGCTTTGAGAACTACATCCCTCAGTCTCTGGATAACCCTTTTACATAATTAAGGAAGACTCACAATTTTGGCCCGGATGACCTTGCGGTAGTGTGCTCGCTTTCCATGTGTGTGATTGTGGGTTCTATTCTTATGTGAGTCAAACCAAAGTCTTGGAGTAAAGGCTGCGGGAGTAACTTGTGGATAGGGTGATTGCATGGGGGAGCCTAGGGAGTGTAATGGTCATTGTGCTAGCCCTGGAATGGCAAGAAGTGTCCGTTTGAAATCCGCTTTTGACCCATTTACAACTCCCCCCCCCCCCTCCCCATGACATTCTTTTATCAAATATATCCCATACCCGAACATTTGTCGATTCCCAGCATCATCTGCATCAAGGGCTGTCACTGGCTGCTTTTCAAAGCTACTAGCTGATTGGTTCTGAAGGTTTTAGATTCATGCTGCCACTGTTAAGCAAACCCATTAAGGAGAGAGGCGTCTGCATTAATGCGTCCCATAAGGTGGACATTGCCTACATTTATGGCGGAAGCCTGGCCATTTCGCAACAAAAATGTAAGTTTTACAGCTACACGTTTTATCTTGTCTAAGATTACATGTGGATATAAAATACCAATGTGTATGCCTGATAAAAATATGCGCATATCATGTCATCTTTGATCTGGATGAGTTAAGATATGTAAATTACATCCAATAAAAAATATATTAAAAAAATTCCCCAGACTGCCTGCATAAATGCACGTTGGCCTCGCCCAGGATGCATTAAATGCAGGCGCCATCTTTAATGGGTGTAATTGATGCCCAAATTAGTTGGTGGAACACACCGCTAGGTGGCAGCACTGCATGTGCACTGCGTGGCCGCCGGGGGGTGCTAGCATCTATTACATTCGCGTTTGCTGCTATAAAATATTAAACAGATGAACGCCATATTTAGATTTGGACCCGGGTAAGTATGGTTAGTTGATCTGAGTGTTATAATTAAAGTCCCCATAATCAGATGAAAGCATCAAATTTTGTTTAAACCCGAAACACTCAACTAGATTTGATCCTACGCGTTCAAGGTAGATATTAATTAGGTCAGATATAAAATATTTGTTGTTGCCTCAAAGGAATGTTATGTAAATTTTAATCAGAACCTGTCACTGCTGAAAATTCTTATTGTCCAGCAATTCGATATGGATGCCAAAGTTGGTTTGGCATTTTTTCACTTTAAATATCTCCAAAGTTAGCCATTTTAAATTAAGGTTACATTTGTTCAATAATGACTCGGTAGTGGACTGGCAGAAGGTACTGAGAAGAGACACAGTAGAATGACGATACGACAGAGTGTGTTCAACAATAGCGCAATAGACGACTAACATAAAGTACTGAGAAGATACAGTAGAATGACGTTATACTTATAGCAGCTTGTGTTCAACAATAGCACAATAGACGACTGGCATAGGGTACTGAGAAGACACAGTAGAATGATGTTATACTTATAGCAGCTTGTGTTAAAAAATAGCACAATAGACGACGAACAAAAAGTACTAAGAAGACACAGTAGAATGACGTTATACTTATAGCAGCTTGTGTTCAACAATAGCACAATAGACGACTAACAAAAAGTACTAAGAAGACACAGTAGAATGACGTTATACTTATAGCAGCTTGTGTTCAACAATAGCACAATAGACGACTGGCATAGGGTACTGAGAAGACACAGTAGAATGACGTTATACTTATAGCAGCTTGTGTTAAAAAATAGCACAATAGACGACTAACAAAAAGTACTAAGAAGACACAGTAGAATGACGTTATACTTATAGCAGCTTGTGTTCAACAATAGCACAATAGACGACTAACAAAAAGTACTAAGAAGACACAGTAGAATGACGTTATACTTATAGCAGCTTGTGTTCAACAATAGCACAATAGACGACTGGCATAGGGTACTGAGAAGACACAGTCGAATGACGTTATACTTATAGCAGCTTGTGTTCAACAATAGCACAATAGACGACTAACATAAAGTACTAAGAAGACACAGTAGAATGACGTTATACTTATAGCAGCTTGTGTTCAACAATAGCGCAATAGATGACTAACAAAAAGTACTGAGAAGACACAGTAGAATGACGTTATACTTATAGCAGCTTGTGTTCAACAATAGCCCAATAGACGACTAACATAAAGTACTGAGAAGACACAGTAGAATGACGTTATACTTATAGCAGCTTGTGTTCAACAATAGTGCAAAAGACTCCTGGCGTAGGGTACTGAGAAGAGACACAGTACAATGATGTTAAGACAGTGTGTGTTAAAAAATAGCGCATTGGATGACTGGCGTAAAGTAGTGAGAAGACACAGTTGAATGACATTAAGTATTAAGACAGCATGTGTTCAACAATAGCGCAGTAGACGAATGACATAAGGTACTGAGAAGCAACAGTAGAATGACGCTAAGACAGTGTGTGTTCAACAATAGCGCAGTAGACGAATGCCATAAGGTACTGAGAAGACACAATAGAATGACGCTAAGACAGCATGTGTTCAACAACAGCACAGTAGAAGAATGACATAAGGTGCTGAGAAGACACAGTAGAATGACGCTAAGACAGCATGTGTTCAACAATAGCACAGTAGACGAATGACATAAGGTACTGAGAAGCAACAGTAGAATGATGCTAAGACAGTGTGTGTTCAACAATAGCGCAGTAGACGAATGACATAAGGTACTGAGAAGCAACAATAGAATGATGCTAAGGCAGTGTGTGTTCAACAATAGCGCAGTAGACGAATGACATAAGGTACTGAGAAGCAACAATAGAATGACGCTAAGGCAGTGTGTGTTCAACAATAGCGCAGTAGACGAATGCCATAAGGTACTGAGAAGCAACAGTAGAATGACGCTAAGACAGTGTGTGTTCAACAATAGCACAGTAGACGAATGACATAAGGTACTGAGAAGCAACAATAGAATGACGCTAAGACAGTGTGTGTTCAACAATAGCACAGTAGACGAATGCCATAAGGTACTGAGAAGCAACAGTAGAATACGCTAAGACATTGTGTGTTCAACAATAGCGCAGTAGACAAATGCCATAAGGTACTGAGAAGCAACAGTAGAATGATGCTAAGGTAGTGTGTGTTCAACAATAGCGCAGTAGATGAATGACATAAGGTACTGAGAAGCAACAGTAGAATGACGCTAAGGCAGTGTGTGTTCAACAATAGCGCAGCAGACAAATGACATAAGGTACTGAGAAGCAACAGTAGAATGATGCTAAGGCAGTGTGTGTTCAACAATAGCGCAGTAGACGAATGACATAAGGTACTGAGAAGCAGCAGTAAAATGATGCTAAAACAGTGTGTGTTCAACAATAGTGCAGTAGAAGAATGCCTTAAGGTACTGAGAGGCAACAGTAGAATGATGCTAAGACAGCATGTGTTCAACAATAGTGCAGTAGATGAATGACATAAGGTATGGAGAAGCAACAGTAGAATGATGCTAAGACAGCATGTGTTCAAAAATAGCGCAGTAGACAAATGACATAAGGTACTGAGAAGCAACAGTAGAATGACACTAAGACAGTGTGTGTTCAACAATAGCACAGTAGACAAATGACATAAGATACTGAGAAGACACAGTAGAATGACATTAAGTGTTAAGGCAGTGTTTGTTCAACTGTAACGCAGCAGATGATTGGCGTACGGTACTGAGAAGCGACACTAGAATGACATAACAATAGCGCAGCAGAGCACTAGTGTAAAGTACCAAGAGCTCCAATCTGCTCCATCAGTGACTCAAACCCACTGACGTGCTACATGTAAAGCGGGTGCCCTAACCACCAGGCCATCACATAGCAGAACTACCAGACGCTGTGAATCGACGCCCATTGATGTGACATTTGATCTCCGGCTGCCGCCAACCAGTTCACATGTCAGATATAACCTTTTGGGCGCGTTTGGGGGCGGTGGTAGTGGTGGGGGTATGTGTGTGAATGGTGGTGGGGGTGGTGGTAGTAGTGGAGGTGGGGGGAGTTGAATGCGGGTATTTCGAGTAATCTGGACCCTCCGGACGGCCTGAAGCTGTGACCGAGTATGCCTGATCACAGCTTCAACTAACAGACCGGAAGTTGGGGTTGGTGCCCATTCCCCAGCAAAATCCTTCGCCATAGAACCTATACTTTAAACTCGCATTGCACCGATAACCACACTCCTCCCGATTACCAAACTTAGTGCGATTCTTGCCATGCATTTCATTCATTGAAATTGTCCTAGAAAATAATTCAGATTTGATCAAATTCCACCCTCTGTATACACGTGGAAAATAATTCACATGTCGCAAATTCCACACACTGCACATTTCATATATATATCAACCACACTGCCTACTTTGACGAATAGTGAATTTAAAACCCGCCAACTCTGCCTTGGAACCTATGTGTAGTAGTCCGTAATGAGCCCCACTACCACAAGGTGGCGGTGGCGACTATGCTGAGCCCTTTTTGCTAAGAAGTAGCAACAGGTGGCAGCACGCTAGCATTGGCAGTCCATATGGACTGTTCCATCCATTGCTAGCAGCCACCCCCCAGAGGAGGTTACATGCGATCCGGCTGGGCAGTGACAGGTCAACTCTATTCTAACCTTGGCGGAATAAAACCAGGGAGTGGCCCGGATTTCCGAGCTGTCTCAGTGTTACTCCTTTTATTCCTCAAGCGGAGTAGGACGCGATCCCTCCACATATGTAATACTTCCCATCCCTTCCTAGCTTGATGTGATGTCACAACAATTCTAATAACAGCCATGGTCCAGAACACGTCAGTGCCTGCCTGATGGGTTCAGCCCGAAATAGCCCATTCCAAGTACAATGTATTTTGTCAAGTTATAGCAAATAATCATGTGAAGAAAATGTGTTAAGGTTGCATAGTCCGATGAAGCGCCACATTTTCAAAATCAAAACAATTATCTAAATTTGAAGAATTCAGGCGCAAAACAACGTAAGCGCCAATCCAAAAATGAAGCTAAACATTGGAATCAAACGTACATAAGGTTTATTTTTTCATATTCCTACTTTGTTGTTCATTGCACCGTAACCATTTGATCATATGAAAAGTGGAATTAGTGAGAATTAAAATTTATTTTCAGGGAAATCTTTTTGATTTAAACTACACTTTTGGATTGGCGCTTACGTGGTTTTGCATCTGAACTCTTCATTTGATCCTACATATTTAATTTAGCTACAGATGGCGCCACCCTTCTATTATGGACAAACCATCAGCACACCGAACATCCTACACAACTATCAACCTGTTTAAACACATTTAACATTATATAAGACAGACAAAATGTCCTGTCAACTATAAACTTTATAAGAGAAAAAATGTAATCCTCAACGATTGTTTGAGTTGCCCCGAGTATACACTTTCTACTCGGTCCTGCTCGCCATTTTTGCATGAACTACAGTGACTGGTGCTGTACATTATACAGCAGGAGCCACTCCCTTAATTCTACAGGATCGGTGCTGTAACTAATACAGCACTGATTAAACTTAGATTAAATAGACTGTCAATTCCCATACTAAGATGGCCGGAAGACTAGTGCTCCGGCACTGACAAATGTCATATTCAGATGAATAAATACTTTACCCCCCAATTCTTTTATTTTTATTGAGCATGTGTTGCCGCACAGAAGAGAATGCCGAGTCAATTTACTAGAATCTGTTACTGCAGAAGCCTATGGTGTCAGAGTTGTGACGTGCTTGCCAAAATTAATTGTACATGTTTGCACTTCAAGTATCTTAAAAGTTAGCCATTTAAAATAAAAGTTACTTCAAACTAAAGTAAGATAGACTATAACAATCAATTTAATATATTTATCTCACAAACTGACAGAAACTCAAAACCATCGGACTATGCAACTTTAAAAGCGGGTGCCCGGATCTTTAAATATGGAGGGACCAACCACATTTACTGTCACGTGACCAGTGCAACGCGTTTTGTTTTGTTGTTGGAGATTTACGTCCTGGCAACATCTAAGGTCATATCAGGATGGGTACCGACTTGTGACAGTGCACACTCATGGCGATTTTATAGTGCTGCCCCACTGGGTGATCAGGCTGCCAACACCATGACCTGATATCCCACTCAGTCACATTATTCTGACACTGAGCCAACCAATCCTTGCCCTATCCTAATAATGCCAAGCACCAGGCTAGGAAGCGACAAGTATAAATTTTCAAGTAATTGGTTTGACTCGTCCAAGGGTTCGAACCCGTGGTTTCAAATCCCATGATCTACCAAAACTGGAGACAGATGCTCAACTCATTCGGCCATCCCGTCTGGTGGCGCAATGCGTTGTCACGTGACTATCGCAAAGCGTTGTCACGTGACCGGCGCAAAGCGCTGTCACGTGATCTGACCAATTAGCTGCCAGCTGCATTACTGACTCCACACACACAGGTTCACGTGTGGGCACTCTTCTTTTTCTTCTTCTTTTTTTTCCTTCTTCTTCTTCTTCTTCTTTCTTATGACCAGACAGGATGGCCGAATGAGTTGAGCGTCCGTCTCCCATTTTGGTAGATGGTGGGATTCGAGTCAAAACAATGACTTAAAAATTGATACTTGTCGCTTCGTAACCTTGCGTTCAACACTACTCTACTAGGATTGGGCAATGACTGGTTGGCTCAGTGTCAGGATAACATGACTGAGTCGGATACCAGTTCATGGTGCTGGTGGCCTGGTCTCCCGGTTAGACAGCACTATAATCTCGCCATGAGTGTGCAGTGTCACAAGTCGGTACCCATCCTGATATGACTTTAGGTGTTTATCTAGATAAATGTTTTGGCTTTTGAAAATTTGATATTTTTATCGGGCTATACAGCTTTAACCAACAATGAATAAATTATCCAAAATAATACTTGCATAATATTAATATCTTAAATAATCTTTCTATTTTATATATATGTCGTTTGTGCAATTTTTATTAAGTGTTTGCTGTCGCCTCATCCTTCAATGACCTATTCTATTGACACAGAGCCAATCACAAAGCTTGGTACATCTTTGGCCATAATGCACTCGCTGGACCACTTGAGGCCACATTCGCCATCTATCCATAAGCATATTCAGCGCTATACGGAGCGACCCAACCAGCCACGTTTGAACTCGTTTCAGCCCGTTTAAACTTGTTTCCGGTACAAAGGCTAGGGGACCAGGTTGGAAACTGAGCGATAATAGATGAAAACTGCTGTGCCTCTGCTGAAGCAAATGAATGCCAGGGGACCAGGCTAGACCTCTACAGAGCTAGCAGTGTAGTCAAATATTATTTGACTAGTTTATTGTTCAGACATTATCACATATTTATGTATCTTTTGCATAGATTAAATTGTTTGAAGTATATTTGAAATTGAACTACATTGATTTCTGTTTAAATCACACAATATCACTACTTACTGAATGGGAAACTCACCCTGCAAGGGTATGCTCAATATGACCCAGTGGTCAGCCGTTTTTCATCCTTTCGTCGCTGTGGACCCTTCTCCATCGATCTGCATTGGACCATGACATTTGTGTGTTGCACTTATTTACCCTTCCCATGACAGATAAGTGAATTAACACTAAGGTCTTGTTTTCACCACTGGTCAGCACTCGTCCAATTTGATTCAAATTTAAATTTTTTTTATTTGAGCAATAATTTATGTTTTCTTGTTTCTTGTTTATGGGTTGTAGCTGTTTGTAGATTGCAAACAGTCCAAACTCGGGCTTTTATAATGCTCTTGTGTTGGACCATTTACATATATAATGAGGCTGTCTCAAAAGGTGCTAAGCAATATGGGACAAAACTTTGTCCATTGTAACGATCAACATACTCTCTGCTTATGCATTTGCTCAGGATAAACTGATTTGTTTTTTACATGGCGTTTAATAATCCCAATAGAATACATATTGATTTGAAGCAGATGTACTTGTGTTTTCAGTGTAACCGTTTCTGTGCTGTTTTGTGTCAATCATTACAATGGACAAAAAAAGGGAGAGTTATCAGCTTTTGAGACAGGCTCATTATATATATGTGTGACGTATAGCACATTATATGAGTATAAATGCAAGGGTATGTTGTACGCCCTATATTTTCTCTGTGCGCATTGGTGGAGGCCCCCCCCTCCCAGCTATCGGGTAAATTGCTCGGCGGGCACCCCCCTCGTGTCACACACTGGAGTGTGTGCGTGAATTTCTATTGTGACTTGTTATTTTCATTAGTCGCTAGGAAGGGCTTAAGTATATAGATTTCGACAGGTTTATGTAATTACCTTTTTGTGTTGTACTAATGAAATATACATCGTCAGCCAGCATTTTGCCTGTGAACATCGGAGTCATGCCATGCACCTACTCCTATAGGGTCACGCTGGTCATGATTTTGTAGCTAACCTGTCGTACTCATGAGTTGTTTTTCTACGTTACATTATTGTTTAGTAGTTTCTTAAACACTGCTATGTTTTCTGCACTTCGTGTTGCAGCTAGCAGTTTATTCCAGATGTTGCCACTCATGTTAGTCACACTGTAATCATATGCACTGCATTTTGTGCATATCTCTCGGTAGTTCAGCTGGGATTTTGTTAGACTGACAATCTAAAACTTTTGATTGCAATTCTCCGTCCGGCGTGTTTTAACCCTTCATTTTTTTAAATCTATTTTTTCTCTCCAAAATGTATGAGAGGAAAACATCAAATTAACCACTTTCATGTGTGACAAAGTACTGTGGTCAGAAAGAAATCTGGTTAGGTCTAATTGAATAGGGACTAATAAAAAAAAAGGTTGTCTTTTCAGTTGCGCGACCGAACCTGCAAACAAATTGCTGACCGTAATTATTTTATCATGAAAATAAAAATAGCAAGCGGTACTTTATTTTTATGATTTGATTCTCAAGCCGTTAACTTTAAATGACTTTTGTTTAAAAAATTTAATTATATTATATTTTTTTATGATGGTTTATTTACCCTGTCCATAACGAGTAAGCCGCATCATGGCTTGTTTTAATTGCTGAACAGCAATAGTATCGATTTGATAGTAGTCTTGTCATCTTAGCTGTTATTAGGTACCGGCAGCGAAATTAAAAAATATGCCTATGGTCCAATATTTGTATTCCTTCCTGTTGATGTTGAAATTAGAAACCCAAATCCAAAACCGGTTGGGCTATATATAGTATTGTTTTGGAGATAATAATTTATTAAGATTAAATATATAAAAATGTATTAATTTTGAATTAAAAGTGGAACTTTGACCAAATATAATGAAAAGTGGCAGAATGTTAGGGGAGTTCTCCAAACCAATTTCCATTGTACATATATAAAGGAATTTAAATTGTCAATTGCTCAATTAAATCAATTAGTAAAGAACATTTTTAATAAGACAACGTCAAAAAGTGCAATTCATAACAGAAAAATCCTTTTGATTTGGTCAAATAGCCATTTTCAAACATGATATTTTCTTGGAAAACTGCAACAAGACTGAATAAATGCTAAATAGTTCACCTATTAATAACAGTGTAACACCCTATTATCTTCAAGAGTTCTATATTCAGAGAATCAAAAGATATTTGCATCCTAAAATGTCAAAAAGTGTAATTGTTTGCATATAAACAGCATCTGTAAGTGAAATCTTTTCAACATTTCAATCTTTGAAAGCAACCAGACGGGATGGCCGAATGAGTTAGAGCGTCCGTCTCCCGTGCTGGTAGATCGTGGGGTCGTGGGTTCGAGTCCCGGTCGAGTCAAACCAATTACTTTAAAATTGATACTTGTCGCTTCCTAGCCAGGCGCTTGGCATTATTAGGATAGGGCAAGGACTGGTGTGCTCAGTGTCAGGATAATGTGACTGAGTGGGATACCAGGTCATGGTGCCGGCGGCCTGGTTTCCCAGTGGGACAGCACTATAAAGTCGCCATGAGTGTGCACTGTCACAAGTCGGTACCCATCCTGATATGACCTTAGATGTTGCTAGGACATAAAACAACAACAAACAGCTCATTGCAGCAACACAATCTTTTGAATCTTCCTCATATTTGGCACAGTATTACAACAACCATTCACTGAGACTACCAATATTATATCTAAAAGTATGGAACATATTGAATTTTGATTGAACATATAAGACAAATTGTCGGAAAACAAAATATATCAATTTAATGAATCTTTAAATGTTCATTGTAGCTTAACCGATTGGTTAAACTTGCTATAAGTTGACACTGCACATCATCTGGAGGTAATACACATTATCATATTAATATTCTGTCTAGAAATACAAAAAGTGCATTTCGATTGCACTTACAAAAGAAAAGTGTACAAAATAAAAAATAAAGATTTGTTCATCAAGCTTTGAACACTCACTGTGGCTCATCCAATGGGTGGATCTTCTTCAAATTTTGCAGTCGTAGCATATGGACCTAATGCACATTAGCTATGACAATAATTTAGCTAAGAATCTAAAAGCTGTATTTTGATGGCAAAGAGAATTAAAAGTGTCTGAAACCAAAAATATTGATTTAAATAAATCTTTAAATATTCACTGTGGCTAGAGCAATGGTTGAATCTTCCCCAAATTTGCCCCAATATTAGATTATATATTCTCTGATATATCTCAATAGAGATCAATGTCATATACATATTTCTACCTCGGTGTCACCATTGTGAAACTAGTGTGGTCAGCAAAGACCCAAACAGGTTGGTGTCAATATTCCTTGCACTAACTAACTGTGGCTCCTTGCACTAACTAGCATTATACTAAGATTGGTATCATTGGAAAGGAAATCAAAGTGTCTATCTATCCATATGAAATCTTATTAGGTTTAAAATATGTTTTAATTAAGTAGATGGGCTTTAAACTTTCAAAATTATTTAAATTGCAGAATTTCACCTCTTTGACCTAGGGCAAACCATATATGGTTAGAAAGCTGAGGTCATTCCGCTTCTTCTGGTACCATCCATGACTTTCTACGATGTAGTGCAACGGAGCGCGAACCAATTAAAGATAGCCTGTTTTCACAGTGGTTTTCATTTACATCAGTAATGAAGGAATATTCACTAAATACACTCATCATACAAATAGAGTTTACTTAAATGGAAACTTCCTATATATTCAATCCAACAACAACATCGGGTAGAACATATGTTGATGTTCTAGGTTATGCAATTTCATCAAAATCATATACATAGAGAAATAGTTACAACCACGTGAATATTGATGAAAAAAGCACCATTCCTGGACTTTTACAGGGCGCTGCCCGTACCTACTGTTATGTTAGTTAGTTTGTTTTTTGTGGGGGTTTTTGGTGCGACATTTGCAACATTTTGGTATATACCTAAGCTCTGCACTAGTGATACTCAGTTTACGCTGTCACTTTGTGAGGTCAGGGCATGAGGTCATTTGAAGAATTGTTAGAAGTTAGGTCTTGAATGACGGTTGTGAGTGCACACAGACTACATCAGATGACCTCACAGCCTTTGTTCTTAGAAAATGACCTCTAGCCCCATTATTATACTTTATAGGTTGGTGAAATTCATAGTCAGTGCAGTTTGACCTCAAATTTTAGGTAATCATGCACTAATTTCCTTTTTAGGCCCCACAGCCATGACTACTCATTCAGTAATCGCTACAAATAAACCCTTTCAGACCATCACAGATACCTGGTGATAGAAAGTTCTTTACTTCGATGAACATTTTCTGACAAATTACATGAGTTGTACCTTTTGTGAGCATCAAATTACATCACGGTCAAGGTATTCCTTGTTTACCAAAACAAAACTCTCTCCCTACCCACCAACCCTACTTTTTTGTTTGCCTGCGAGAGGAAACACACCATTTTATTTATAGTCTCTGTCCACTTGTCTGCTACAATGCTGCAGCAGCATAAATGATATTGGCATTTTTCTCACACTAAATGCTGCCTTGTTGGTTGGTTGGTTGTTGGAGTTTTACATCCTGGCAACATCTAAGGTCATATCAGGACGGGTACCGACTTGTGACAGTACTGTAACATAAGCAGTGAATGTATGGAGACTGCTTCCTAACAGGTAGTTGCCTTTTATAGTGGTTAGCTGGTTAGAACATATATGTTTGGACCGTCCTACTTGTCCCATCTCTTCATTAGGACTGGCCTACCCAGCAACTATATAAGGAGTGTAGTCACACACTCTCGGCACGACTTGCTATCCGGACCGCACTTCGTCCACACCTCTCTCTATCTCCTTTCTGCTGGCCTTGCTCCTCCTTGATATGTCTGAAAAGAGTTCCAGGAGGGGGAGCCTGCCAGCATTTCACTTTCTACTCTCACTCTGTCCATGTCTATGGCTCGCTGGTTGGTCACCACAGAGCAAATAGACATGGTCCTTTGACTCAACTATCCTCATTTCTCTTTCCTAGACTCTACCCTTTCTATTTCTCCCAGGCATACTTCTCCCCCTGACCAGGGGAGTTGTGTGCTTGGGTGGGGACCTGTACCTTTACATTTCTCTCGCTTTGTTCTCGTTGCTGGAACCACCCCTGCACCCATCTTTACCCGCCCTTCCTCGAAAATACCGCCGGACCGAAGAGATTTGGGGCCACCCCAACGGTTCGCCGTTACAACTTTGTAAAGATGTCCCCAGCTTCTACAACCGTCCCTACTGAAGATTAATCTTCAACCAAAGATTGGGCCGATTTATCGGAGCCTTTCTATAATGTTGCAGTTCTGCAAGCAGTAACCGTCGTAAGGTTACAAACCACCCCAAGCAAGCAAGCACTCTTGGCACTCTACACCCAGACATTGAGGCGTCAACATCTCCAAGTCAGTTAGGCCTGAAACCTGATGTGGCTAGTTACAGCTTGTGGGATAGATTCAACTTACTGACCTTCTACAACATTGACCAATGGCCATCAGCAGGATGGCTGACTGTTGTGTCTGCCTTTTCCCACATTATTGCTGCTTAGCCTGACATGTACATCCATCATGAACTGAGACTCTATACCTGTATGGTTGGCTACAGCTTACAGACAGTGGATCATCTATAGCCATCAACTCCTCAAGGCAACTGAGACATAAAATAAGCACCAAGAGGACTGAGTGTATCTATCATCTATATGGACTACACAGACAGTTGTGAGTGTAATATCATACCATTGAGAATTTATATGTAACTGTACACTTTGTAATTGAGAATATATGTTATAAGTACATATTTGTGTATTATTACTTGTCTTCTTTTCTAAGAATAGAAGACATTCCAAATTCTCTTTTCTCCTCACTATATTAGCTAGTCTATAAGATTAGGCATTAGTTATTATACGTGACAGTGCACATTCATGGTGTCTTTATAGTGCTGCCTCACCATGACCTGATATCCCACTCATTCACATTATCCTGACACTGAGCCAACCAGTCCTTTCCCTATCCTATTAATGTTGAGTGCCAGGCTAGGAAGCGACAAGTATCAATTAAGTCATTGGTTTGATCCATATGAAAACTGAAGATCTATTCTCCCTCTTCCTGGGAAAATCATAGAACAAATAATACATGATGAGATAAAAACATTTTTAGAGTCTTCAAATTACCTAACCACCCAACAAAATGGATTTAGAAAAGACAGATCAACAACTAGGGTATTGGCCTCTCTTATGGATGAGTTATTGACCAACATGGACAAAGGTGAACTTACAATTGCAGTATACCTCGACTTCAAAAAAGCTTTTGATACAATTGACCATAGAATACTATTGCAGAAAATCCAGAAAGCAGGATTGGGGAAGAAAACCTGTACATTCATGGCCAACTACTTAACTAATAGGAAACAATGCACAAAACTTAATGACACTGTGTCAACCATCAGGACTATTAAAACTGGAGTTCCGCAGGGTTCAACCCTGGGCCCCCTTCTGTTTTTAATCTTTATAAATGATTTACCCCAAGTATCAGAGGATGCAACATTCACATTATTTGCAGACGATGCAGCACTCACAGTACACAATAAAGATTTCCAAATAGCAACCGATCAGGTTCGGACAGTGCTGACCAGGGTTAACCTGTGGTGTAGTGAAAACAAACTATCCCTTAACACCAATAAAACTGAGTTTGTCATTTATGGCACCAAAGCAAGGAAGGCAAGGGCACAACCCATAACACTGCATATTGGCGGATCAAAGCTATCATTTAAGGAGGCAAGTGCATACAGGTACTTAGGAACAGTGATTGATTCTACCTTAAATGGGAATCAACAGCTGGCTATACTAACTCAATCATTGGCACTAAAAATGACTACAATCAGGAAGATGCGGAGCTTCATAAGCGAAAACACTGCCCTACTGCTGTATAAATCAACAGTTCTACCAATAATAGACTATAATGATATAATTTATGGATTGCTCACAAAGCAGCAACTGACTAAGCTACAAAGGATCCAAAACCGGGCGTTAAGAACAATTTATTGGGGCAAAACACTAAGTGTACAGGAAATGCATGACAAAGCAAACCTAGATTACCTAATGGTTAGAAGAGATTCACATCTCCTATCACTTATGTACAGAAGAGCCAGAGATACCCAATATATAGAAAACACAAAAAGGAATACTAGACGGGCTGATTCCACTCTACTCAAAGTCCCCAAGCCTTCCACAAACAAACTAATTAAAGCACCAATTTACAAAGGCAGCATGATGTGGAACAACCTACCAACCAGAACCAGGGCAGCATCCTCTTACCTAGAATTTAAAAACTCACTAAGAGTACATCGGATTGGGCAGGCCCTTATGCAGTTGCAGTAAAGTATGTTCCATGGCGTCACCATACCGTAAGTGGCAGACCACCAAACCCTCAGCCTCGGTTTCTCCCCCCCCCCCCCGCCCCCACTTTTTAATTTGTTGCTGTTCCTCTGTTATCTCCAGTCAACCATATACGATGACAGAGACAGTCCAGGTAAAAATGTAAAATTTAAGACCTAAATGCACTGGGATTGGTCCCACTGCTTCACTGGTCACAGATGGTCCAGTGTATTATTAACAACCCCACCCCAAAAACATAATTCATGAACTCACATAACTAGCTACATTAGAGTTACACTAGAATTTTCCTAACAAACCAACATTTATATACCGCTTGCCTAACTGCAACTGAACATTAAAACTTACTACAAGTTTACCAACTGAATAGAGAAGATAACTTCTGCTTACATTCTAAATACTATGTAAATACTCACATTGATCTGACTAATATTGATCTGGTTATATGACACTACTGTACCATATTATTATGGAACTTTTGGGTTCCAGAATTTCATTGTGTTACATGGTGCAAATTGTCTATTCAACAGGTATTGTACACCTTATTCTATATACCTTTTGTGTAAATTACCCTGAATTGAAAAACGGCTGGAAGACCAGTGCTTCGGCACTGACAAAAGAATTATTCAGCAGAATAAACATATTTACAACAAAAAAAAGAAAAAAAGAGAGCCGGGAAGATGTCAGTGCCGGAAGTGACTGTGTGGGAAGAGTGTCCTTGTCTATATTCACATAATGTTATTATACAGCACATATATCTGATGTATAACGAATTAGGCGAGTATAAAAATATGAAGGGAGTTGTTTCCATTATATATTAATTATTATATATTTTTGTTATCACCATTGCTATACTCTGTAAGACTCCACACTTGACAGGTGGTGCCACCTGCGGCCCACCTCCCCTCCAACGGGTGTCAACAAGTGTCGGTTGCACCAGAGGATTATATATATATATATATATATATATATATAGTGATCGACTGTTATCGCGTGTAATAATCTCTGTAGTGTCCTGTAACTATCCCCCCCCCCCTTCTGGGCGGGGTGGCTACCGGCATCCTTCACTTCTTTCAACGCTTAGACGCTGAGCCCTAGATTGTGAAACAACAAATGGCTTCTGTAATTAGAAAAGTAGAGATTTCACCCGGTTACCATGGCAACAGAGCATTTTATCAATACAACAGTGAGGGTGGGGAGTTGCCATGGACGGTCTGATTAGTGGCTAGATCGATTTTTCACGGATGACATTTCATTTAGAATTCGTACAATTTCACCCCAGCTATACACGTCTAGTTTTCAATGTACATTGTCACTGATTATATTGTTTTACAATTGACATTTTGTTACATGTTGTAGTCAAACCTAAGCTTTGTTAACGTTTACCTTTTGTGTTGGCCTTGTTGAAGGCTTACAAACATCAGGGATGAAAGATCTCCGCGATTCCGCGGATTTCCGGGATTTTTCCATCCCGCAGCACCATCAATGTATACTAATATGTGATGCAGACTCCATAGCACTGTCCGCGTATACTACTAATAAATGCTTCAAACGCCGCAGCACTATCAGCCTACACCAATATATATGAAACCCTACTTCCGGGAATTTTCCACGATTCCCTGACAATGCTAAATGGGAGAATATCAGCATTTCCGCTTTTTTTCCTGGAGACCACTTTCATGCCTGAACATGAAGGGGACAACTTCACATTTTCACAAGTTTCATCATCGAATATAATTATTTAAAGTAACAGAATCCATTGTTTCAACATTTCCCCCTATTTCTGAGTCTATATATACATAATATATGTGATGTATAAGCACTATACAAGTATAATTAATCGGAAGCTTTCACACATCATTATATTCTGACTCATCTACTATACAGTATAACCCCGTTAAACCAAACTTGAAGGGACCCTAGATATTTGTTTGGATTAACCGATCATTGGTTTAACTGAGCTTTGGCTTCTATTTTGACTTGGCTTTGGCAAAAACGTGGGTGCATTATGAATGTAATATGCAATGTATGTGGACACTTTGATCATTGTTTTTTTTATCTATATACAGTATAACACCATTAAACCAAGCTTGGTTAAACCAAACGATTGGTTAATCCAAACTTTTTTCGCCGTTCCGCCAAAATACTACCATTTATCATATAACAAAAAATCTCAGATGACCTTATAACCACATGAAAGTTTGGTTTAACCGTACAGGAAGTGGCCTGTGGCCCGACAATTTTGTTTTGATTAACCAATACTTTGGATTAACCGACTTTGGTTCAACCAACTTTTTTATATGATAAATGGTAGTATTTTGCCGGGCCGCCAAAAAAGTTTGGATTAACCGATCGTTTGGTTTAACCGAGCTTGGTTTAACAGGGTTGTACTGTACTGATGTTTATTAAATATATAACCGGGCTGATTGTGTCGCCCCCTGCCTTTAAATGGGCACTTTGCCCGCTATTTAACAAAAATACATATACAGTAGAACCTCTCTAAATCGACCGACCTTGGGGCCGACTTTAAATGGTCCATTTAGGGAGGTGGTCGGTTGAGAAAGGTTTTTAAAATCGTTACAATGGTATTGTATGGGTAATTGTTTGGGATCCAAATGAAGCGATCGATATGGGGAGTGGTCGATTTGTGGAGGTGGTCGGTTAGAGAGGTTCTAATGTATACATATTTTATTTTAAAAGTTATGGTAAAGTGCTTTTGCCAGGCATTCGTTAAATTCGATGTATCTTAACAATATATCCATATATGTATGTATGTATGAATGTAAATGTGTATGAATGTAAATGTAAATGTGTATGTATGTAAATGTGTATGTATGTGTACATGTATGTGTATATGTAAATATGTATGTATATAAAAAAGTGTGTATGTGTGCATGTATGTATGTAAATATGTGTGTATGTGTACATGTATGTATGTAAATATGTATGTATGTGTACACGTATGTATTTAAATATGTATGTATGTGTACATGTATGTATGTAAATATGGATGTGTACACATATGTATGTAAATATGTATATATGTGTACATGTATGTATGTAAATATGTATGTATGTGTCCATGTATGTATGTATGTATGTGTGCATGTATGTATGTAAATATGTATGTGTACATGTATGTATGTAAATATGTATGTATGTGTACATGTATGTATGTAAATATGTATGTATGTGTACATGTATGTATGTAAATATGTATGTATGTGTACACATATGTATGTAAATATGTATGTATGTGTGCATGTATGTATGTAAATATGTATGTATGTGTGCATGTATGTATGTAAATATGTATGTATGTGTCCATGTATGTATGTAAATATGTGTGTATGTATGTAAATATGTATGTATGTAAATGTGTATGTATGTAAATATGTATGTATATGTACATGTATATATTTATGTGTGTATTTGTATGTATATGTGTGTATGTGGTAGTTTCGGGGTGTTGACCTGTTGCTCAGGTGACTCTACAGGTTAAGTGTTTGCAAAGTAGACATTGATGAGAACAATTAACCCACATGGTTGAGCATCCCTTGATGCTGACCCGGGGCAGTGCACAGTTACCATGGAGACGAGGGATGTTGGTTGTATGTTGTTTACACCCTCCTGAACTCCGTAAATAAATCATACAGAATAGACCAGCAGGGATGGTCCAGTCGATAGAGCGTCTGCTTCCCACCAGAGAGGTCACGGGTTTGACCTCCCACCCCTCCCTGACTGAGTCAAACTGAAGACTTGTCAATTGACACTTGGCGCTACCTTGCCTGATGCTCGGCATTATATATACCAGGGTCCATACACATGCGAACATATGGAATTCAAGGCTATTTCAAGGCTTTTCAAGGCTGGTTTTTATAGGAATTCAAGACTATTTTCATTTGGATTTCAGAAATAAACAACAATGGCGAATGGCGATTTCAGACTAATTTAGATCAGTAGGGACAGTTTAATGGAATTCAAGGCTTACTGCTTTTCTTATCGCTTTTCCTTCCACTTTTCTTACTGCTTTTCTTACCACTTTTCTTACCGCTTTTCCCACTGCTTTTCTTACTGCTTTTCTTACCGCTTTCCCTACCGCTTTTCTTACTGCTTTTTTTACCACTTTTCTTACCGCTTTTCCCACCGCTTTTCTTACTGCTTTTCCCACCGCTTTTCTTACTGCTTTTCTTACTGCTTTCCCCACCGCTTTTCTTACTGTTTTCCCACTGCTTTTCTTACTGCTTTTCTTACTGATTTTCTTACTGCTTTTCCCACCGCTTTTCCCACTGCATTTCTTACTGCTTTTCTTACCGCTTTTCCCACCGCTTTTCTTACTGCTTTTCTTACCGCTTTTCCCACTGCATTTCTTACTGCTTTTCTTACCGCTTTTTTTAGCACTTTTCTTACTGCTTTTCCTACCCCTTTTCCTACCCCTTTTCTTACTGATTTTCCTACCCCTTTTCCTACAGCTAAAGCTGGCTCTTTCACAAAGAAGCCTAGTGACTGGGGAAAAGCAACTGAATAATGACATCGCATCCCAATAAATGCAAACTGTCACAAGTCGGTGTGCATCTAGACATAATTAAAACAGATTGTTGACATTGCTAGGATTGTAAACCACAAATCACTCATCATTCACAGCAACTGTGTGCTCCTCATAGGCGGTGGACACTTGGAACAAAAATGGCTTAGGCATTGCCGCTGCTTTTGTTTTGGGTAAGAGTGCAGGCATCCTATGCGGAAGGTCCGAAGTTCAAAACCCAGCCAAATCAAACTAATAACTTGCGAACTTGATACTTGTTGATACCTAGCCTGGTGTACGGCATTAATACCAACAAACAAGCGTGTACTGTATGGTGACTATTAAACAGCAGCATCAGCCATTTGTCTGACACTATCCCCTAAATCTGACATGGCAGAATTCTGATGGCAAGCCATATATGGCTGTGATATGCCGTACCACAAATAGAAGGCTTAATCCAATCACTACGCCACCTGTCGGTTCACTACTGCATTAACTCATTCACCACGCCACCTGTCGGTCATTACTGCCACCGCCTATTTCTTACACACTCTTCCAGAGGTCGCCACGGTGACACCGTACTACACTTCTTTAAATAATATTGTAGGTAAACATTTTTATTCACCTGAATACAATCTTTCTTCAGTGCTGTACACTTCCTTGCGATCGCTTTGCGACCATCAAAAAGGGGTGATTGCAAAGTGTTCGGCAACCGATCGGTGAACTCTAGGTGACCATTTTGGTCGCAAGGAGGTTGCAGATGCTGCACCAAGAACCTTCTTACGACCAAAGTGGTACAAAGTGGTCACCAACCATTTTCAGCGCTTGCGACCAGTGGCTGACTGATTGCCAATCATTGTTTTTTCTGCCTTTTTTTGCTTCGGTCGCAAGGAGCCCTCTGTCTTTTGGGCGCAAAGTGGTTGCAAGCCGTAGTGTGACTGGGGCCTTAGACATCGAGGATAAAATATGTATTCTAATACGAGTCTTCCAAGATGGTGACGCTGGAACCCAGCAGGCTGCCAAATCTGGCTATTGGCCCCTGGCCCCTACTAGGGTGGGGCGGTGGCACACTGCACCAATCCAGAAAACTGTTGCAGTGTACATGTCAGACACAGGGGGCGTACACAAAGCGTTCAGTATGTGAATGGGTAGATGGGTTACTATGGTTACTCATTAGGTCAGCTCTCAATAGCTGGAGTGTCATGAGTGTGGGGGGGTGGAGGAGATGGTGAACACACACATCTATATATACACATACAACAAGTGGTATTTTATCTAATGTAAAATATTTGCGAGGGAAATTTCATTGCAATTTGTATTAGAAACAAATGTATGGCATCATGAGGTGTGTGGTTATCGGTGCAAAGTCAATTCATAGAATAGGACCTATAGTGAATGCAACAGCTGGGAGGGGCGGGTACCAACCGTAATTTCCCATGTGGCAGGAAATCGCAAACCCCTGGAAATTGCACACCCCTGGGTTTGCGATTTCCTAGGAAATCACAAACCCCCCCTGGAAATTGCAAACCCCCCATGTAATATTCAACTAACACACTAGTAAATAATGGTTCACTGACATATTTGGTGCATTCACAATAAGAATTTGGAATATTAAAATGGTTCTATTTACTGTATGCAGTGACTGAAGTTGGAACTAAAAAGGTCATTTTGCTAACAACATTGTTTACATTGCCGATCCTGAAACTGAGTGATAATACCAGGATATTGCTGCACCTCTTTACCTAGCCTGGTCCCCTGGCCTTTGTTTCAACAGAGGTCACCACATAGAGGAAAACGTGGGTACTGGAACCCGACTACTCTTTACCTGGCCTTTAGAACGGCCACAGTGGCGACATCTGTGAATAAGGGCCGTTTTCAGCGCATGTGCGGTCGGAATTACGAACTGGACTATCGCAAAGATGTCTTCATTAAGATAAAGACTGCCAAATATGGGGGGTTTGCGATTTCCAGGGGGAATATGTGATTTCTGAGGAAATCGAAACCCCCCCCCCCCATGTCCATATATGGAATGGGGTTTGCGATTTCCTAGGATATCACAAGTGGGGGTTTGCGATTTACAAGGTTTGCGATTTCCTGCTACACCGGTGTGTAAACACGCTGGGTCACAGCTTCCGTAACTTCATCGGGGGACCAGTAGAACAGTATCTCAGAATACCATGGATGTTTTGACCCGTGTGTTTGCATGGCGGACTATTCTGTGTGTGGGTGATGGTGTGGGTGGTGCTGTGGGTGTGGGTGGGTGATGTATGTGCATATTATGCGGAAACAAAATGGACACCAGGTGGTGCCAGTGGGTGTGATGCATTAATAGTCCTCTCACAACAATAGGACCATATGTGGGCAGTACCCGGCATACCCCCCTCCCCTCTCCCTCTCCCCATAGTGGGGCAGCACATAAAGTCGCCATGAGTGTGCACTGTCACAAGTACCCGTCCTAAAATGACCTTAGATGTTGTCAGGAGGAGGGATGAAAGATCTCCGCGATTTCGCGGATTTCCGAGATTTTTCCTGTAGTTATAACCATATTCTAATACGTTGTTCACACACCGCAGCACTATAAGTACGTTGTTTTACGCTGCAGCACCATCAGCATATTCTAATATGTGGTGCAGACGCTGCAGCACTATCAGCGTATACTACTAATAAATGCTTCAAACGCCACAGCACGATCAGCGTATACTACTAATACATGCTTCAAACGCCGCAGCACTATCAGCGTATGCTACTAATACATCCTTCAAACGTATATGTATGAAACCCGACTTCAGGGTATTTTCCGCGATTCCCTGACAATGCTAAACCTATGGGAGAAATCAGTATTTCCGCTTTTTTTCACAGAGAGCACTTTCAAGTTTGATCCCTGCAGGACGTAAAACTGCAACAACCATCCAACCCAAATCACCAGCGACAGTGACCAGAAAAGAAATATGTCGCTACTAGCACCATAATAGGCCACATTTACTGGAATCCAAACCAATTTGTTTACCGCAAAAGACAGAAATGTGCAACTTTCAGTGAAAAATTATCTATATTTGTTTGTTTTTTAAAATTGTTCATCGTCAGCAGACGACATTCAGTCAAAGTGGGTGAGATGCAGTAGGTTAGTGGGCGGTCGATTAGTAGAGTATATTAACATGCAATATGCACAGTGGTAAATCACGCCGCAACTCGCCACGGTGTGTCGCCACAAGAACCGCCGTCACCGGGCGGCCATTGTCGTCTGCTCGGACTAAATGTCGTCTGCTCGGACTAAATGCAGCCTGCGCTGGAGAAGATTCACCAACATCTCATTATTTTCCACTGAAAAAGTGAAAGCCTTCAACTTTTCACTGAATAAGCTTCTTGATCTGTGGATATTTAATGATTTTTAAAACATTTTAAAAACATTTTGTTTTATACATGGGCCACATGGAATGTTAGGCGCGTGAATGAGGTGTGTGGGGTGGGGTGGGGGGTGGGGTGGGGAGGGTGTGTGTGTGGGGTGGGGGTGGGGTTGGGGGGACTGGCCACAGGTGGTTTTGGCGGAGGGCGGGAAAGAATAAATACCGTCTAAGTTTGAGTGGCCATCAGACCGGGTTTGTTAACAAATCACCGAGGAATCACGTGAATTAGTGAGTCTTTAGGCACAGGTGACCACCGTAACATGTGTCTGTTTGTTTGGTGGGGTTTTGCATCCTAGCAAAATCTATGGTCATATCAGCATGGGTACTGACTTGTGACAGTGCACACTCATGGTGACTTTATAGTGCTTCCCCTCTCGGAAATCAGGCCGTTGGCACCATGACCCGATATCCCACTCAGTCACATTATCCTGATACTGAGCTAACCAGTCCTTGCCCTATCCTAGTAGTGCCGAGCACCAGGCTAGTTAGTGACAAGTATCAATTTTATGTCATTGGTTTGACACGGCTGGGAATCGAACTCCCGGACTTCCGCAGGGGAGGCCTGCGCTCTACCAATTCGACCACCGCGTCCGGTGACCACCCTAACATTGCGGGCCGTTAGCAGGTTAGTGAAGTCGACCACAGGACACCACCTGCATTCTGCTAAAATTATACATTATGTTAAAGTTGCATGGTCCGATGAAATATAATTTTGTCAAAATTAAAACAACTACTTACATTTGATCCTATATATCCAACTTAGATACTGGTGTATTAGCTAATGATTTGGGACATCATATACAGAATAACCAGTGAATTTATAACCTCACCCCTTTGGACACTCACTTTGAAACACCCATTATGCAGGGAGGCCATTAACAAATTAGGCCAATCTCATGACCTCATTAGCCTTCCCCAAACAAGTAGGCTTACTGTGCAGGGCCATAGAGGGGAAGGGAAATGAGGTGGATGTTGCCCCTCCCCTCCATGTTGGATATTCAATGGTGTTTGGTCAAGTCTATAAATATTATTAATCAATTTGGGTAATTTAAATTTAGAATTCTTTTACATTTGTCAATTAAAATTGCATCTGCCATTGGGACTATGTATGGTATGAGGGAGGATGAGACATATGGATGACATAACAGTAAATAATAACAGAGCAATAATATGTACATGAGAAATGCAAATTCATTAGATAGCAATGCGAACTGTTAAAGGGAATCAGCATACCTGTCCAGGAAAACAAATGAACTCGGAATAGTTCTAATTTGTGCCACAGGGTGGTGCATGCTTAGTACTGAACTTTTCCACCGTTTCCGGTTTTAATGCTATGAAGGCAGCAGCCGTTGTGGTTGTGCCTATGCATTATCGTTTGGACGGGACCCATCACAAATGCACCAGGTTCTGTGCTTAATGCTATGATGGCAGCAGCCATATTCTATGATCCAGCCGGACCTGAGCATTGATGCGCGAAAAGGAAGAAAGCAAGGCGGGGGTGGGAAAAAAGGCGTTTTATTAACGCCTCAACAACAGAGCATATAGGAACAGAGAATAAGCAAGCTGAGGAGGAACAAGGCAAGGAAGGGCTCAGGAGGAGCAACAATAAACAGGCTCAGGAGGAGCAATGCAGTGAAGGGCTCAGGAGGAGCAGAAACATGACAAATAACAGGGGCTCATAAGGAGCAATGTCAGAGTTCTGGTGAGGGGGGGGCCGAGGAGCCCTCCGCCGCTGAGGGAGGAGGGTAAGGAGGGAGAGCTGGGTGGGTGGGTGGAGGAAAAAAGGGCAGAGAGCTGGAGGCGGCAGGAGGGCGAGTGACTGAGGGAGGCCGGCGGGCGGCCTTATAAGGGAAGGGGGGGGGACGGGCGACAGCGGGTGAGTTGTGAAAGCTGCCGGCCCGGGGGAGGGCGAGACAGGGTGAGCAGCGGGCGTCGGGTGAGGCGCGAATGCTGCGCGACACGGGGGGCGGGGGAGGGAGCGGCGTGCGGCGGCGTCGGGTGAGGTGTGAGCGCAGCGCGACAGCCCGGGGCGGGGGAGGGTCTCTTCCTCTCCTCGCATCAAGCGTAATGCTTCGCATTACGACCGATGCGCGAGAAGGAAGAAAGCAAGGCGGGGTGGGAAAAAAGGCGTTTTATTAACGCCTCAACAACAGAGCATATAGGAACAGAGAATAAGCAATCTGAGGAGGAACAAGGCAAGGAAGGGCTCAGGAGGAGCAACAATAAAGGGCTCAGGAGGAGCAATGCAGTGAAGGGCTCAGGAGGAGCAGAAACATGAGAAATAACAGGGGCTCATAAGGAGCAATGTCAGAGTTCTGGTGAGGGGGGGGCCGAGGAGCCCTCCGCCAAAGAGTAGGAGAGGGCTCGAGGCGTGCCCGAGGCGGGGGCACGGGGCGCCCGAGGCGGGGGCCCGGAGATGCAGGTCTGGGTGAGAGGAGGGTCCGGGGCCTACGTGGAGGGGGAGCGGGCGGCCAAAAGGGCAGAGAGCTGGAGGCGGCAGGAGGGCGAGTGACTGAGGGAGGCCGGCGGGCGGCCTTATAAGGGAAGGGGGGGGGACGGGCGACAGCGGGTGAGTTGTGAAAGCTGCCGGCCCGGGGGAGGGCGAGACAGGGTGAGCAGCGGGCGTCGGGTGAGGCGCGAATGCTGCGCGACACGGGGGCGGGGGAGGGAGCGGCGTGCGGCGGCGTCGGGTGAGGTGTGAGCGCAGCGCGACAGCCCGGGGCGGGGGAGGGTCTCTTCCTCTCCTCGCATCAAGCGTAATGCTTCGCATTACGACCGATGCGCGAAAAGGAAGAAAGCAAGGCTGGGGTGGGAAAAAAGGCGTTTTATTAACGCCTCAACAGAGCATATAGGAACAGATAATAAGCAGGCTGAGGAGGAAAAAGGAAAGGAAGGGCTCATGAGGAGCAATCAACAGGCTCTGAGGAGCAATGCAGTGAGATGCAGTGAGGGCTCATGAGGAGCAGAAGAGATCAATAGCAGGGGCTCATAAGGAGCAATGTCAGAGTTCTGGTAGAGGGGGGGCCGAGGAGCCCTCCGCCAAAGAGTAGGAGAGGGCTCGAGGCGCGCCCGAGGCGGGGGTAGGGGCGCCCGAGGCGGGGGCCCGGAGATGCAGGTCTGGGTGAGAGGAGGTCCGGGGCCTACGTGAGGGGGAGCGGCGGCAAAAGGGCAGAGAGCTGGAGGCGGCAGGAGGGCGAGTGACTGAGGGAGGCCGGCGGGCGGCCTTATAAGGGAAGGGGGGGGGACGGGCGACAGCGGGTGAGTTGTGAAAGCTGCCGGCCCGGGGGAGGGCGAGACAGGGTGAGCAGCGGGCGTCGGGTGAGGCGCGAATGCTGCGCGACACGGGGGGCGGGGGAGGGAGCGGCGTGCGGCGGCGTCGGGTGAGGTGTGAGCGCAGCGCGACAGCCCGGGGCGGGGGAGGGTCTCTTCCTCTCCTCGCATCAAGCGTAATGCTTCGCATTACGACCAATGGCTTGACAGGATCCGCCGCTAATGCGCAGATTTCCAGGTTTAATGCTATGATGGCAGCAACTGTTCTGGTCATGTGTTATCGTTTGGACGGGATTCATCGCAAATGCACCGGGTTCTGGGCTTAACACTATGATGGCAGCAGCCGTTCTGCAGTGTATGCACTGGTAGACGGCTTGGGATCGCAGAGCATGCAGTTCATCATAAGTGAGTGTAGAAACTGATATGGTGCTACAACACCAATTATTTTGGGTTCTTTCAGCTCAAATTGCTCCAAAACTAGCCATTTTTCATCAGAGTTACTCAGGGCAAATGAATATCAGGATATAATGGTCAACCTGAGCTATTTATCTCAAATATAACTAACAAATTCAAACGCCATCGGACCATCCAGCTTTAAGCTGAGATTCCATTAGTGCGTTGTACGACGTGCGTCAATCGACCTCCGTCATGCGAAAACGATGTGCGTTTGTACGATTCTGTCCATATATAATATGTATATCCACCAGTCGTATTGGGGAATAACAGACTAATGATATATAGACAACTTTCATTATTTATGACCAGACGGGATGGCCGAATGAGTTGAGCCTGCGTCTCCCGTTTTGGTAGACTGTGGGATTCAAACCCTGGTCGAGTCAAAGCAATGACTTAATAACTGATATTTGTCGCTTCCTAACCAGGCGCTCTGCATTATTAGGATAGGGCAAGGACTGGTTGGCTCAGTGTCAGGATAATGTCACCGAGTGGGATATCAGGTCATGGTGCTGGTGGCCTGGTCTCCCAGTTGGGCAGCACTATAAAGTCGCCATAGGTGCCCACTGTCATAAATCGGTACCCATCCTGATATGACCTTAGATGTTGCCAGGATTTAAAACTCCAACAACCAACCATCCATTATTTAGACACCAATATTTTGTCATGCATAATATATAAATATACACATACATACATACTTACATATATATGAGGTCACTCTCCTGAAAACTGGCCTGAAGTGTCACATGGAGAGTTAAGATCTGATATTTGAATTTTTTACATTTTCTGTTTGCAAATGAAAGCTGGACATCTCCCTTTTACATCTATGTAAAATATGAATTGATGGGATAAAAAATAAAGGCGTAGTCCATAATTAAGCTATGTCATATGGCAGTATAACGTGTGTTTCTCAGATGTAACACATGTTTAGGACAGCACACAGTCTGCTTAATACAAATCTAAGTAGAATTAAATAATTTCATACTGAGAAGCATATTAATCATGGCATAATATACAGAAATATGTAGTGCTTATATTGATAAAAAAAAAGAAGGTAATTCCCAGCCATGCTTTATTCACTGAATAATTAGTGTACAATATGTGTGTGGCATCCAGACACCACCGGTTACATCTGTGATGGAAATTTGTTATGTTATTTCTGAAGACATCAAATAATTCTTTTTAAAATTAAGCATGCATACATGTTAATAAATACTTCCTTTTGATTTGGGAACTGTTTTGTTTGATATATCAATGCAATACAAGATGTTAATAAGGATCCAACCATGTCCCATATGTCATGTTGCAAATGGCTGACTGTAATATGTTGTTTTTTTGTACAAAAACACTTCATAACTAAAAATACCAAAGTTGCATGCGGTTTATTTTATTTCCCTTATTTCTTACATTAAATCTGAACATGAATATGAAAAATATGGAAACAAATTTTTTAAAAAACTTTTTTTATTGATGTTTTAAAATCCCATTCCATGCTGACCAGTTTTCAGGAGAGTGACCCATATATATATTCCAGTGTGTGAGGACAGTATTTCGCATTCTGGTCGGGTTGGGGGTGGTGGCGCCACCTGTGCCAACTGTGAAAAGGGGTCACCCATAAAGTAGTACACAACATATATATAGGGAATCTTCCCTTTCACGCCTTTATACTTGCATAAGTCTTATACATCACATATATATATATCTGTATATATATCTCAAATTAAGCCCTCTAAACTGAAACTAGCGCTTTAACGCCATGTAATAAAAACCTCCACCGTCGTCCCTACCCATTCAAACTTTGAGTTAAACTTTGACGCGCCATTACCCAGCGGCCTTGGAGAGTCTCATTTCCGGTTTGTTCACGTGATCACGTTCTCTCCGTGAGATTGCGGAAGTGACGTCACCAAAGTGTGGCATTGTGTGTGCTGGTATCGACCCGCCATCTTTGATATGGATTTCAGGAGGCTTGATTGAGTGCTTGTGGTTTTATTACACCACCGACGTCGAACGACGCACTTTCCGGCGTTCCCTCGTACCCTGCTGATGGTACTTGTACCATTTCACCGGTACTACTTTCTTCTTTTATTTTTAATTCAACATTTTTCAATTTTTTTATTCAAGTTAATTGTTTTGTTCAGCACGCATCACTAGTCTTTCGGTCTTATAGTTGCATAGTCCGATGGGTTTGAGTTTCTGTCATTTTCTGAGATAAATATATTACGTTGGTCGTTATAATCTACCTTACTTTAAGCTTGTAGTAACTTTTATTTTCAATGGCTAACTTTTGAGATATTCATAATGCAAACATGCAAAATTAATTTTGGCAAGCGCACCAAAACTCTGACACCTTAGGTTTCTGCAGTAACAGGTTACATTAAGTTGGCTCGGTATTCCTGACAAATGTTCGCTAAGTGCACCATGATCTAGGTTAGATATGTAGAATCAAATGTAGATAATTGCTTTGGTTTTGGAAATTTGATATTTTATCGGACTATGTAATTTGACCAATTTAGACAAGATACTCCACAACGGCAATCAATGACAGTGTCATGGGGGTGATGAAAATGGGAAATATTGTGCCTAGAGCGGGACTCGAACCCACATCTCTTTGCATTCTGGGCCAGTGTGCTAACCATTACACCACCTAGGCTCCCTGATATTAACACATGACCCACGCCTACCTGTCTATGTGGTTACTTGCCTGAGAGGTCAGTGCACACTACTACACTCGTCCCCCTGGAGTTGTAAGTCTTTTAATGCTTACAATTACATACATACAGGCAATGCACTAACACATACATACACAGGGTAGGTTCAACAACCATACAGCACGTAGATTGCACAGGATCCTGGTCACGGCAGCAGTGTCATGGGGGTGATGAAAATGGGAAATATTTCACCTAGAGCGGGACTCGAACCCACATCTCTTTGCATTCCGGGCCAGTGTGCTAACCATTACACCACCTAGGCTCCCTGACATCAACACATGACTCACACCTACCTGTCTATGTGGTTACTTGCCTGAGAGGTCACTACACACTACTACAACAGTAACAATGCTGCGACTCAACTTTATATTGTAATTGAAAATATCAACAACAGACCTGACAATGTCAAATTTCCGAAACCAAAACACTCGGCATTACTAGGATAGGGCGGGGACTGATTAGCACACTATCAGGATACTGTGAGTGAGGGGGATGTTGGGTCATGGTGCCGGCGGCCTGGTCTCCCAGTGGGGATGCACTATAACGTTTTCATGAGTGCATGATGTTACAGTCGGTACCCATTCTGATATGACCATAGATGTTGCTAGGACTTAAAACCCAAACAAACAAACAAAGGAAGGAAGGAGCCACATATAGACAGGTAGGCATGGGTAGCGGTGATTGCACCAGGGAACCTAGATAGCCTAATGGTTAGGATGCTCACCTTGGAATGGCATAATTGTGGGTTCGAGATCCTCTCTAGGCACGAGGTTGACTTTATTTGCAACACTACCACAACGTTTTTCTTTTTTTTTCTTTGATTGATTTCTTATTGATTTGTCCTGATTTTTATTTTGAATGGGTGCATAGTTAATGAAACGTGGCTCGAGGGTGGGTGGTGATTTAATGCACCTGTCAGTGATGCATCAGGGTCTCACCGCGCATGCGTGGTCCACTTTCAGTGATACCAGCCGATAAAGCAGCAGCCATTGTTTTATTTTTTTTTTAAAGGCGGGAAATAAAAGGCGGGAAATAAAAGGCGGGAAATAAAAGGCGGGAAAAAAGGGCGGGAAAAAAGGCGGGAAATGAGTCACTCAGCGACTAGGTAATAACTAAAGTGGGTCGTTTGTGGTAATGGCGGCGTGTGTGTGTGTGTGGGGGGGGGTTAGAGGAGGGAGGGAGGCTGTGGGGGAGGGGAGTGTGGGGGGGGGGGGGGTGAGGAAGGAGGTGGGTGTGGTTTGTGGGGGAGGAGAGGTAGTTGTAATAAACAAAGGTATTTGAATCTAAATGTAAAATACAAAATAAATCCTGGTTTTCAATAGCGGCACAGGCATGAGGAGAATAAGATGGATGTTTGAACAATAATGATGAGATAGTTTGTTTGTTTGTTTATTTGGGTTTTGCGTCCTGGTGACATCTAACGCCATATCAGGACGGGCACCGACTTGTGACACTGACACTTTATTGACAGTGTGCATTTATGGCCACCAGGGGTGGTGGCGGAATCGGTAGAACGCAGGCCTCGCGTGCGGAAGGTCAGGAGTTCAGTTCCCTGTCGAGTCAAACCAATGACTTATAAAATTGATACTTGTCGCTTCCTAGCCTGGTGCTCAGCATTAATAGGATAGGGCAAGGACTGGTTAGCTCAGTGTCAGGATAATGTTACTGAGTGGGATATCGGGTCATGGTGCCGGTGGCACTATAAAATCGCCATGAGTGTGAACTGTCACAAGTCGGTACCCGTCCCGATATGACCTCAGATGTCGCCATGACGTAAAACTCCAACAACCAACCAACCAACCAACCTTTAACACTATGCGAGCCGTCATTGCAATCAATATCAGTTCAGACATTTGGCGCCATTTTCTGGTTGGTGCACAAGCCTCGTTTTCAGTGTCTCCGCATGGACTTGGCGCATAATAGATTACCACAAAAAGACGAAGGTTCTTTTACAAGGATCGATACTAGAACATCAAATTAGTTCCATTCTGTGTAATTTGCGTTCCTGATGATGGGGTATTATCTTAAGGGAATAAATAGCCAATCAATACTGTCGGCAGGCTTTGCGTTATTGAGCACTTATCAGGAGCTGTTTCGCAGAGCTATGCATTTGTTTATGTGTTGTGTAGAGAGCTTTATGTGATTATAAACAAAGCTCCTCATAACCTCGACTGACACACTCACTCACACTATTTACACACACCCTCACACATACTCACACCCTTACTCCCAGTACCTACACACACACTACCTCACACACACTCCCACACTTACTCAAACTACTTACACACACCCTCACAAATACTCCCACTACTTACACACACACACTACCTCAGACACACTCCCACACTTACTCACACTACTTACACACACCCTCACAAATACTCCCACTTACTCCCACTACTTACACACACACTACCTCAGACACACTCCCACACTTACTCACACTACTTACACACACCCTCACAAATACTCACACTTACTCCCACTACTTACACACACACTACCTCAGACACACTCCCACACTTACTCACACTACTTACACACACACTACCTCAGACACACTCCCACACTTACTCACACTACTTACACACACACTACCTCAGACACACTCCCACACTTACTCACACTACTTACACACACCCTCACAAATACTCACACTTACTCCCACTACTTACACACACACTACCTCAGACACACTCCCACACTTACTCACACTACTTACACACATCCTCACAAATACTCACACTTACTCACACTACTTACACACACACTACCTCAGACACACTCGCACACTTACTCCCACTACTTACACACACCCTCACACATACTTACACTTACTCCCACTACTTACACACACACTACCTCAGACACACTCCCACACTTACTCACACTACTTACACACACCCTCACAAATACTCACACTTACTCACACTACTTACACACACACTACCTCAGACACACTCCCACACTTACTCCCACTACTTACACAGACCCTCACACATACTTACACTTACTCCCACTACTTACACACACACTACCTCAGACACACTCCCACACTTACTCACACTACTTACACACACCCTCACAAATACTCACACTTACTCCCACTACGTACACACACACTACCTCACACACACTCCCACACTTACTCACACTACTTACACACACCCTCACAAATACTCACACTTACTCCCACTACGTACACACACTACCTCACACATACTGACACACTTACTCACAATACTTACACACACACACCCACACACACTTCACACTACTTACACACACACTCCCTCACACACACACTCCCACACTTACTCACACTACTTACACACACTCCCTCACACATACTCACACACTTACTCACACTATTTACACACACACTACCTCACACACTTACTCACACTACTTACACACACTACCCCACACATACTGACACTTACTCACACAACTTACACACACACTCCCTCACACATACTCACACACTTCACACTACTTACACCCATACTCCCTCACACATACCCACACCCTTACTCACACTACTTAAACACAGACTCCCTCACACATCATCATCATCATGCTGTCGGTCGCGATGCGACAAAGACTGCTTTCATTACTTGACTGCCGCTCTCCATTTAGCTCTCTGCTGTGAGAGTTGCGTCCATGAGTCGGTCTTAATGTCTCTCAGCTTCAGGTTTCTCTTGATGGTATCCTTGAACCGGAGACGGGGGCGCCCTCTCTTTCTGTAGCCAGAAGACAGTTGAGAATAGAGGATCTGCTTTGGTAGCCTGTCTGATGACATCCTCATGAGGTGTCCAGTCCACCGGAGATTCTTTTTGATCAGAAGATCTTCCATAGAGGGCAGCCCCATCCGTTCGAGTATTTCCTTATTCGTCACTTTGTCCTTCCAGGTTAGCCTCATGATTGAACGCAGATGTCGCATCATGAAGGCATGCAGCTTTTTCACCTGCCGTCTGTACACTGTCCAGGCCTCAGCTCCGTATAGTAGGGTGGATAGCACGATTGCGCGGTAGATCTTACCTTTGACCCGAATGGACACATGGTGGTTGTTCCAGAGTCTCTGGCGTAGTCGGCCAAAAGATGCGCTAGCCTTGGCCATCCTCCTCTGTATCTCAGCATCAATGCGTCCATCACTTGATATAGTGCTTCCGAGATAGGTGAATTCCGGAACAGAGTTCAGCTTGTTTCCGTCAACCATGATCTCCTCCTCTCGGGTTCTTGTAGAGTTGGGTTGGTACAGCACCTCCGTCTTCTTGATGTTAATTTTCAGGCCAAACTTCTTTGATGCATCGGAGAAAGCGTCCACTATTTTCTGGGTCTCTTCAGCAGAGTGGGCAACCAGTGCACTGTCATCTGCGAATAGTAGCTCTCTCACCAGTATCTGAGTAGTCTTGGTCTTCGCTCTGAAGTGTGCGACATTGAATAGGTCAGCGCTCTGTCTGGACTGTATATAGATGCCATCCCCCATGTCTCGGAAAGCCTCGTCTAGCATTGCTGATAGGAAGATGGAGAAGAGCGTGGGGGCCAGTACACAACCTTGCTTGACCCCATTGGTAACCCCGAACGATTCCGAGACTTCCCCTCCAGCACTAACGTTCGCCATCATTCCTGTATGTAGACCCTCGATCATAGTTGTGAACTTCTCTGGGCATCCATACTTCCTCAGTAGCTGCCATAGCCCGGTCCTCCCGACTGTATCAAATGCCTTAGTGAAATCGACAAATACCATGTACAGTGGTCGGTCCTGCTCAATGCACTTTTCTTGTAGCTGTCGGAGACAAAATATCATATCCACAGTGCTCCGGTTACCTCTGAAGCCACACTGTGACTCTGGAACTACACCAGGTGTTATGTGAATAGATAGTCTGTTGAGTAGGATCCTGGCGAAGATCTTCCCTGCTATGGAAAGAAGAGAGATTCCTCTATAGGTGCTTCGCCATCTTTCAGGCTGGCGATTGCTCTAGCCATCTCATCCATGGTTGGGATCTCATCGAGGCATGTTTTGGTAATGTGCTGCTGGATGTTGTTCAAAGCTTCGTGATCTATGTCACCAGGGACGTTGAGTAGCTTCTGGAAGTGTTCGCTCCATCTTGCTACAACTCTCTTGCTGTCGGAAAAGGTCTCCGTTCCATCTGTTGATTTCAGGTGAACAGGTCCCTTCTTCACGGGTCCCCACACTTCCTTCAGTCCGCTGTAGAAGCGCTTCATGTTGTTTCTGTCTGCAGCTCTCTGCAGCTCCTCTGCCTTCATTTCCCACCAGTCTGACTTCAATGCACGGGTGAATTTTTGTAGCAATCTGCAGGCATCTTTGTATGCTGCAGTGGTGGATCTAGTGTTCCTGGTCTGCAACACTCTCTGGTGGGCTTGGTCTCTTCTGCTCATAAGATTCTGTAGCTCCTGATTGTTGGGGTCGAACCAGTCCTGATGTTTTCTGTCTGGCTTGCCGAGATAAGGTTTAGCTGTGTTGTATACAACCTGCTGCAACGCTGCCCATTCCTCGTCTGGTGTTGGGCTTTCCTTCTCCTCCCATTGTGCGAGAGCACTGTCCATCTCCCGCTCGAAGCTCTCCCTGTGACTGATGGTACTTAATTTTGCTGTGTTGAGCTTTGTCGGTTTATTTGTCCCTTGCCTGTTATGTTTTTCTCGTATTTTGAATGCCACTTTTGACCTTAGCATCTGGTGGTCGGTCCAGCAGTTAGCTCCACGCATGGCTCGGGTACTGTGGATGTCCATCTTATCCCGGCACCTTGTGATGATGAAGTCAATCATATGCCAGTGCCTGGAACGAGGATGCATCCAAGTGGTCTTGCGTTCATCCTTCTGCTTGAACATGGTGTTTGTCACTATCAGTTCGAACTCAGAGCACAAAGCCAGTAGGAGCTCACCATTGGAGTTGTATTTCCCGATTCCATGTTTGCCCATGACCAAGGGCCACTTGTCATTGCCTCTTCCTATCCTTGCATTGAAGTCTCCTATCAGCAGTAGCTTATCAGTGTGAGGGATGTCACTGAGCGTACTTGCCAGCTGGTTGTAGAAGGCCTCCTTGTTATCATCTGGGTTTGTCATAGTTGGAGCGTACACACTGATAATTGTAGCAAAGTTGTCCTTGCTCAAAGGTAGTCTCATCGTCATGATTCTGTCACTTACTGGCCGTGGCATTTCTGTCAGCTTTGTGATGATGTCCTTTTTGATAGCAAAGCCCACTCCGGCCTCCCTTCTCTCTCCTTCGGGTTTGCCACTCCAGAAGAAAGAGTATTCCAGGTCATTGAGACTACCAGACTCTGAGAACCTTGTTTCGCATAGGGCGGCAATGTCGATGTTGTATTTTGCCAGTTCCATTGCTACTAGTGCCGTACGTCTTTCTGGTCGGTCAGCTGCTTCTCGGTCGAGAAGGGTCCTGACGTTCCATTGGGCAATTGTCAGTAGTTGTGTTGTGTTGCGTTGTGGTCCTCCTAGCTGATTTTCCGCTGTCGACGGAAGATGAGCTCGAGCAGCGCGGTCCTTGGTAACCCGGGCGACGACCGAGCCGGTATGGTGTTTTGTGCGGTTGTACATTTCATGAAAGCTGCCTGCAAAAGTGTTGAAGTGCTGCTGGCTTTTGCAAGTTACCAGCGGCACTCTCTCGGGGAGCAAATAGAGGTTTCACACCGGCAAGAACATGTCAAGACAGGCGCAAAACTATTTGTCCCTGCAGTGGCTGGTCGGGAGATGTTGGGAGTTCCATACATCAACCGCCCTTAATGCTGCCACAGTGACATGGTTTTCTGTTTAGGGTTTGCTCCCTTAGCCTTCGGTTCTGTCAGGGACCTGTACCACAAGGCAGTGGTTTACAACTCTGCGAGGCAGGGGCGCATCGGCGTACCCGCCACAAACCGGAAGTGTGGCATCAAGGGAGACATCGCTCTCCAAGCAGCGGAGATCACCGAATTTGCGTTGTATATTGGCTCAGTAGGGAACAATCCAGGGAGAGTGTGTGTGAGGACGGTTGTTTGGTTGGTTGGTTGGTTGTTGGAGTTTTACGTCCTGGCAACATATACAGTCATATCAGGACGGGTACCGACTTGTGACAGTGCACACTCATGATGACTTTATAGTGCTGCTCCACTGGTAGACCAGGCCGGTGGCACCATCATCCAATATCCAACTTAGTCAAATTATCCTGATACTGAACTAACCAGTCCTTATCATATCATATTAAATGCAGCGAAGGAGGAAGTCAAGGCAGGAAGTGGAAATAAAAAGCTACCAGTACTATAAGGCGGGTTTGCATCACCGAAAATCTTGATTGTTCTTGAATTTAGATTTTTGGTTCGAGTACACTCGAATGTTCTTGAATTTAACCGAATGTTATTGAATCTGGTGGCCAACATTTTATATGAACCATCATTATAATATGTCACATGATATTTGAGATGACTTTGCTTTTGAAAAATTCCCGTCAGTTGCTTTTGTGGACTTGTTTTCCAAACATTGCCTACTTTTGAGTGGATTGTATAAATGTTGGTATCAAATTGTTGTGCGTCTTCTTGAAAATATTTTTCAATGTTCTTGAATCTGGTGGCCAGCCTTTCGTATGAACCCCACCTGTAACCTCCAGTGTATGCTGGTTACGTATTCAGTATCCAGTCGTCATGGCAGCGTGGAGTCATCATGGCGGAGGGCCAAATCCTGGCTAAGCGCCTGATGGAGATGCCCGCGAACCACCTCACTCCAACCCGCTTCGGAGAGATTGCCACTGACACGCTTGGAAAGATCAACACATGCGAGGTTACGGTCAGGTAGGTTTTGGTGGGCGGTCATTGAATTTCCTAAATATCTTCATGGCTCCGGTCACAAAAGAGCATTCTTGGTGTTGTGCCATGTCACCCATCTGGATTTGCACTTCTCAAATGCCTGGATAGTGTTCACCGGACGCGATGGCCGAATCGGTACAGCGTTATGAAGGTTCCAAATACTTGCTACATCCTGTTTTATTATTGTATAGAAAGTGACTATGACAAGCAAACTATGCAAATGAGTTGTAATCTTAAGTAATGTGACCCTATACTGAGTGTGTGCTGTACAGTATGATTGTACCATGTTAACTTGAAGTACAATGAGACCATGTTTTTGTGTGCTCCATTCATTGAGTAAGCGGGACAAATTTCAATGGCGGACGGTTGGTTATTCCACTGCTCCTTGCCCTATCCTAGTAATGCTGAATGTCCGGCTAGGGACCGGCCAGTATTAAATTTGTTAGTCATTGGTTTGACTCGGCCGGGGTTCAATTCCAACAACCTACCACACATGAAGTGGGTGCTCAACTCATTCGGTCATCCTCTCTGGTTCCTGGTTAAAATCAAATAACAATTTTATGTAAATAAAGAAAATATTTAAAATCTTTTTTTTTTAATAAAGAAAAAATAATGAAGGGAAAAGAAAAAGGGAAATGAAAAAATAAAGAAGGAAACCACAAAAAAACCTACCAAACTACTACCAGAAGACCAGCTCTAGAGCAATAAGAAAATACCCATTCATATGAATAACATTTTTAAAAGAACCAAAAATATAATGCGCAATTCTCTGTTTTTCTGGCCAGTCGGTGAAGTGACACTGACTGCTTTCCGCTGTCCTGATATGACCTTAGATGTTGCTAGGATGTAAAACTCCAACAACCAACCAACCTGACTGTTTTTTAATGCCTGCAGAGATCGAGCATGGGCTGAACAGAAGAAGATGTTTTCGTACTTGAGCGTTGCAGCGGGGTCCAAGACACCGCCATGCTTCGTTGAGGTTCACTACACCGGAACGCACAAGGACGAAGCGCCATTTGCCATTGTTGGCAAAGGGATCACATTTGATACGTATGTTGTTCAACTTAATTGATTCAAGTGCGTGGATATGGACTGCGAAAGCCAGTTGTGTAGTCTCCCATCACATTTGATATATACGTTGTGTTCTTGTTCAACTTAACTAATTCAAGTAGATGGATATGGACTGCGAAGACCAGTTCTGTATTCTCCCGTCAGATTTGATACATATTTTCAACTTAATTAATTTAAGTGGGTGGGTATGGACTGCGAAGGCCAGTTGTGTAGTCTCCCGTCACATTTAATATGTGTTATGTTCTTGTTCAACTTCCATTAATTCAAGTGGGTGGATATGGACTGCGAATGCCAGTTGTGTAGTCTCCCATCACATTTAATGCATGTTATGCTCTTGTTCAACTTAACTAATTAAACTAGGAGGATATGGACTGCAAAGGTCAGTTGTGTAGTCTCTCGTCAGATTTGATGCATATGTTATGTTTTTGTTCAACTTAACTTACTACTTAAAGTTGCATAATCTAATGGTTTCTGATATAAATAGATTAGGTTGATCATTATAATCTACCTTATTTTAGTTTGAAGTAATTTCGTTTTAAAATGACTAACTTTGGAGATATTCAAAGTGCAAGCATGCAAAATTAATTTTGGGGTGCTTGTCAAAACTCTGACCACATAGGTTTCAGCGGTAACATGTTCTATTAAATTGACTTAGTATTCCCTTCTATGTAACAACAAATACTTAATAAGCACACCAGTATCTAAGTCATTATTGTGACCCTATTAAAGCTGCATAGTCCAATGGAATATCAAATTTTCAAAAACCAAACCAATTATTTAGATTTGATTTTACATATCTAACTTATATACTGATGCACTTATTAATTATTTGTTTCTGTGTAGAAGGCAATACTGAGTCAATTTAACAGAACCTGTTATTGCAGAAGTCTATGGTGTCGAGTTTTGGCAAGCTTCAGGAACTAATTTTCCATGTTTGCACTCAAAATATCTCAAAAGTTTACCATTTAAAATAAAAGTAACTTTGAACTAATGTAAAGTAGATACTAGTGATCAATCTAATATATTTATTTAAAAAGAAATACAGAAATTCAAAACCATCGGACTATGCAACTTTAAACTACTACCTCGCCATCAATTTTGGCTTTTATTTCCTCCGAGATCACTACAGTTTGCTCATTGACATGGTTTGGTTTTGGAAGAATGTCTATAGTTTGGTTTTTGCTGGACCTGTTCGAACAGTGGCGGCATCTCGTTGAAGCCCGGTGCAAACATGGAGGAGATGAGGGCCGACATGGGAGGGGCAGCGTGCACAGTCGCATCCATCTACACAGCAGCTCGCCTCAAACTCCCCATCAACATACGCGGTAAGCATGGCACCACGTTTCTTCTATATTGTGCTTATAATTTAATGAAGAACTAGTGTGGACCAGAAAATATGGTTGGACAGACCACTCACAAGCACATTTCTCACTCACAAACATGCATTCACTCACAAACACACACACCTCTTACAAACACACTCACACCACACATACCACATACCACACACACGCACGCACACACACACAGACACACCCACACACACACATCACTCGCTCCTGATCAAGATACTTGGCCGCAATTGTATTAATCTTGAACTCAATGCAAACTTATTTGTAAAACCAGTCGGCTTGGAGGTGGACAAGACATAGTGTGGTAACAGGAAAGAAGCATCTGGTTGTTTACGTGTTTGGAAATTAGACATTGGATGGGGATGGGGCAGTGAGTATCGAAGAGGTCAACATCTAGATAACAGTGTTTCTCTTGTTACAGATAGCGGGAATTAATTGTGCTTAGAGTTGGCCATAGTACATTGAGGGTTAAAGGGTAACCAGGCCATAATCTAGACAGCTTTGTTTGTTCACAAACATCATGATCAAGTATGACTACGGTTCGTAGCTGGGTCTTTCTCTGAAACTGGGCACCAAAAGGTGACATGGAGACCAAAATGAAAACATTCCAAATAATAGCAGAAAACATTCCAAATTATAGCAGAATCCATCTTCATATGAAGGTTTACATGTTGTGCATATGTCAGAGTTGAGAAAAGGCTATTTCACTTTTTTATTTCGATCTGATACAAATTGAGCTATATTTTAATATTACTCGTGTAACAGGGGAATCAAAAACCCACCCAGAACATCGTTTTGACATACAAAACAAATTCAAATAGTTTACTGATTACAGTTAAACAAAAAAGAGTATGCCTTACAAGAAAAATGAATTCTCGGCGAAATGATGAAAGTAGAGTAACACATACTGCGAAGAACATTTCCTTACAGATCCTCTTCTGGCTGAGGTAGTTCCTATTGTGCCTCTAATGTCTGAAGTCATATAATTCTTGGTGTTCTTTCCAATGTCTATCCAGCCTTCTAGGGTTTCATTATTATTATTATTAATTGTAGATTTTTTATTTATGTTGTTAAGTTATCTATGTTATTATGATTAATCCCTCCAGGGTTCATCCCACTGACTGATAATATGCCGGGAGGGGGCGCCACCCACCCCGGTGACGTCGTCACGTCAATGAGCGGGAAGACCATTCAGGTAAGCTTCGGGAATTATATAGTGTATTTTATATTAAATATAGTTTTATTTCAATAGAGAATTCTTTGTTCTTTTTTCCCAACAGATGGGATGGCGGAATGAGTTGAGTGTCCGTCTCCTGTTTTGGAAGGTTGGGGGATCCGAACCAATGAGCTTGTGGGTTTGAACCCTGGTCGAGTCAAACCAATGACGTAAAAAATGTGTACTTGTCGCTTCCTAGCCAGGCACTCTGCATTATTAGGATAGGGCAAGGACTAGTTGGCTCAGTGTCGGGATAATGTGACTAGTGGGATATCAGGTCATGGTGCTGGTGGCCTGGTTTCCCAGTTGAGAAGCACTATAAAAGTCGCCATGAGTGTGCACTGTCACAAGTCAGTACCCGTCCTGATATGACCTTAGGTATTACTAGGACGTAAAACAACAACCAAACAAAAATCCTTTTTTCCCTTTTTTTTTTTTTAAAGGTTGGCTTTCATGAATGCCGTTAAAATTATTAGTTTTATTCGAGAATATTACCCCCATATACAAAAAACACTAGAGCCTACTGACTTGAAACTCTATGGGATAGCACATTTCTCCAGTGGTTATACAGAGTTGATGTGCATAACACTGTATGACTTTATAATACATTGTATTAATGCATTGCCTGATTTAGCTATGCACATAAAACTAGGCATTTTTTATGATCGGGAGTTTGCACGACTGCATACCCATCCCCGTGAAACAAATAGTATAAACCCTATAATTATTGTCTTTGTTACACAATATGCTGTATATTACGTCTATATCTACTGAAAATCCTGCAATGCATGGAACTCAAATAATCATATCCGTGACACATCTACCGTATTCTCGTGGGATAACACCCTGGGCGTTTAAATTGGCAAATCACTGACATGGGCATTTAAGGGGTGGGCGTTTACGAAATATTGGCCAAGTAGGGGGTGGACGTTAACCGACACATGGGCGTTAACCCGTGAGCATAGAGTATATATGTGTCCCATAGAATTCCCTAACTTGTGGTTTATCTTGACGTTATTGTTAAAGCTGCATAGTCCGATGAAAACATCGAATTTTCAAAACCAAAATAATTATCTAGATTTGATTCTACATATCTATCTTAGATACTGATGCACTTATTAAACATTTACCGGCACATGGAAGGGACTACTGAGTCAATTAATAGAACCTATGGTGATAGAGTTTTGGAAAGCATGCTAAAATTAATTTAGCATGTTTCCATTTCAAATATCTCAAAAGTTTGCGATTTAAAATAAAAGTTACTTCAAACCAAAGTATGGTAGATTATAATGAACAACCTAATATGCTTATCTCAGAAAATGAGAGAAACTCAAAACCATTGGACTATGCAACTTTAAGCCGTCAAATTTGTTAAGATACTTTGTTAGTTATCTATAGAGATTCATTTTAGTGGACAAGCTGCAATGCCAACCACACACACAAAAACACCATATTTTATGGTAGCACAAAATTCAATTCAATTTCTTTTTTAATTATTTGCTATATGATCATTTTATTCGGCGAATAATTAAAGGTATTCTCTCAGCGCCTAGGCACTCGTCTTCAGGCCATATCATGTTACATTCATTCACGTTTATAATAGTCTAAAATCAACAAGAGTTTTGATACAAAGAAAGAAAAAGGAGAAATAAAAAGAATAGTGGTGTTACCCAACAGCATTGAGAGATTAATTGAATTCGAATTAAGAAGGTGTTGAGTTCAGTTCAATGGTTTTGTCCAGTATTTATTTTTAAATACATTAAAACCTCTCTAACTGACCATGTCCACAGATCGACTACTCCCCTTTATCGATCGCTTTATTTGGGTCCCAAACGATCGCCCATAGAATACCATTGTAATGATAAAAAAACAAAAGCTCCCTAAATCGACCACCTCCCTAAATGAACCATTTAAAGTCGGTCCCATGGTCGGTTGATTTAGAGAGGTTTTACTGTATAGGGCTTGTTTGATGCCCACAGATCGACAATACGGATGCAGAGGGACGCCTGGTGCTGTGTGATGCCCTCACATACGCACAGACCTTCAACCTGTCCGGCATCATAGACATGGCAACTCTGACCGGTATGTATGACATCGTTCCCACGTCTCCGCAAAACTAGTGAATATCATTAGATTTATTTTGTTTAATTATTAAATAATTTTTATGATTTTAGAATTATGAAATTTAGACTATTAATAGACTATTAATTATAGTCTAAATTCCATAATCTGAATAATAGTCTGGATAAAGTGACTGAGTGGGATATCAGGTCATGGTTCTAGTGGCGGGCTATCCCAGTGTGGACAGCACTATATAGCCATCATTAGTGCACACCCATCGCCAACTCAGCGGTGCTCGTCATGGTATAACCTGAAATGTAGCTGGAATGTTAAATCCCAATAAACTAATCTGGGTCATTACAAGTGACTTGTGTGTGACCTTGACCTTGACCCCTGCAGGTGCGATTGGTGTGGCCCTGGGCGCCGCAGCCACTGGGGTCTTCTCCAACAACACAGAGATGTTCGACATTCTGCACCAGGTAGGTGTCCACGTGGAGTACTGTATGCAACTCGTCCTAGTTACTCCCGCCGTGCTGTCTCGGTGACACAACTGCTAATTAGGAAAAGTGTCGTGAGTCTGGGTTGTGGAAATAACCACATGATTTTGCCATCTAATATGCTAAATATATCGTTCAAATAGTTATCTATCGTTGATTGATTGATTGATTGATTGGTGGTTTTACGCCGTGTCGGCAGCATAGGCCATATTCACGGCGAGAAATTTAGTTTTTTGTTCAAACCATCGCTTTTACATGTAAAAGCAGACAATCAATTATGTGCCAATAGACACTCATTAAATTAGAAAGCTCACAATCATATATTTGTGGTCAAGGGAAACAAATTCCCATAGAAAAAGAAAAGTTTTATTAATAATTGATAGAATCTATTTAGTAAACTATATGAGGTGGTACAGTCCAGCTGCCCTCATAAAGGCTAAAATGTTTTCCTGTTTTACCTTAGTAAAAAGGTCATGCATACTGTCTGCAGTGTAGAACTGTTGGCGCAGGGCCAAAAAATCAACGCAACTTAGTAAAATGTGTTTGAGTGTCAGCGAGGACTGACAGCCAATACTTTCAGGGGGAGGTTCCCCCTTGAGCAGAAAAGCATGTGTAAGCCGCGAGTGGCCAATACGGTAGCGGCTAAGGACCACTTGGTCCCGCCGACCTCCCGCATGAGCCTGTGGTCACTTTCCCACAGATGGTTCAATTTCTTTAAGTTTATTAATGTTTTCATCTGACTCATGTTGCCATTTGGATTTTATGTGGGTGGCTATTAGTGGTTTCAGATCAGAGTGAGGGATCAGACACAGTTCAAGATCACAGTTTAGGGGCTTCTTCGCAGCCCAATCAGCTCGTTTGTTTCCTTGTATGCCGGCATGGCCAGGCACCCAGCACAGGTGGATGTCATACCCATCCGTTGTCAGTTGGTTCATTTTATGAATGACCGTTGCTAGAATAGGGTGATTCGTTTTCAGTCCAGCAACAGCCAGGAGGCAAGAGAACGAATCACTGTATATAACATAGTTAGTGTGGTTGGATACCTCGATACACTCCAACGCGAGAAGGAGTGCTCAGGCTTCTGCAGTGAAAATCGAGCTCTGATCGGGCAAACGTACACCAAATTTTTCCCATGCCGCAGCAGCTACCCGGCTTTGGTCTTTCGAACCATCAGTGTATATGGAGAGGTGGTCTGCAAACTGGCCTTGAATCTCTGCATGCAGTCCTTGGTACTCGAGTGGATGTGTCCCAGACTTCCTCAGTTCCGTGAGTCGGAGGATAACCGATGGCTTTCTCAACGACCACGGGGGAGTTCTGGGACTTTGGCATCCTCCAACACGTCCAAATCCACGCCCAAGGCCTCCAAATGAGGTTTCATTCGGAGCCTCAGTGGCCGGATGTAATTTGGCCTGGCTTCATACCTGGATTCGTCATGTTGCTCGAATAGACAATTGTGTGCAGGATTCAATGCATTAGTTTTTATCTTGACTACATATTGCATGGCCAGTTTGATTCTCCTGTTGTTAAGTGATGGTTCATTGGCTTCGACGTAGAGGCTCTGAACCGGTGAGGTGCAGAAGGCCCCAAGGGCCAGGCGCAGTCCCTGGTGGTGGATCGTGTCTAGCAGCCCAATATATGATTTCCTTGTGGAACCGTATACTATGCTGCCATAATCCACTCATGACCGAACCAAGGTTCTGTACACGGAGAGCAGAACATCTCTGTCCGCTCCCCACTCTGAGCTGGACAGCACCCTTAGAATATCTAGCGCTTTCAGGCATCTTGTTTTCAGGTACTTTATATGTGGCACAAAAGACAGTTTTGCGTCAAGAATGAGGCCCAGAAATTTGGTTTTCTCAACGACTTTAATGGGATCCCCCTCCAGGGTCAGCTCCGGTTCCGCATGCATTCTATGCAGCAGGCAGAAGTGCATGCAGACTGTTTTGGTCTTGGAAAATTTGAAACCGTTCAGAACTGACCATCGATGGGTCCCATTTATGCTCGGTTGTAGCTGTCTCTCTATGACATTCATCTTAGCACCGCTGTAATATAAAACAAAGTCATCCACGAAAAGACTACAGGAGACCACTCATAGGCTTTTTCAAGGTCGAAAAAGACAGCCACAACGTGCTCCTTCTTAAGGAAAGCATCTCTTATGAAGGTCTCTATGCGCACCAAATGGTCGAGGGTGCTGCGGCCCCGTCTGAAGCCACATTGAAGGTTGGACAGGTGGTGTCCTGACTCCAGTAGACAGATGAGGCGGTTGTTTACCATGTGCTCCATGGTTTTACAGATGCAGCTAGTGAGGGCTATGGGATGATAGTTGTTGGCTTCACTCTGGTCTTTACCAGGTTTGGGAATCGGTATTACTGTCGCCTCCCGCCAAGAGGCGGGGATGACACCCGACTCCCAGATGTTGTTGAAGAGTTGAAGCAACAGTCTCAGTGCATGTTCAGGGAGATGTTTAAAAAATTGATAATGAATTCCATCAGGTCCAACTGCTGTGTCATGCGAGCTTTCCAAAGAACACCTCAACTCATCCATACTGAATGGGGAGTTGTAGTAGTCCTCGCCATCGGAGGAAAAGTCCAAGAGCTTTCGCTCTTGGCGTTCATTGATGGCCTGAAAGCCCAGGAGGCAGTTTGCCAAAGACGAGTTTCCAGCAAAGGTGCAAGCCAATTCTTCACTTATTTCATCGAGTGATGTGAGAATGGTGCCATTGTGTTTCAAGTGCTGGACTACAGAGATCTATCGTAGACCGTTACTTTTGAGGTTAATAAATTATGAAATCATATAGTTTGATGGACTTTGAAAATTTAATCGACATGCTGCCATCTTGTTTTTTGTGGTTAAAAACAAAATTGCATTCTCTCCATTTTCACCAACTCTCCTTCAATATGAATAGACAGTGGATGTTGGAACCAGGAGCTCCACCTCTTATTTACAGTTGATTCAAACCAAAGCAGTTTTGCTTGGATTTAGACATAGTTGCCATTCACTGCTACTGTGTCATAAGCATTAGCTTATCTCGGCTCCTTTATTTAGTCAGCCTATGTGACGTTAGTGTTGCCAAGGAAGCATACCCTACGCTGCAGCATTCACCGTCCCCAAGGTATCAAAGCATTCATCGTCACTATGGAGAACTCAAACCTCGTGAATGCTAACGGGTGCTTTGGCCATTCACTAACGGAGCCTGGTACGGAGCGGACCTATACTCACTGAATAATACCGTTAAATAAAGACTTTTATCGGCAGGATGTATAAAAATAGAATTAAATGGAGTGATATGTCCTCTGTACAATTGAATATTGCTGAGAACATGTTTATCTTTAAGGTTATTATTGAATATAAATTGTTGTTAAAACTCGTATATGTGCACTGTATCGGTTTTCAGCGTTCTGAATTATGTGTCTTACAGGCGGGAAGTCTCACAGGGGACCGTGTTTGGAGAATGCCGCTGTTCAACTGCTTTAGCAAACAAATCAAGGAGGCTGGCCGCCTAGCGGACTTGAACAATATTACGCACCTACGTACTGGTGGGTCATGCAGTGCAGCCGCCTTCCTCAGGGTAAGCACACTTTTTTGTGATGTCTTTTATTCATCTAATTGTTGTGTTTTCAGGGACGATATTTTTCCGTTTTTAAGCGGATTTCCAGGTTTTTCCCCAGCCTGGGGGTATTTTTGGTATATGTGTAAATGGAAATTTGCTGTGTGGATAGTAATCTCGGCTTGATTTCCGCTTTTTTTTTTTTGCCTGAAACGATTATCATCCCTGCTTTTCCTAGTGACAAATGTGATCAAAGGATCTTTTGAGAGGAGTACCGAGTACATTAAAACAAGAGAATGGAATGCACTGGGAGAAAAGAATTAAAGAGACAGTCGAAATTAATTTTTTGT